>OX639993.1:47627334-47659483 GCA_951828415.1 Anomoia purmunda
CTTAACGTTTACCAAGCGAATTCAATTAGCCGCTTGATCAACTTCACCTCATATGAATTCACCTTAATGCAAATATTGCGATAAAATTTCATGACAGAATAACTTCGAAAACCACAACGCCTGAAAAGAATGATGTGGAGTTCTAGAAAAGTTTAGAAAGTGATTTGCATTCAAAAACTAATCAAAGTGGAGTGGAAGTAGTGTAAAAATAAAAAAAAAATGGGGGTTCTTGGTATAAATGCCTTAAAGTCCATCACTTAGTTTCTTTGCTAGCTATGTATATTTTTATTTAGTCAACAGATTTTGGCGAAAGTCATGCAGTGTGCCAGGTTTTGTGATACGCGTGGAAAAACTGGAAATTTATTTAAACAAGTCATACTCCATGCACAATGATTCAATTCAAATGGGTGTAACACAAGCCATTAACAAAATTTCATTTTATCGAAAAGAAACTTTTTTAAAAGACAATTTCTGATTTAATGACATATCCGTCAACAACAATAATACAGTTACTCAAGCACACATACAGATATATACACACCCACAAGTACGTGAACTCAATGTAGCAAATCGTCAGCTGTCTCATTAGAGCATTTAATTGCAGAGTACGAGTATTAGGATTTAGCTCATCTAATGGCTTGCACTTCGTACGTACAGTTTGTAGTTTCCACTTTTTTCTAACTGTATTTTTTTTTTTTTTAGTAAAGCGTAAAACAATATTATGCATTAATTGCTGTCATCTTGCCGATTGGTAACTGATTTTTATTTTGTTTATTATTTTTTTTTTTCTTTGGTTTTTTGTTGTGGCCGCACTTTTTGCTCTAATTCGATTTTGTTGTTTGTTGGTTGGAGGAGGCAGTCGCAGACATTCATTGAACACTTGGCTGACTGCCCACGCGACTGCGCACACTGCCAACTGAAGCAGTCGCACACACACACAGCCAGGCAGTCAGTCAGTCAAATGTTGTTTGGTGTATCAATGTGACATGCAATTAACGTGTGCCTGACAAGTGTGTGTGTGGCTGTATTTGACAGGCCAACCAAAGTAGACAGGCCGAAAACGAGAAACGCCAAGTATACAGGTTCAAATGTTTGACTTTTTGTGGGTAGATTATTAGGTGGAGAAGCAAATGGCAGCAGATGGACAGGCCACTTAACTCTTTTTAACACAAATCAAATGCATTGAATCCGCAATGAGTGTGTGCGTGTATGGGGTGTGCTAGAGTGCTGAGAGCTAAGATGGTCATTGAATGAGCAGACTGATGTACTGACTGTCAGTTGACATGCGTAGATATACGCGTATTAAAATGAGTACACACACACACACACACATCGTCAATTTTATGAAGAGTTGCATGGAAAAAAATATATATATATTTATATATTATAAGGGTACACGCTTTCGCTTTAATATCGGTGCTGCTGTCTTAACTGCCTTTTTAGCTTTCAATTTCTTGATACTTTGAAATTATTTTGTTTTTTCACCCGGCATTAATCTGCTATTGGTTTTAATTTAATGTTTTGACAGCTGTAATTTGATGGCCTTGTGCCAATGTGATGAGTTTATTAGGTAAATAGAGCGAAAAGCGCAGAAGAAAACTATCGCGATGGGGAATGAGAAAAAGTGTAAAATCTGATAATAAGTTAAAAAACATTTTACACATTACACTGCCGGTCATAAGAAATTCCTTTAACCCATTAACGCCGGGGTACAGAACCCGTGGACCGATTGTCATGATTTTTCATACACCAGTTACTTTTGACCTTTAGATGCAAAAAATAATTTTTAAACAATTTTTTTTTCATGCCACGCCCATTTCCCAGCCTGTACTTTTTAAAGTACAGCCGGCGTTAGTACATACATGTTTTTCATTTCAAAAACTAAAAATGGGATTTACCAAACAAACGGTTTTATTTTCATTAAAACTTAAATTTACAGAATGTGCTTACACTTACGAGTCCATATCTATTTATTAACATTGAATCATAAATAAAGGAAAAAAGAAATAGTTTTAGATATTATGTGTGGTATTGAGCGAAACAATCTCTTTTTATGCAAAGGGTTTTTCTGCACATAGCGCATGACCAAATTGTGCGTTGATGGCATACGACGCAGCGCAATTGCGAGTCATTTTTTTGTGGAATATGGCCATGGGTGTTTCTTTCAACAGATGAAGAAGGTGCACGCCTTTTCCTAGAGGCCCGTGATTTGCCTTCTATCAAATATTTCCGAACAATTGCACGCCTGCAAATGCATGTCTCTCGGGATTGGGAATGCTGTCCACAAAGTTCAATACAACGCTTGCGCCTAGCGGAATATTTCGAGCTTCGGACGTATTTTTTCCACAATAAACATCCAAATCATAACAATACCCGGAAGAGCTAGCTAGCATCCATGCCTTGTAACCAAAACGTATGGGTTTACTCTTATAAATTGTTTTGCTGAATGCTTGCCGAAGTACTTTATCATTGATTCATCAATTGATAAATTCGAGTGAAAATAACCGAATTGCTGAAAACGTGCAATCAACATAGTCATTAGTGGTCTAACTTTAAACATTTTGTCTATTTATTTCTTTGTTGTCTGCAAGATGCAGATATTTTTTTTTTCGAGAAAGCGATCTCTTGACATGGCTTCTGAAACAATATTGAGTCCAAGATCCTCGTCAAGTGACCAGTACGAACGCTCAGTTGGTATCTGATGGTAACCGGTAACAAACAAGATACCTATAAATATTCTCATCCCCTCTACGTCATTGTAAAGTTTGGATTGTTTTTATCGGAGTGTGCATATAGTTAACATGGTTTGGTCACACATGTATTGAACTTAAAAACTCTTTAAAAATCATATTTGGTGTGTACTCATCAAAACTTTCCTTTGTTGTCTCAAAGGTTTCAACATAAGCACAGTCATTGTATTCGAAATTATACCTTGGATCTTTTCTGAGCCATTTACAATTTCGGGTATCTGTAAAAGGAAAGTAAGAAACATGGGATTATGTATAATTTGTATGATGAGTAAAAAGCAAATGCCAACTTATTACCCATAGATACATAGGTATTTCTCTGAAATTGAGTTCTGTCGCGATGCTGCCGCAGAAGTTGATGGTTCATCTAGTGTTGAGGCTATACCTGCAGCTGATGCAGAGGCCGTCGATTTGTTGCAATCAATCATATCCTCATCAATGTCTAGTTCAATATGTCCGGGCACATCTGTCGGCATCATATTGTCGTCTAAATTATCTTCATCAAACTCTTCCGTGTCAGTTAGTTGGTCTAGCTCCGGAGGAATGATGACCAAATCCGGAATGATATCATCATTACCGTCATCATCATCAAACAAAAGAGCATTAACTGCTTCCTGAAGACATCGGAAGCTATTTTTGCCACGGAAAGTCATTTCTAAATTCGGTGGAGAAAAAACAAAAAATGTATACCACATAAGCCGGCTGTACTTTTTAAAGTACACCAAACTTTGGAGGGTAGAAAAATAAATAAAATTGAACTTACCGCAAAAATCTTGTTTGTAGTATTCTTTCTAATGCTTTTCTATACACGTTTTTAATAAACAAATATATTTAAATAGTCACAGTTTACTATTTTCTCAGTTCACAGACACACACCTCTTAAAAGATCAAAACTTTTTGTAACTGAGTGACTTTGACACATCACAAATGACACAATGTCAGTCCAATAACGGTAAAAAATTTAACGGCTTAGATTGGACTGTCAGCTAATCACAGGACTACCAGCTTGGTCGAAATCGATTAAAGTGTGTCCTAAAAAAATCTCGGAAAAAATCCCAATTTGCTGTACTTTATAAAGTACTACCCGGCGGGAATGGGTTAACCTTCATCCCCTCCTTGTGTGAAAAGTCACACAAAAAAAAATTTGTCAATAATTATTTCAACGTATTTTCTAAACGAATTTCATAAAACTTCTTGACAATTCCCATCTAATCAATACTTTATAAAAAATCTGAAATTCGAAGCAAAATTATTATTCGTTTGCGAAATATTTCAAAACTTACGTTTCTTACCCTTATGTGTGACTTTTCACACATAAGGCGACTGTATGTATTTTTCTATAGAAATTCGCTTGTTGTGCTTTCAATGCATGTATGAACATATGTATGTACATAGATGTATATGTATGTATGTATGTACATGTATGTGAATTTTTCTGATCACATTTATATGTATGTATGTATGCGTATATATAAACTGACAAGCGTACATGTCTGATCATGTTTGTAAAACATTTGCGCGGGTTTCAGTGGAAGAGTCACGGCAAGAAGGAAAAAGAAACAAGCTGATACAATAAGCATGTTTACCAGAGAAATAAAAAAGTTGGTCAGTGTGCTATTTTCTTGGAGTGTGCCAGGCTGAATTCATTTAATTTTATTTGTAATTCCGCTGCGCTAAAGTTCGAATGCATTTTTTCTAAGTTTTGAAACAATTTAAAAATAAAACATGGATAAACCCAAATATCTATCGACGAAGAGCTGGAGAACATTTTGAATGATTCAGATGAAGACCTTTCCGATAATGATCTTTCGGATGATGATGAAAATTATTTTCCGGAAGAAAGTGTTGATCTTATTAGAAGTGGGAGTGATTCTGAATGTGAAGAATTTGATGAAGTGGAAAGACCAATAAGGACTGAATCAGTGGAAGGGGTAGGCGATCCATTATTCGTTTCAAAGGACGGTATGGTGTGGAAAACGCAACCAGTGCAAGATAGAACCGGAAGGCTACGAACTGAAAATGTCAGAAATTTGCGACCAGGTACAACAAGGTATGCAATAACACGTATTGCTGGCATCAAAGATGCATTTTTATTGTTCTTTCCACCACCAATTGAAAATGTAATTTTAAAATGGTCGAACGCATACGCAACTGCAAAATGTGGTGAGAAGTTCTTAGAAATTGATTCAAGTTTGTTAAATGCATATATTGCTGTTCTTATTTTGGCTGGAGTGTACAGGTGTGTTATTTGTTTTTATGATTATGTCCTGAAATAATTGTACTGATTTTCTAACAACCAATTTTATTTAGATCCAAAAATGAAACCAAGTTAGATTTATTTGATAGTGGACGGCCTATTTTCAGAGCGATAATGTCGAGGAAGACATTTGAATACTTAACCCGAGTTATTCGATTTGATAATGTTATGAGCCGACGACAGGAAAGTTCTACAGACAAGTTTGCTCCAATTCGGGAAATATTTGATAAATGGTCCGGACTTTTAGCTGATTATTTCAATCCCTCCGATTGCGTTACAATTGATGAGCAATTACTTGGTTTTCGTGGAAGATGCAAGTTTCGCCAATACATGCCTTCTAAACCTGATTGATGTGGTATAAAAATCTGGCTATTGGTTTGCTCTGAAACTTGCTATGTTTGGAGAATTCAACCGTACTTAGGTAAACCAAGTGGTGGTACAGCAGGAAAAAATCAAGGTGAACGTGCATTAAGGGAGATCCACAAAATGATTCAATGCCTTGTTCTAGCAGTTCGTTAGCACAGACCGCAGCGCCGACACAGCCTTGTGAATCTCCAGAGCCTCGCGAGAGGTCACCACCATCGCTCGAAACTACTCGAAAAAGATATAAAAGTGTTCCACCGACTACTCAAGGAAAGGCTAGATGCCACATATGCTACAATGAGAAATCAAAATATAAAAACTACACTCATAAGACTATATGTTGTTTCTGCCAAAATGGCGTTTGTCAGCGAACTCATAACAGCAATGTTTGTTTAAAATGTATTGCCGATAAACTTATATAAAAAAAATAAAAATAAATATCTTTTTCCTACCAATAATTATTTTATTGGCACAAAATACATACCAATTCCATATGTGTGGAAAGTCACACACGAGGGTAGGAAACGTAAGTTTTTTTGAGGAGGAGATGAAGGTTAAGGCAAGTGCAAAAATTTCGGAATATTGTATGAATAATTCGAGCGTGAGGCAATTAAAAGTTTAGTGTTAGAAATAGCGGATATGACATTAAGACATATTAAAGGAGTCCACACAGAGCGAAAGTACCATCTAAAATGTCCAATAATGCAAAAGAAAATTTATTATCACTAGGTACGTATGTATTTTCCATGAAATCAAGAAGATAAACAGTAAAACTAATATGAAAACTTTTCAGTGTAACTAAGAAAGTGTCCCGTGGAATTATAATGAAAGCTTTTCAATAAAATTAAGTGTTGGCAAAAAATATGCGTATAATTAGTATGGCACGAGCCGAGTCGAATTCATATCAGGCACAAAATATTACACTAACAAATTATACGCACAATGACAGCATATGAATGCGACCATTTTTTGAAATATTAATGCGAGTTTAGACAGATAGAGATATTTTATTCTTAAATAATGGTTCAATTACACTGCGGAACAAAATTTTGCGGTCGGAGATTTTTAAGTCGATTTAGGGTAACTTGGGGGCGGTGTATACGAAAATAATATCAGTTTTGTCGAATTGGCTCTAGTTTTTCAGATAAAGACTTTTAAATATTTCACGAAAAAACCTAATTAAAAATACCAATATTGATTTAAACTATATTTTTATTGTGCGCCTCTATAAAAATAATACAAAACTAAAAAAAAATATATTCTTTTCATTAATAAATTTTAAGAAAATTACAAAAAACTTTTTCGGTAGGAGCTCCTATGATGTCGTCACTCAGGACAATCCCGTATTAAGTTCCAGCAGTAGTCTGCCATCATGTGGTCGTCCCATCGACCTTGGTATCTTTTTTCATTTTTTTTATGTCCTGGTGAAACCGTTCACCTTGTTCCTCAATGTAATCGCCTAGGTTGTCCGGGAATTTGTCCAAATGACTATGGAAATAATGTAATTTAATGCTCATTTTAGCTCCTAATTTGCGAAAATTGAGAAGCATATCAGCAACTAGTTTTGTATAGTCTGGTGATTTATGATTTCCCAAAAAATTTTTGACTACATTAACAAAGCTTAGCTAGGCTTCAGATTCAAATTGTGGCAAATGGTTTAAGAATTCAGTGTCTTTTAGAAGGGTATGAAGTTGAGGACCATCGAAGACTCCTGCTTTTAATTTTTGCATACTAAGGACTGGAAATTTTTTGCACACATATTCGAAACAGTCACCTGTCTTATCAAGGGCTTTGATGAACTGTTTCATTAGTCCAAGCTTGATGTGAAGTGGTGGAAGAATGATTTTTTCTCAGCTCATCAGTTGGTCATGAACCACATTTGCTGTTCCTACCTTCATATTTTCCCTCACCGGCCAGCCCTTTCTAATCCAATGTTCATTTCTTGCACGACTGTCTCATAAACATATAAAACAAGTGTATTTAGTATACCCACTTTGTTGGCCCAAAAAAAAATTCACCATCTTAAAAACCTATTGAGGAATAATTAAATTAATACAACTGGAACTGAGTCATATAATTTTTTTTCATTAATTTCTTAAGTTTCGTTTATCCCAAGAACTAGAGCCAATTCAAAAAAAGTAAAAATACAGTTCGTAAGCCTGCTACTAATGTTAATAAAAAACTATTAACAAAATCATGACCGCAGGATTTTTTAAATTTTTGTTCCGCAGTGTTTTTAAAGGTTTGTTCTGTAGTCACATTAGAATTTTGACACTCCTTTACCAAAGGTTGTATTTAAGAAAGATGGAGAAAGGGGAACGACAAAAAGTGATATTTGAATGTAATAAATAATTTATTTTACGTGCATAAATAAATATATGGTACAAAAAGAAGTTATTAGCAAACATGTTTTTGAATTGTTAAACTCAAAACATACCATTAAGTTCGATTTCTTCGCCAGTTCGAAGAAAGGTAACAAATTTATTTCATAGAAAAGGTTCACAATACTTTAAACTGTTTCAAGAGAATTTTTAATTTTTTATATAAATAATATTATTAAAAAAGCACTTGTACATAAAACCATAACTCGAACATGTAAGTTCTTAAAGATCAGTACTCCGAGTCCAAATTCAAAACATACCTTCGCGTATTTTGGTCATGGTGCTATTAGGCATTATCTTAAAAACGTGTTTGCTACTCCTGGATAACAAAATACATAGGCCAAGAAATTTGTCGAAAACAGTACACACCATGTCAAATGTAATTTATTGGTAATTGCTATAGCAAATAAATCGGCATTGTCTGCAGTCATTTTTTTTTAATTTTTTATAGTCTGCCCATATTTTGCTCCCGGTTCGCTCTTGAAGGAACTCTGAATGAACTGGACAAGAATAGAATACGGCGACGTCAATTTTACGTTGCTCCAGTTTAAGCGTAAAACAAAACTGTGATGCATCCGAAATTTTTTTTCTACAAAATTTGCTTTAACCCCGAATTTTCAAGTAAATTTGAAGCGTCAGCAACACAATTTCTCGAGAGGGAACAAGACAACTGTTTTCTGCGCAAACCTTTAATAATTAAGCCATGTTCATAAATCAAATTTTATTTCTGAAATCATATTTTACTTTTGAAATTTTTGAAACTCTATTCATAGAAAACTTCTGGAACAATAAATAAGTAAATCAAATAGTTTCATTTTGAAAATACAAAAGCCAAAGATTAATATTCATAATATTAAATTAAAAACAGTATAAAGTAGATAAAGTAGAACTATGTATGCTAAGGCGCCAAATGTAAAAATTTGAATTAACAAGGGATCTTTTAAAAATAAAAATGTTCCCTTATTAATAAATTCTAATTTCCTTTACATTACTTGTAATATAAAAACAAGGATGTTTCTTCAACAATTGCATATTTTGACCAAAATTCCATAAAAAATAATAAACAAGAAGTTACCTTTTTATTTCCACCTGTTTTTCCTTTTAGTAAATTTGAGAAGAAATTCAAACCAACATTGAGAAGATTTTCTGGTGGAAATTTCTTCTAAGCCATCAAGCTTTTTTACACGTCGATCTTCCTAATTAAAGATGAACTTTTTAGCTCACCCTGAGAGCTCTTCTAAGGTATTCCTAAAGTGAGAACCGAGGTATTTAAACATCAAGGTCACATAGACAGGGAAGGAAGTTCAGTAGAAAATGAAAAGATGATTTCACATTGTCATTCTCCTAAACAGCTGCGACGAAAAGACCCAGAAACTATATGTAGCCCAACCGCATGAATTCCAATCGGGCAATGCCCGGTCAGAACTCCTATGTGAATCGAGAGTTGCCGCTTTGTAAACGACCTGAGCTCCTTCGTACGCCCATGGTCCACCACCAGCCGGAAATTCTTTGCGATTTTGTATGCCGTGGTATCTGCCCAACGGAAGACCGTAAACGGCCAGAGAAGCTGCCTCCTTCTACCTACCCAGAGTCATAACTTCGAGGGTGCCCTGCCGGGCGATCTCATCAGCGATGCAGTTTTGTGCAATGTCGCTTTGGCCCGGCATCAAATGCAGTCTATCGTGAAAGTATTCAGAGCCGGCTGAGAGAGAATTCAGACACTCCCAGACCAGTTTCGACTAGACTATTAAACACCCTAAAGCCTTGATTGCCGCTTAACTATAAGCATAGATGTTTGCCTGTCTAAAAGACATCGCGTTGCTGAATAGTCAATTGGCTACAGTAGAGCTCCTTGCACCGCTTTCAAGCTTTCCGTTCATCTAAATCCGTTCGTAAAGAAATCCACCGGGTTGTACTCCCAAATAGCATCTCGATCCCCTTCTTCTTTAAGCACGATATGAGTGCAGTGTAGTGATTCATTTGGAACTAGTAATGATAAGCAGCAATCTGTTTCTGGAGCGACAAAAGACGAAGCTGCCTAGAATTTTAGAGTGCCGTTGGTTGAGTTAAAGCAGTAGCCACTACTTTGAAATCGGGTAGCCGCACGAGCTGCTGGTAATGTCCACAGACACCACGTTTCGCATAACGTTGTGTGCAAGCGGTCACCGTAGCCGAGTGTGTAGCGAGTGCGCGCTTCATTCGGTTTATCCCAGGTTCGAATCCAGCTCGGGGGAAGTAACATCCAAAAATTATAGAAAAAGTTGTTTCTAATAGCGGTCGAACCTCGGCGGGCATCGGCAAACCTCCGAGTGAATTTGCGCCATGAAAAAACTTCTCACAAAAACATTCGCCGTTCGGATTCGGCGTAAAACTATAGGTCCCTCAATTTATGTTACAACATCAAGACGCACACCACAAATTGTAGGAGAAGTTCGGCCAGAATCGCTTAAGCGGTTATAGCGCCAATTAAGTAAGTAAGTAAGTAAGTAAGACTGCAAGCGAGTGTGTGGTTTGAAGCACCCAGCTCTAGCTGTTTAACTTTTGGTAATTCAGTGATTTTCACTACAAAATTAATCCATAAAATATTGTTTGCATAATTATTGTTTCATAAAGCCATTGATTTACTTACCTTGGGGTCCAAACGGGTATGTATACAGAAACCGAAGCCTTTTTTTTTAATTTTTCCTAAATATTTGGCTTCCAGAAAGCTTCTTGCCCAAAATCACGCCCAAGTACCTAAGTCGGTCAGAAAGCTCAAGTGGGACGCCACCTATTTAGGCACTCCATATGTTCTTGTGCACAAGGCAAGATCATTTTACGGGCAGGTGTATCCTAGTGACTCAAAGCAAAAATAAAATTAGATATACTATTGTATTTCCCACTATTTTGAAACACTTTAAAGATTCTTATTGCAGTAGAAAGATTACGGTTGTTCTCTGTACTCATAAAGGCTTTGGCTTAGACTCGAAGTTGCATTGTGAAATTTGTGACGAGACGCTTCATTTGCGACATGTCAGGGATTTTTCAAACAGATCAAACAATGTGCTCAGAAATTTTCTCTCAACAATAAGTGCCACATCGTCCACTTTACGGAGTGCCTCTACTCACCCTTCGTTGCGTGGAGGCACTGCCCAACTCTGACATGATGGTTCTGTCGCAGAAAGCAATCTCTTTGACAAATTTTCGGAAAGTAAAAGTGTTACGAAATATTTTCAAATAAAGTTTTTATTTCTATGAATTTCAAAGAACTAAATAGTCGTTTCAAACCAACATAAGAGCATTTCACTTAACTAAGAAGTTAGGATTAATTTACCTTTGTAAACAACAACTCTTTCCAAATATATTTCCGATATAAAGCTTCATCTAACCTCTTTTGTTTTCCACCACTATAGAAGAATATACGTAGCGTTACAAATAAAATTGAATAAACGTTTCAATTCATTAAGCCAAGATTTTGAATTAAATTAATATTGTTAAAAAGTGGCAACCACGCTTCAAACACAGTTTAATTATTAGGTTTTCCTACATCTTTTGAATCCCATGACGTAATATTTACTTTAACATCATAATTGAATTTAATTCATTGTTTAAACCAGGTGGCAACCCTCTCCGAGATATTTAAAAAAAAAAGAAGATATCTGGGTTATTAGCGGAAATATATGTATGTACATATGCTATTGATAAGCTTACTTAGGTCAGTACCACCTTATTCACCAATAGCCAAGCGGTTATCGAGGCCCTAAAATCTCAACAGGTAACTACAAAACAGGGAATGAAATGTCTTAACAACCTGAATTATTTGGTCTGACTAATCGATATTCGATTATCCGGGTTCCGAGTCGTGCTGGTGCGCAAGGAAACGAGTCACACAAAATTAAAAAAAAACATCAACTCCTTTTGTTGGCCCAAAGTCGTTCTGTAGCTTAGGAAAGGGGGTGCAATCCACCTTAGCCAAAAACAAACAAGATAACAAAACTCACAAGAAACTGCGCCGGGATTATCTTCTAGGATTGACGTAATCCACGGAGTCCTTAGGATTCATTCTGGAGATTGCATGGGACTATCAGAGAATAACCCAAGAATGTTTATGGGAACTTTTTCAAACCACAAAAGGATTTTCCTTAGGTGAATTCTGCAGATTCAAAATAAAAAACTGAAAGAATATCTAATAACGGATTTCAATATGAATTTCAGATATGTTTGTTCAATGTCAAATTTTAACTGAGATGCTGGATTAAAGATAGTTATTTAACCCAACAAAATTGGTCACAGTGTTCAATCCACTACAATAATTATGGTAATTATAGCTTGTGTCTGCTGCCATTTTCTACTCAACAACTTCCAAAGATTTGACATTAATAAAATCTTTGAAATAAAAGGTTCATACGAATACTCTTACACATTTATTTATCTTCATTAAAAATTTCATTCAGCTACACAAAGAAAAACATATAGTTTTATATATAATATTTTAGTATTACAGGTATAGTCACGAAATCACGCTAATCTGTGTAAACTCATTGAAATTATGTACATACCCTGCAGCAAATCGGAGTGGTTCAGAACTCGCGCGGAGTTAGTCTAATACGGGACGGTACTGGCTCTCGTTCTATCTCAACTCAATGCTTTCTAGTGTCTTTTTTAACACGGCGATGTCCAAGGAAGTGGCAATTGTCCCCCTCTGCAGAACCTTTGCACTCGCTTTGAACTGGTTCTACTTCGGCTAGTTCTGAGATGGTTCACATAATAACAGTTCAGAGATAGTTCAAAAACTTCTAGTTCTGGACTATACCAAATCAGAATAGCTCTGAACTAGGACCAAAAGTTTAAAAAACCAATAAAAACGTTGTTTTGTGTTTTTTATTTCTTTGGAACAAAAACTCTTTCACAACCATGAAATTTAACTTCGTTTACATTTAAGGCACATTAATAATTAATTGATAATCTTAAGGAATATTGCAAATTAAGAAATACGATAATTTATGTAGGTACTTATGTAGACCTACCAGCATACTAAAACTTTTCACAAGTTAAAATGTAAATAAACAAGTTAAATGCATGTAAATTCCAACTATTTGAAGTTAAGTGTTTCATATTCATATTCATAAATTTTCATAAAATAAAACATACAGTCATTTAAATACTGACAAATTCATACCTTAGAACTTGAACCCGAATTCAAAGTAAAATTTTGAAAAAAAGCAATTCATGCATACATACATATGTATGTACTTATTTCTATCATTCTTAGAATGCTAAAAGTTTTCATAAGTTATGTGGAAATTAAAAAAGTTAAGTGCATGCAAATTCAGACTCTTCGAAGTTTGGGTTTCAACATTTTACAGGAAAATTCTTAAATTGTAATTGATCATACAACTTCACTAACTCCTTAAAAATTGTATGGTTTTGATTTTATATAATGAAATGAGAAAAATAAAAATGTTCACGCTAATTAACATCAAAAAACCTTCAGTTTGCGTTAATCACAACAATGTGATTAAATCAGTTCAATGCAGGTTAAAATATTTTATACTAATTGTAAGGCATTCATATTCATATGTATATGGCTAGATTTATTAAGTTGGGTACAAGCGGATGCTGCAGTATTTTTAAAATGACGTTTCTTTTGAATCCTGAACGCGTGGCGCAGTTGTTCTTTCGGATTTGTGACGTTTGGCAATTGTGAAATAGCATCTAATTAAAAATTACAAACGTTAGTTTATATTGCTTTATATAATGCCATTTAACTACTTGATTGCTTATAGGTAGACTTTTAACAAACTAATGATTACCCAAAAGCGCTGCGTAAAATTTCTTGAAAGACTTTAGACTCTGCTTTCCGTGCGTTCCTTCGATGTTGTATCTAATGATGATCGACTCGTCGAGAATATTTTTAATATGCTTATGAGTGGAAAAATGCTAAAGGCTCCTCATCGTAGAGACCTGTGAAATATTGATGATTTAAAGTTTGTCGTGTCAATTGACCACAAATTTTGTACGCATTTGCTTCGGTTGTCTGGAAATATTTTGCTATCTACGTTTGCCAAGTCGTCGTCGGTGCGAATTGGAAAAAGATCGCTAATCGGTGGTAATAAGGTTTCTTGTCGTATAAGTTTGGTTAGTAAAACTTTTTGTTCAGCTAAAGCTCCCATCACTGCTTTATTTTGTGTAAGGTAATTTTCTGAAATGATCAAAGATGTTATTAGTTTTATTTTTTGATATGGTATTGTTATTTGTACTTTCGACTTGCTCCAAATTTTACCAGGACAGATGAATTCGAAATTTTTGATTTTTCTACGGAAAATTATGTATAGAATATACATATAAATAATTGTATAATAAACGAATATAAATGTATGGTTTATGGTAATAATGGTTCACTGTATAAAGTATTCACCTGTAAGTTGAATATACTAATTTTGTCTTGCAAAATTCGAAGTAAAAATTTTCGCATGACACCTAAATCTATTAGATGCATGGCTACTTGGCTAATCATTTTAACGCCCAGAGCTTCCAATGGTGTTTCCCGTTGTCTAAATTTAGGTAAATGGTGGTTTGCATATTTTCTGTTAGTGAAATCCTCATCTCAAATTAAATCACCACTTTCTATACCGTACACCAATACACCATCAATTTTCCTGCCTCTTTGCGTGCACTTTGTGCAACCAAATGCCGATGTGTGACCTGGTATACCACATATAAACGCTTTAGCAGGTGCATCACATACAATGGACCTAATCTCTACTTGTATAATATTTCCCAACAATTGTACACCATTTTCTATTAAGCTTTTCATCTCATTTACAAACGCTTACAAGTAACTTTCAATGCAGTTGGGTTTTTTTCTTGCCCACATAAATTCCTACGGGAATGACAGAAGCGTTTTTGAGGTTTACTACCCGTAATAAAATTGGCCATACCTGTGTATGCGAGCTTCTGTAAAGCGGTAAACCGTCAATATTTATGTCTAGGAGGACACACTCGCTTTTAATGATTATACCAGCCAACTTTTCCAATTGTTTTTGTATGTCTATGTGACAGCAATTACCGGGAGGAACACTTTCGATCAAAGCACGACGCCTACACGGTGCAAGAAGGGTCTCAGCGCTTTAAGGTACATCTAAGTTTTCACTTTTTAAAATTCCCAGTAACTCATCAAAACACTTGCGCGATATCCTATTTTTAATGTCCCACTCTATTAATTTGCTCCTCAAACTTTCTTTCCTAACATTTGCACCCATTTTAATAAATACTTCAGCTGCTGGCGGCGCGTCTATTGTTCTTCTCTATCTTCTATCACATTTTCAACACTTCTATTATCACTTTCAGTACTTAAATTGTTTATACTTATAAGCGTCGGTCTGCTTTTTAACTAATCTTCTGATGTGCCGCTTACTCATTTTAATAAGAATACTCACAATTATACACAATCGTTTTCTACAAAAAATTTAACACTTAACTAGGAACGTGGACAATCATCTGTTGCTAGAGAAACTTGATTTTCGATAACAAGGCAGCACAAGAAGCAAAAGTCAAGTTTCAACTGTCTCGCTCTGCATCCGTTTCAGGGTAGTTCGGAGACAATCACGAAATGAGGTAGTGCAGAACTATCGCTTTGCCAGACTGTCTCTAAATTTTGCTGCAGGGTACATACATTCATATTTTTTCCATCAAAGCACAAACACATATGCATAGCTATTTGTTCGCCTATTGACCTTAAACTTCAACGCCATATGCTTAGGTCATATCTCCAACTATTTACTTTTGCACCATGCGAAGTTGTTAATTTATCATTATTTTTGCATAAAAGAAAGAAACACACACATTACTTATACTGTATTTGTTGTTTTTTTTTTGTTTAGGTTTTGCTAATATTTTTTTCCAATTATCTAGAAAAATATGCATATGCAAAAGTCGGTGTAAAACAATCTAACTGCTTTTTCAACGCAGCAACGGCAGGTGGTCGAATCAACAGTCACTCTGCCAGTCAGAAAGTCATGTGTGAATTTGCCAAATGCATTTCCTATTGAATCGAATAATCAACAAAAAAACAAAAACAAAATAAAAATGTTGCCAAAACGCACTTCAATACCCTTAATAAAACAACGCAAAATTATTGTCTGTTGTGCAAAAAAAAAAAAAGCAACACACACACACACGCACAAAACAATCAACATACAATAAATTGTGAGACTCAGCATGCGGCATGCCACGCTGCGAATCATAACTTAGCTTTTGTTTCGCAGCACTCTTTTGAGGCGCCACACTGCACAGATTCAATGGCAACAGCTACAACTTGCCATTTGGGAAAAGGATTTTTTTTTTCATGGTCGATTTTGTGCCCGCAGATCAACGTTACTTACTATCAGTACTTTCAATACAAAACAAAATATGTGCTTGTGAGACAAATAATATTCAATTTAATTAGCTGGTGGCAGATGGCCTGCTGCGCGCCTGCAGCTATGCTCAGCTAACTGTATCCATCTCGAATTTATGTGCCAGAATTCTACAAGTGACAAAATAGTAGCGAAAAATGGGGAAAGAAAACAATCAGTTTTTTTTCGTAAGATGTATGTAATTCACAATTTATTTGAATCCCATGAATGGCATTCTTTCTAAAGTTGAATCTAATTTAATTATAATACGAGGTATGAGGTAGCAATTTTTTGGGTTTTTCCGCACATTTTGTATAATTCTGACACTCCTCATTTCTTGGTTCGAATATAACATTTAGACAATCGCTGCAAAGAAGTTACAACCAACGAAAAAAATCTAATTTTTTCTGATATGAAAGAAATATTAAATTGTTACACTTTTGAGTTCAAGCCCTCCATAAAAATTTTGACGTGCCAATTTGGAATCACCTAATTATTGAGGGTAGGGGAAAGGCGTTGACCTACTACAAATATAATTTCAGTTTTGAGTGGAAGTACATATATGTATATAATTTTCTAAATGTAATAATATTCAGCTAAATATTATCATAATTTTTACTTATAATATATAAAATTCAATGAAAAATTAATCATTTACAGTTGGGATTGTTTGTTGTATGACTTGCCTATAATTCGCAGAACCCACTGCTGTTGATAAATACCAAATAATGTGCCCGCAACTAAAGGGTGTTTTTTAGACTGATAGATCTTTAAATTGAAATAAAACACATAAGGAATGAAGTATGATACCAAATTTTTGTTTTATTTGAAATATATTTTCATAACATTTAATATTTAAAAACGATTTCTGGCATTTTTCCGCCACGACTAGCTTTGACGAATCGGATGCGATCAGTCCAATTTTGAACTTCCATGTTGTGGACGGACAAAGTCCAACTTGTTAAGCACGACGGCGAATAGACAAATTCGGATCTTCTCCGACACTATCACTTACACCACCAATATTTTCCTCTGTACGCACAGTTCTTTGTCTTGTTGTTGGTTTTTCATCGAGTAGAGTTAATGTTGTTCGAAATTTATGAACAGTTCGACGATTAAGCTGCTCTTATGTTCGATAATGTGGACCATAAAACTCGCGAAGTGCTCTATTAGTTTCGCGAACAAAACACTGATTTTTAAATTAAATTTTCACAATTTGTAAAGGCGTCATTCTTTCCATGATGATTTGTCAATGCTTACTGAACAGAAATGTCAAAACGAGATGTCATTTACCAGCTGTCAAGTGACAGCTATCCCTATCGAAAGTTCTATCAGTCTAAAAAAAAACACCCGTTATGTTGATATTCTTTCAGTTTCAGAAAATGGTAGTGATGACGAACCATTGGCTACGAAAAGAGCCCGAATCAGATTTAGTCACCTCAAATATTATATTCCTACTATAAAAAGGAAGCATTATAAACTCTCATGGCATACTAGTGGGTTAAAAAAAAGTTATAACCTCTAGAAATTAGAAATATTAAAAGTTTAGATTAACTAATAACCAGGAAAAGTACCACCAATATTTGAAGGAATTCAACTATTTAGAAAAATTCTTGTAAAGAAATTATATTTTTAGACTCGAAATTAATAATAAATCTGATCCGAAGGCCAATATTTGAAGTAATTCAACTATTTAGAAAAATTCTTGTAAAGAAATTATATTTTTAGATTCGAAATTTATAATAAATCTGATCCGAAGGCCTTCTGGAGCTTCGTAAAGACGAAAAACACATGTTCCAGAGTTCCATCCTCAGACGTCTTCAATCGAATGCCTGCGTGTCCTCCACTTGACACTGCTAATCTATTTGCTGGCTTTTTTCAATCCAACTTTGCCTCGGAGGATGATTTTTCTGGCAATAATCCAGCATTTGATAAAAACTCCACACCCACCTTTAGTTCGCATGTCTTCATTTCTGATGTTATAATAAAAGGATTATCGAAGTTTAAAAACTCATCGCAAACGGATTTTGATGATCCATCGGCGCTTTTATTTATCAAAAAGCTGTCCTGCCCTGGTACTTCTGTTGAGAATTATCTTTAATAAGTCTTTAACTTCGGAGAAATTTATTGATGCTTAGATACGGGTCTGGTCTAATTAAAGACCTATTTCGAAACTGGCTAATGCGTCTAAGCTCAGATCGCACCACAGTTATAAATCTGGTAGTCTTTAGTAAATATTGTATCTTAGCATTTTCTGCAGGGTGCCAAGTTGATTGCATTTACACTGATATTCGAATGCCTTCGAGAAAGTTTCGCACATCGGCGGCGGTATTTGTTACTGTGGATAATGTTCAATCAGAACCTTTTTGCGCTACTTTTGGCATTTCACAAGGTAGCATTCGAGGTCATTTGACTAATGACTTGAAATTTTTTTCAGTCACTAACAACCCCGCTAACATGATGAAACTTCAATCCGTCCTATATAGCTTTTAGTTGTGGTGCTTAAGATGTCATCTTTTTCCAATATTACACAAACTTTTCTTTTAGTAGCCATATTAATGTAATAATGTCAAAGGCGTCCGCTATGCTTGACTTTATGCGGCGGGATAGCACTGAATTTTTCGATCCATACACTTTAAAACTGCTAAATACCTTCTTCGTGAGATCTAATCTGGAGTATGCAGCAATTATCTGACATATTTTCCAACTATTTCATTTCGATAGGATAGAACGAGTTCTGAAAAGCTTATCGCTGTTTAATCTGAAAACGTTATAAAAACGAAGCTCTATTTTGTCCTTATTTTTTTTTCCATTATCCAACGATCATGTGACTGTCCGCAGCTTTGGGGTAGAATAAATTTTAATATACTGAGGTCGTATCTTTTTACACTGGAAGCTTTAAAACTAATGAATCTAACCAGATCTCAACTACTATCGACCTTGATTTCTCTCTACATAAATCAATGTTTACTAATATTATTAATTTGATGTCCTAGCTTAAGCTTGATTGTTAAATAGTCTGTAAGAAATTATTGTTTCATAGACTGATAAATAAATAAATAAATATCAAATTCTCCAGTTTGGCATAAATGTACCCCAAGTTATACGAATACATACACAGAATCTGACAGCCAAATAATAAATGAGTGTCGTATGAAAGAAGCAGTGTAAAATGGCAAAATTGTTCAAATATTTGAAATGTTTTTTTACAAAGAAGTTTTTACCATGGTAGCTGACCTCAGTAACTTATGATACAAAAAAGGTAGTTTCACTTCTTCTTCTTAGCTGGCATTGCTCCCATTTGACGTAAGCTGTGGTTTTGGCATTTTCTTTCGAAATGGAGCTACCACGTTGCTTACAAAAGTGACCAACCAAAAAAATGATTTTAAAATAAGTAACGAGTAGTCTAAGTTCTGATGAAACCTAGTGTTAGATAACCGGCGCATAATATTTTACCAAATAAACTGTGATTGGTGTATGCAATCCAATCCAATTAATATAATGCACTTCATTTAAAAAACTCCAACGATTTTTATTAACGAAATAAACCGTATTAATTTCGCCATCCGTTAGCGAGTAGCGAATCGATGAAGCATTGACCTTTGTTTCGAGCACTTTTCCGTTAAATATTTTAACGAACGTATGAACTTAATTGGAGTGCAATGCCATACCTACAGGAGTACACTGTTATAAGCTTTATTACGACACTTCAAATAGCCGATTATTCCGATAAAATGTTCAAAGTACGGAAGGTTAAGGAAGTGCTCAAGCTGTGCTGCAGAGAAAATAAACCAATGGAATATTCTTCACGAAAGTCCATGGTGAAGTATTATGATCATCATTCGGCGAATCCATTAATTAAAGGACGTATTGGATACAAAAATTGGGTCGCAGCTAGTTGCTCGGGATATTATTACAGCTTCGATAATTATTGTGTAAATCCGCTACTTCCATTATTGAGCTTCAAGGAGCCAGAGTTGTTAAAATATTGTTGCATAAAACAATACGTTTTGTTCGAAAACTGAGAATTACGAAGGAAGAGATGTCAAGTTTTTAATTATTTTTCCCATCTCCTGTGAAGAGCACTACATATTTTGAAATGCACCAATATTGAAGGAAAACGTGTTCTCGGTAATAATTGGGCTGTACCGTAAGTTTATGGGACCTCGAAAAAGGAAGGCAATCATGCCATCGAAAAGATTCGAGGGCCTCTAGTAATAAGGTTTGTCAATAGAGACACTCGAAGCGAACAACGAATGCTAGGCGATTTTGCATCGATTTATGAATTGTGGAAGCCATGGCTCAACCTTTATAATCTTTCCTACGATACAGCAATCGATGAGCAGCTGGTAGCATTGTGAGGAAGATGGACATTTCAACAACATATTGACGCCATCAAATTAGGTATGAAATGGTGGATTCTTTCTGATGCTGTTATAAGTTACGCTGGGAACCGTATGCAGACAACAAACTGGGAGCCATGCCCAAAAGAACCTGGAAAAAACTACCTGATAACACATCATAAACTTATGATTGCAACTTTCTGTCCTTTATGTGAAACAGCGGAAATGCAATTACAAAGAAAATTCGTAAGTTGGAGCATCACGAGCCAAAGCCGTCTACTTCAACAAAATCACATAGAAAATCAGACCAAGGTACAACAAAAGAAGTCAATGCCAATTATATCAAAATCGGAAAATAAAACTGAATTACTTCTGAATTTTTGCATGTAAGAAACAATCTCAAATCATTTTTTTGTGAAAGCAACGCCACAACTAAAAAATTTATGCAGTTTTGAATTTGACTTAAATTAAACTTTATTTTTAATAACAACTAAAAGTTTTACTATTTCATTTATAAGTTATATTTATACAAGATTTTATAATGTAAATGTTGTTAATATGTTAAATTAGTTCTTAACCCAGAGATTAACCGCTCGGGTTAAATTTGACCCGAAAAACTTTAACTTCAGTAGTTTAAAATCTTCTTATGAAGGATAAAATGCTGAACATTTTTCTTCTATATTTTTGCCTTTTTCGCGCATTTAAATGTATCACTTTCAATTATTAAATAAACAAATTCAAATAAATGTCTGCGGTTTTATTTTAATCAGTAATGGGTTAATACATTTTATTAAAACAAATGTGCATATATTAAAACCAAATTAAAGGAGAAACTCTGACTTAACCTTTCAAGGTGATTTCTACCACACAATTGTTGTGATAATTCGCTCGAACTGGAAGCAGGTGAAATCCACTCACACAATAAATATGTATCAAAAAAAAGTGGAATAATTGTGTCCAATACGCAAATAAAAGCAAAACCCCCAAATGAAAAGCAGCCTGCCAAGAGAGCCGCTGCGTTGACGGCTCTGCAGCGCCATGTGGGTTTTTGTGCCGTCAGCAATGCAAGAAAGTTATTGTATAGTAACTGGGTCGGCACAATAAAAAGGTACAAAGTAAGGAGTGAACGCTGGAAAGGATGTGGGCGTTACAAAAAAAAAAAAAAAAAGGCGAGTCCTAACGTGGCATATAAAAAATAAAAATAAAATATCTGCATAGATAAAAGCTGTATTGAAAAAAGTTTCGTTAGGATTGCATGCACTTGACTGGTGGCTACCAAATGCGAAGAGTGCAAATACAAAATAAATGCAACATTGTTTGGCTACACAATGGCTAATGTAATAGAATGCTTTATTGTATAGGCAGACCGACGGCTTTGAGTGCGCAGGCGTGCGCTTTTTTGTGTTCGCTCGGCAACAAAAAAAAAAAAAGTGACAAATATAGGTTAGTTAAATTTTTAATGTTGCACTTTTAGGGTAAGAAGAATGTGCTATTTGACTATTTTTGTAAGAAAATGTTGCACCATAAAGCGTTGTGGTAATGAGCTGCCGCAAAAGTGCATATGATTTACTTTGAATTATAATAATTTGAAAGAGAAAATCATATTTTAAAAATAGATCAATAGATCTACCGATAAATGAAATGCGAAAGTTGGCAATGCTTTTTGTTAATAATGGTACAGCCTTAGTTCGACCTTAACTGGATTTTCAAGTGAAAATTTGTGATAGTTGTAAAAGTGTTAATAAGAGATTTATCAAAGCTTATAAAAATATGAAAACAAGATCCTTTTTATTATAGCGTACTACAAAATTAGCTACATAATATCACTACCCATAGAAATAGACTACCTCACCTACGCAGACTACTTCATTCTCCTTAATAAAAATTAATAAACAAAAAACACACAGATATAAATCTCAACGACATATGTACTTAAATATATAATGATATTTTAAACTGGTGCCACTGCTCACAAACAACACCGACAACCTTAAAATATTAGGCATATAATTTAACAAGATATGTACATAGATCGGAAATAAACTAGCTCAAAGCCAAAGTCGGACAAGGTAAAGGGTGGTTAAGTTTTAAGGGCCGATGTGGATTTTGAATAAAACACAAATTATTTTGGAAATTATTGTAATTTCTTTTTATTATGATAATATAATGTGGTTCAATTATGTATGGAACAAAATATCGGCCAAATGTCCGCCGCGATCTCGGCGGCACACCTCCATCCGATGGTCCAAATTTTCGATGACGCTGAGGCATAACTGAGGTTCTATGCCGTTAATGTGTCGAATTATCTCATCCTTTAGTTCTTGAATTGTTGCTGGCCTAACGACGTACACCTTTTCTTTCAAATAACCCCAAAGAAATTAGTCGAACGGTGTCAAATCACATGATCTTGAAGGCCAATTGACATCGCCACCACGTGAGATAACACGGTCATTGAATTTGTCGCGCAAAAGAGCCATTGTTTCGTTGGCTCTGTGGCAAGTGGCACCATCCTGTTGGAACCACATATCGTCCACATCCATATGTTCCAATTCGGGTCATTAAAACTTCGTTGTCATATCATGATAGCGAACACCACTCACAGTAACTGCCTGACCGGCCTCATTTTGGAAAAAATACGGCCCGATGATGCCGCCAGCCCATAAACCGCACCAAACAGTCACTCTTTGTGGGTGCATTGGTTTTTCGACAATCACTCTTGGATTATCATTCGCCCAAATGCGGTAATTCTGCTGATTGACGAATCCACTGAGGTGAAAATGTGCCTCATCACTGAAGATGATTTTCTTCGAAAATAGATCATCCATATTCAATCAATTTTCATAATAATCCTGAATAACTTTAACACGTTGCTCGATTGTATATCTTTCCATGTTCAAATTGAGTTAGTCTGAATTTGAGAAATGTCAAATGAAATGCAGAAAAAAAGACTTGACGTTTAGGTGTGGCTCACATTCAACATCGGCGCTCAAAATTTAACCACCCTTTATAAAAAAATGGTCCTTCCTAAAAATATTTGAACCAAAGCAATTAAAAAAAAGGTAAAATATTTTTTCAATTACTCATTTATTGCACTTCCACAATACTAAAACAAACCCTAAATTAATTCAGTATTATAAATTATTCTAGTAAAACATCAAGTAAAAGTAAATTCAATGCGCAAGCCAAACTCGGACAATTAGCTAGCTTTTTTGAAATATCGAAATATATTTTAAAAACTAATACTTTTTATGAAGACCTTTTTTTTTAATAAGCATTTTGAGCCGGTTAAGCATTGATTTAACCAATTTTTCGCAAAGACTAGGTTCGATTTTTCCCCATTCTTGTAATAAGATAGATTTGCAGTCATTTTTCCCTTGAAGCGGAATGCTGTCGATTTTTTGTGTTAAGATAGTCACATAAATTTTCGATAGGATTAATATCAGGACTTTGAGATGGCGTTTCCAGAACATGGTGGCATTTATAAATCAAGCAAGAACGCACTTTGTAGGCCTTACGCTTTGGATCTTTGTATTGGTAGAAATAGCAATCTTCACCGAGATCAAATTTTTCAAGACTTTTTGTTAAATTTTTGTCTTTATTCCTTCATTATTTCTTCAATAAAATGCAAAGGGCCTGGTCCAGAAACCGAAAATGAACCTCAAACCATTACCGATCCGCCACCATGTTTGGCAGTTGGCCTCAGATTGCGCAGTTGCAGCTCCTCATTTGATTTCCTCCAAACATATGGGTTTCCATCGGAGCCAAAAACATAAAATTTACTTGCATCAGTAAACATAAAACCCTTACTTTCATGTTCTTTTGCAAATTTTAATCGGATGGTCTGATTGCGTTTGCTGATCAACGGCTTTTGTCGGGCCTTTCTACCATTTAGATCAGCCCCATGAAGTAGATTTATGATGGTAGATACGTTAGATTTCTTTCCCAACTCATTTTCAGCTATAACAGCTAACTTTGGCGCACTAAGGAAAGGATTATCTTTAACTTTTCGCAACAGATATCGCTTATCTGAATTGGTAAAAATCTTGTTGTGGGCAGCTTTAGGCTTGTTTTCCACTTGCTTGTTGGTTTTGAAGCGCTTTATTATATCTTGAACAGTAGAATGACTTCTGCCAACAATTTCAGCAATTCCACGCACAGATTTTCCATCGCTGGAATGCTTAGTAACCAACTCTCTCAATTCAATACTTGTTTGGCCTCTTTGTCTAGATATTTTTAAATCACAAACCGTAATTCCAACTATACATATATTAAAAAAAAAGCCACCCGTTAGTCTGTTAAACACTATGCTTGAAGTTGGTTGCAATTCTTCGACATACTTGCATTTCTTTAGAGGATAGTTGTCACTGTCCGTGTTTGGCTTACGCATTGCATTTACTACTATTTGATGTTTTACTAGAATATTTTATAACACTGGAACTGAGAGTGTTGAAAAATAAAAAGTCGCGTATCTTCAAACAATATAAAAAAACAGGTTTACTTACAGATTACTTATTACTTAAAGTACTCAGTCCTGCGACATAAACATTTCAAATTAAATAAGAAATCTTACCAGGAATACCTAAATAAAATAAAAAAGAATATTATTTGTAACCCTAAATCATTTTATGGTTTCGTAAACTCAAAGCGTAAGGTAAATGGTTTTCCTTCAAATATGAGATATCAGAACACTGTGTCCAGCGACAATGAAGACATTGCTAACCTATTTGCACAATTCTTTGAGTCTAACTATTCCACTAAAGTCAATTTTCCCGATTATAAATATCCATATTATCTATATACTAATAATTCGATTAATGTTCCAGTAATATCTTCTGAAGATGTATTATTTTACCTGAAATCTTTAAAAGCATCATTCAGGTACGGTCCTGATATGATTCCGACATGTATTCTTAAACACTTTGCTGATTATCTATATCTGCCTTTATCAAACTTGTTTAACTTGTCGCTAAAACAAGGTAATTTCCCGTCTGTTTGGAAAAAGTCTTTTATAATCCCTCTTCATAAAAGCGGCAATAGGTCTTCGATTGAAAATTACCGCGGAATAGCAAAGCTATCGGCAATTCCAAAACTATTTGAAACAATTATTACTAATCAGTTAAAATACTCGATCTCTTCATCAATCGCAAACTCTCAGCACGGATTTTGTAAGGGCAAATCAACCATTACCAATTTAATGGAATTCACAACTCATGTTTTAAATGGTTTTAGAGAAAATATTCCAACAGATGTTATATACACCGACTTCAGTAAAGCTTTTGACAAAGTTTGTCACCCCTTACTCATCCACAAACTTGATCTGCTGGGCTTTCCACCCTCTCTCCTCCGCTGGATTTCTTCTTATCTACATGATAGATTTCAAATGTCATTAATGTTACTTTGGGAGTTCCCCAAGGCAACCATCTAGGCCCGATTCTGTTTTTGTTATTCATAAATGATATTACTACTGCAATAAGATATTCGAATATACTAATGTACTTATGTCGATGATGTAAAACTTTTTAAATCACACGCTTCGATCGAAGAAAGAAATTTATTACAAATAGACATTAACAGCTTAGTTGATTGGTGCAACATAAACTATATGCCACTTAATCTTAAAAAATGTAAATTTATGAGTTTTTCACGAAGAACTATTCAGCCAGCTTCTTACACAATAAATAACTATACTCTGGATCATGTGTTTGACTTTGTTGACTTGGGAGTTACAATGGATTCCAAACTTAATTTTAATTTTTTCCTGGATATTTCTTCCGCATTGCGTTTTCAGTTTAACTTCCTATTCAGAATAACGCAGTTCCACGATGATCGATGGAACTGGGGCATTTCGCTTTTATTTATAAGACCGTCATAGTATTTGCTAGATTCACATTCAGCCTGCATGCTTTCGACTAGGTTCAGACGCACAGTTAGCACCAGAGGGTGCATATCCACTACCAGCAGGGCCAAGTTGTCCGCATATCTTCAGTAAGCATTTAAAATTTATATTTATCCGTTGATATGATCGCTTTGCACTATTCCACGTTTCCATATACACACACACACACATATACACATCCAACAGTGGTGAATTTATTATACATATATCTATGTTCAAAGAAAGATTTCAATGATTAATGTGCGCGAATTCATTTGATTGATCTCTTTCTCAAATATTAATTATCAGGTAAGAGTAGCTAGGTACTACTGCTGATGATATGAAAAGAAGAATAACACAAATTACCTTCTTTTTTTATTTTCTTCAAGTATAATTTTTTCTACCACACATATAAATCTAAAAGCAATATATCAATCAAATTTGCAGTTATCATTCTTCGCAAAAAATTCCAAAATATAATAGAAGATCTTTTATTTGAATGAGTTATGAAAAAGTTGGTTTCGCCATCTACTGTGCATTAAATTAGCCATCAACTACTGACTACAATTTAGCTGTACATGTCCATAAGAATTGGTTTTTCTTTTTTTAAGTTTGCTGACATGCGGTTATTAAAATGATACAAATATTTTGCAAAGAGTTTGAATTTGTTGTCAATCACTTGGCAACTTTTTGCTTAAATAAATGTAAAATATATGAAGCAAGCTAATCAAAAATAAAAGAGTGAGCTTAAAATAAAATGTATAGGCGTATACTTTGTATCATTTCTTTTACCCCAAATATTTGTATATCTAAAAAGAAAATGAATTTAAATGAATTCTTTCTGTACAAATAAAATAAGTAACTGTGATCTGCAAGGCAGAAGTAAAACATTACCGATTCAATAAAAAGATAGAGAAGGAAATCTTTCTTAGACTGTGCTCATTTGTGGTTTTGAAACTGGTAACACTAAACTAAAAGGTGTTTTCTGTTTAGACATGTGGTTTTTGAGAAGAAATAATACTCATATAATTTAATGTTATGGCCAGGAAGTCAACTTTATTATAAGTAGAAGGCTTTGCTATTGTGGTTTAAAGATTATTTCAAGCAAGTGACTACCGCGGCTGGCTCGAATAAATTCCAGCCGAGGGGCTCAATTTTCGACCACTTTTTACAGCAATTGGGACCGTATGTGAGCCGCACCGCGCCGAATATTTTCTTCCAAGACGTCAATCGTCTCGGGTTTATCTGCGTAGACAAACGACTTCAAATAACTCCACAAAAATAATCGAGCAGAGTTAAATCGCACGATCTTGGAGGTCACGACGCGGGATACTGCGCTCACCAAAAGTTTCCTTCAATAAATGTATTGTTTTGTTGGCTATTTGGCATGTAAAGCCGTCTTATTGGAACCAAAGGTCATTCACATCAACATCCACCAATTTAGGCACGTAAAATTCATTAATCACTGCTCTATAGCGTTCTCCATTGACTGTAACATTAAGGCCGACTTAAGTTTTGAGGAAATATGGACCAATGATTCCCTCTGCCTATAGAGGACAAAACAAACAGTGACTTTTGGAGGATGTATCGTTTCAACAATGACTTGTGGATTATCAAACTTCAAGTCCGACAATTTTGGTTTTTTAACGTAAGCATTCAACCAAAAGTGACCTTCATCGGTGAACAAAAATTTCTTGTAAAAATCGGCCATCTCCCGTACGTGCAACACGCTTGATGGTCGTTCGGTTTCAATTCTAGCACGAGTTGGATTTTATAAGCCCGCAAACCAAAATCCTTTGCAAAATGTTCCCTAAAGAGGATGGGCATAGCACCAATTATTGTGCGCGAAGGCGGATGAACTCATTCGGGTCTTCTTCGATACTCTGATCCCTAGCAGCTATAGTATCTTCGGTGCGCACTATATAACGGGTCTGAGGATTTGCATTATCCACTGGCGTAAATGTGGTGCGAATCCGATCAATCGTTTGCTCGAATTAGTGACTCTTCTGAGCGATTGTGTCGAACAATTATTTTGGTAACAAGTTTGTATGATTTTCAAACGTTGTACCGGAGTAAGTCTGCTGATTGTGAAATAGCAAACCAAACTGAGAATAAATCAGGTAAAAGATATCATATAAAATAGCTCCGATAACTTCACCTCAAACTAGTCCCGCAAAAGTTCCGAATGGTTTCAAAATAGTCCTTAAAGTGGGCCCCAAATAGTCCTGAAATAGTTTCGAAATATAGAGTCTCACAAGTGTCCCGTAGTGGTCCAGAATTAGTCCCCAAATGATCCCAAGTTTTATACGAGCACATGTACGTTTTTTCTAACTCGCGACAGCGTCGTGTCGTGACGCAAATGTGGGACGCGATCTTAAAAAATCACGCACATCGCACTTAAAAAGTTTTACTTGGAAAGTGTCTAACATGACTCTTTTTTTTTTTTGTTATATATATTTTTTTTTGTAGGGTCTGTCGAAGATTTTTTCGAGAACGTTTTTAACAATTTCCAAAAAAAAAACGATTTTTAAAAATTATAAAATAGAGAAGATACTACACTACGAAAAAACTGTTAAAAAAATTATTGATTTAAATGAAATACCATCAGTTTTTATTAAATTTTTTAATTCATTTAATTCATAATCTATGGACGAAACCACGAATCCCTGCGTTGCGCTATAAGCATTCTTATAAATAACGAATTTGTGCTAAAAATTGCAGCCAAAAATTTTATATACACCAGTTTCAGACAGAAAGTCATTTCGCGAAAAAGACAAATGGAAAAGGTGCCGCCGCAGCAGATAATAATTTTCTTTTTTTGTTATCTTGATCTTGCGATTTCTGCTCCGCAGAGTTGGTCATCACTCCTTTGAATCTGTTTGATCTGTACTCCTCAATTTGCGCTGCCACTTCTAACTGCTGTATTTTTCAAATTTCTTTCAATTTTGGTAAAGGACATTACGTAAAATATATAACAGTAATCATTCGCATAATTTACGACTATAAAATTGAATATTTCCAACTATCAATGCCCTACGCTAATGATCTATGTAAGTGAAAGACAGTATAGGTTCATCATACGATTTGACAAATAATTATCATATATCAAATATCAGGCAAATCAGGCAATTTCTACAAAATATGAGGAACAAAGAAAATCCGTGTAAACAGAGAAATTATTTGCTTATGAAATCTCTAATTCGTACGAGTTCAGTACTCTGAAAAAAAAAACTAGTAAAACCAAAGTATTCTGCATTTGCCACAAATACTTTTTGCATTAGAAACGTGCCCAAATACTTTGAGCATTTGTTTTAAAAGTGCGAGCACTGTTGAAGTAAATACGTCAAGTATTTAAATTAACAGTGGAACACTTTTGATCGAAATACGGGGCACTGTTGTAGCAAATACTTATACATTTATGTTAACAGTAGAAGTATTTGAGATTAACAGTAATTGCTCTTGATTCAAATGTAATCGTATTTGTTTTATTGTTGTGTTTAACACCCCCCCCCCCCCCCCCGCCCACGGCCCCATCCCACCCCTCTCCGCCCACTTCCCTATGTACAGTCAAAATTTCAATATCTATTTACTTTTTTCATAAAAAATATATTTTATTTGAGAATGTACAGAGAAAGTTTACAAAAGTGACAACTACTATGCATGTACACATACATATACATACATACAACAGTTTTCATGGTGATCGGGGTCATTTTAATATCACGTATTAAGTAATTATCCACAATAATGCGAACTATTGCAGATTGGTCACTTTCTTGGAGGCAACCACAGTTTTCGTACTTCTTTATTATGTCGTTACCTGCTACTGTTTCTTTTAAAACCTCTTCGACGTTGGGTTCGTTGTTTGGGGATGTTGAAGGTGTGCTTGCAGAGCTCAGCCAACTTCGAATGGATGAAAGGTTTGTTATAGTTCTATCACCACTACAGCACGTGAGCATATCGAACTAGAAAGACATTAATATAAATAATTTATAAGCGTGTTATAAATGTGTGCGAACCCCTCAATGTGAAATTTAAACGGAAGTTACGCTGAATTTTTAAAATGATTTGCTTACATTATTTTCTAAACGCCATTTTTGCAAGTTGTACCGGAACTTAATTTTGTCGCAATTAGTTCTCTGGCATAAAAAATTTCGTCAATGTCGTGGGAATGGATCATCTGCAAAATTGCTACACTCTTTAAACCACACCTATTGAACTGTAATCAATGCATTTGACGACAAATCCCACGAACACAATAAATTAATTAACTGTTCATCACTATCCAAAATTACTACGGAACTCATTGTCGACATTTTTCGTTGTAGGGGACTCATCTCCCAACGGACATTGCTCGGCAAATAACGACAGCTCAGTTGATGGTATCAACTCCTCACTCATAGTGTAAACTAAAATGCACAAAAATTGTTTTTAAACACATATTTTTGTTGAAATAAATGTGTATATAAACCATGACATACCTTGCAGAGTAGGCTTTTTCACAATGTCGTCTTTTATATAAAAAAAATCACTGGGGAAGTCCCTTTTAAACAGCCTCCGTAAGCAGCGGGCGATGCGGCAGGCACACTAATGCAACTGCAAACTATGTAAGCTCCTTTTGCGCAGCTTCACTAAACGCGAAATGTCTTGAAGTAATCACTTTCACTTAAATTAATACTTTCAGCACTTATATTTACCTATAAAAGCCAAATTAAAGTATTTGCGCACGCAACACGTGTTTCTGTTAGAATGATCGATGGAAAAATGTAAGCGTCAACTTCCCTGTCATCGTATGGAGAAACAGTAAAATTAAATGCGAAATGGTTGTGACAAATACTTTTACATTTAAAAAACTGTAATCAAAAGAAAATTAAATTACGAAACCTTTAAAGCAACTATTTTTATATTAGATTTTAATAAGATGATTTTTAAAAGCACAGCCGCTTTTGATTCAAAAGTGCCGCATTTAAAAAAAGTATTTGAATCAAGAGCAAAGTATTTCCGTCAAGAGTTTTGCTGTTGAAACAAATACTTTTGTTTTACTGTACTTTAACTGCAGAAAGTATTTGATTTAACTGCGGGGTTTTTTTTCAGTGTATGTACGCCCATATATATGTATATGTATATATTTTATAGCGTTTTTCTTATGTCGAAAAAATGTTTTTGTTTTTCTCAGCTTTTTCAGAGGGTCGCATGTTCATTTCTTAAAATATGTATTGCACTCTTAGCAACGAAAGTGCAACATTTTGTACTATGTAGCTATTTCGCAGGACGATGGGTATCTTAATGCAGATGTTACAATATATGAAAGCAACATTTTTTTTTTCGAGGAGAGAACAGCATTAAATAAATTACAAAAGAGCAAACATACAGTGTACAAAAAAATCTAATCTTATACAGTTTGGCACTAATACTATTTTTTCATTCATTTTTTGAAGTGAAACTTCTTTGCGCTCGTTGGGCTGTAATTCCAATATCGAATGAAACGAAAAGGGACAGGAAAAGGGAGGGAATGGCGCGCGTGGTGGGGGCAGTCGGACGGAAGGAGAATTAATTTCTACCACTCTTTTTACTAATTTTTACCACTATTTTTACTAATTTCTACCACTATTTTTTCTAATTTATACCACTAGTTTTAATGATTTCTACCACTATTTTACTAATTTCTACCACTATTTTACTACTTTCTACCACTATTTTTTACCAGTTTCTACCACTATTTTTTACCAGTTTATACAATTATTTTTACTAGTTTCTACCGCTAATTTCATAAATTACTACACTATTTTTACTCATTTCTACCACAAT
>OX639993.1:47659683-47724687 GCA_951828415.1 Anomoia purmunda
AAATAATTTCTCTGTTTACACGGATTTTCTTTGTTCGTCGTATTTTGTAGAAATTGCCTGATTTGCATGATATTTGATATATGATAATTATTTTTATATAATTTTGGTCGCAATTTAATTGCCCTCCCAAAAATCGGAACAAAACTTACACAATCAGTAATGATTCGTGAAACTTACGACTATGGTCACCACTTTACATAGTCACATAACCCTAAAGTACTTAATTCGTAATCGCAAGACAATTTGTCAAATCGTATGATGAACCTATACTGTCTTTCATCTGCTGCGGCAGCACCTTTTCCATTTGTCTTTTTCTTGAAATGACTTTCTTCAGACTGGTGTATACAAAATTTTTAGCTACAATTTTTAGCACAAATTCGTTATGTACAACAATGGGATTCGTGGTTTCGTCCATAGATTACGAATTAAATTAATTAAAAAATTTAATAAAAACTGATGGTATTTCATTTAAACCAATAATTTTTTTAAACAGTTTTTCGTAGTGTAGTATCTTCTCTATTTTATAATTTTTAAAAATCGTTTTTTTTTTGGAAATTGTTAAAATGCTGTTTCTAGTAAAAACGTTCTCGAAAAAATCTTCGACAGACCCTACAAAAAAAAATATATATAACAAAAAAAAACAGTGACATGATAGACACTTTCCAAGTAAAACTTCTTAAGTGCCATGTGCGTGATTTTTTAAGATTGCGTCCCACATTTGCGTCAAGACACGACGCTTTCGCGAGTTAAAAAAAAAACCTACATGTGCACGTATAAAACTTGGGATTATTTGGGTACTAATTCCGGACCACTACGGGACACTTGTGAGACTCTATATTTCGAAACTATTTCAGGACTATTTTGGGCCCACTTTAAGGAATATTTTGAAACCATTCGGAACTTTTGCGGGACTAGCTTGAAGTGAAGTTATCGGAGCTATTTTTTATGATAGCTTTTACCTGATTTATTCTCAGTTTGGTTTGCTATTTCACAATCAGCAGACTTACTGCGGCACAACGTTTGAAAATCGTACAAATTTGTTACCAAAATAATGGTTCGACACAATCGCTCAGAAGAGTCACTAATTCGAGCAACCATTGATCGGATTCGCACCACGTTTACTCCAGTGGATAATGCACATCCTCAGACCCGCCATATAGTGCGCACCGAAGATACTATAGCTGCTAGGGATCAGAGTATCGAAGAAGACCCGAATGAGTTCATCCGCCATCGCGCACAACAATTGGAGCTTTGCCCATCCACTTTATGGAAGATTTTGCGAAGGATTTTGGTTTGCGGGCTTATAAAATCCAACTCGTGCTAGAATTGAAGGAAACTTTTGGTGTGCGCAGTATCTCGCGTTGTGGCCTCCAAGATCGTGCGATTTAACTCTGCTGGATTATTTTTGTGGAGTTATTTGAAGTCGTTTGTCCACTCAGATAAGCTTGAGACGATTGACGTCTTGGAAGAGAATATTCGGCGCGGTGCGGCTCACATACGGTCCCAATTGCTGTAAAAAGTGGTCGAAAATTGAGCCCCTCGGCTGGAATTTATTCGAGCCAGCCGCGGCAGTCACTTGCCTGAAATAATCTTTAAACCACAATAGCAAAGCCTTCTACTTATAATAAAGTTGACTTCCTGGCCATAACATTAAATTATATGCGTATTATTTCTTCTCAAAAACCACATGTCTAAACACAAAACACCCTTTAGTTTAGTGTTACCAGTTTCAAAACCACAAATGAGCACAGCCTTTCTTAGATTTGCTTCTCTATCTTTTTATTGAATCGGTAATGGTTTACTTCTGCCTTGCAGATCACAGTTACTTATTTTATTTGTACAGAAAGAATTAATTTAAATTCATTTCCTTTTTAGATATACAAATACTATTTGGGGTAAAAGAAATGATACAAAGTATACGCCTATACATTTTATTTTAAGCTCACTCTTTTATTTTTGATTAGCTTGCTTCAGATATTTTTCCATTTATTTAAGCAAAAAGTTGCCAAGTGATTAACAACAAACTCAAACTCTTTGCAAAATATTTGTATCATTTTAATAACCGCATGTCAGCAAACTTAAAAAAACCGATTTCTTATGGACATAGACAGCTAAATTGTAGTCAGTAGTTGATGGCTAATTTAATGCACAGTGGATGGCGAAACCAACTTTTTCATAACTCATTCAAATAAAAGATCTTCTATTATATTTTGAAATTATTTGCGAAGAATACTAACTGCAAATTTGATTGATACATTGCTTTTAGATTTATATTGGTGGTAGAAAAAATTAAACTTGAAGAAAGTAAAAAAATAAAGTAATTTGTGTTATTCTTCTTTTCCTATCATCAGCAGTAGTACCTAGCTACTCTTACCTGATAATTAATATTTGAGAAAGAGATCAATCAAATGAATTCGCGCACATTAATCATTGAAATCTTTCTTTAACCCTGCTGTTAGGTTAAGACCATTTGGTCCAATTTTTTTTTTGTTTTCTTTGTAACTTTGGAACGGTGATATCTACTGTCTAAATTTTTCAGCTCAGGTGGTCTTTTTATAAAACAATATTATGTGCGAAAATTTAATTCTCTGACTTAAAACTGGACTAAGATAAATTGAAAATTACGAATCTTAGGTTAAGGGACCATTTGGTCCATAGTATATTTTCTTTGATTTTCTTTACATTAATTTTCCAAAAATAAGTATTTATTAGTTTGTTCGATATTTTTTGGCACTACATGATGAGCAAAAAAATGTTTTTCGGTTGGTTTTGCAAATAAACGCACTGCAAATGGAGCATTTTACATCAGACTTAGACTTGCAGCAACTACAAATTCCTCGCTTTCGAGCTCCTGAACTAGAAGCATTTTTAGAGCAGGCCACTGGTGCTGGGTTTTACCAGAGTCGAGTAAATAATAAAATAATAATATTTAGCAAGTATTGAACCAAACTAAATATAAAGACTAAGATTAAATTGTTATTTTGTATGAAAACTGCAGTATGGACCAAATGGTCCTCTAACCTAAGATTCGTAAGTTTTTTTTAACCTAACAGCAGGGTTAAACATAGATATATGTATAATAAATTCACCACTGTTGGAGACTGCTACATTGAATATGTGGTCATGTGTGTGTGTGTGTATGTAATGGAAACGTGGAGTAGCGCAAAGCGATCATATCAACGGATAAATATAAATTTTAAATGCTAATGGAAGATATGCGGACGACTTGGCCCTGCTGGCAGTGAACAAGCACCCTCATGTGCTAACTGTGCGTGTGAACCTAGTCGAAAGCATGCAGGCTGAATGTGAATCTAGCAAATACTATGACGGTCTTATAAATAAAAGCAAAATGCCCCAGTTCCATCGATCATCGTGGAACTGCGTTATTCTGAATAGGAAGTTAAACTGAAAACGCAATGCGGAAGAAAGATCCAGGAAGTCTATAACATCACTGTACCTCCAAAGTGGGGGTGTGTATCAACCCTACATTGTACATTGGGTATACAAAGCGTTAGTACGCCCTATGCTGTTCTACGGCATTACAGTATGGTGAGCGTCGGTAGAGAAATCTATAATTAATTAACAAGGTACAACAGTCACAGAAGCATTACCCTCAAATGTTCTGCCTACAAATCTATATGGAAATCCACAAGCAATCTGTAATGCTGTCCGCTTGAACGCTTCCTCAAGTCGAAGAGCCACGAGAGTTGGTCACCCCGCAGGTAAACCGTTTCACCACACGAGTTTCGCCGAGGAGTGACACTAGCGTACTTTACACTGACGGCTGTAAATTGAACAATAGATTTGGAAGTGGGATTTATCCTTAGGATCTCTCGTTCAAACTAAGCTTTTGATTGTCTGACCACTGCAACGTCTTTCAGGCAGAGCTTACAGAAATAAGAGAGGCTATTCATTTGTCAATAAACTTAGCACTTAACTATCTTGATACCAATAACTATCTTGCTCATGGCGGTAATACCCCTGTTTTCTTGTAGTAGACTCTTTTCAATGGCCAATGTCCTTGAGTTGACAATCGTCAGATAAGCCAAATAACCCACTTGTGGGATAGCTCGTCAGCTCTGGCTGAGCCCCAGCAACTTGATTCTCTCATTAACTTCTTATTTCGTTGTCATTACTGAGCGGTTGTATTTTTGCTCTTGAAGGTCTATGTAGCTTGTGTCGAGAAATGCTGATGTTGGTGTAAAAATTACCGCTCTCAACGTTTATGAAATTTTTTCTTTAAAAATTCTTTACTAGCACGTCAAGGTAGGTGTAAGTTTTGAGTGGAAAAAATTGTACCACATATCGCACTTAGTGTTTGGCTATCATTGAACTAATTTTCCCACACCTCCGTTTAATAGTTGATAGAACAAGATTTGTTAGGAAAACTTTATGTCATGGTTTGTTTTATATTAAATTACATATCATATTTATGGATCTAGGTCATTTTAAGTTCAATATCATTCTGCAACTCAGTAATAGCCCAATTACTATAACGAATTCAACAAAGTCCACTATGAAATTAACGATTCGGATCTCTTTATTGAAGAAAGTATCCTAAGCGATGAATTTTGTACAGAATATGGTGAATCCGATGGAGCTAATCAAATCCAGAATTTCAGGCTTAAAATGCTAGATTGTTGAGATCAAGAATTTATGGATTTACCAAAGATGTTACAATATTTTTATAAGTAAAGGGTCTTGCAATAGGGGCGCTACAAAAGTAGACCGATAGTGACAGCAAACGATGCCATATTTTTCCCCGCTCTTTTGACATTTCTCTTCAGTAAGGTTTGTCCTTTCATCACGGAAAGATATACGATCAAATAACGAGTCGAAATTATTAAAATTTAATACCGAAATTCGGAGTCAATGGCCTCTACTTTAATAGCGCTACGTCCAATTTATGGTCGTCGTCATTTTTGGCTGAATGGCTTCGTCAATAAGCAAAATATGCGTTATTGGACAGGCAGCAATCCACACGGTTTTGTGCGGTTTATGGGCCGGCGGCGTCATTGGGCCGTACTTCTTCTGTGATGATCAAGACCGGCACGTTACTGTGAATGGGAATCGCTACCGCTCAGTGGTAACCGAATATTTTTGGCCCGAATTGGATGATATGGACTTGGACAATATGTGGTTCCAACAGGACGGCACCACAAGCCACACAGCGAATGTCACAATCGATTTATTGAAAACCAAGTTTGGCGAACGTGTCCCAGTCAATTGGCCGCTTCGGTCGTGCGATTTGACGCCGTTAGACTATTTCCTGTTGGGCTATGTCAAGTCTATGATCTATGCCAACAAGCCAGCGACGATTGATGAACTTCGTACGAATATCGAACGTGAAATTGCAGCAGTAGCGGCCGATTTATGCTTGAAAACCGTCGAAAATTGGGTTCAGCGTCTGGACTTCTGCAAGCGTGGCCGCGGTGCCCATGCAAAAGAAATCAAGTTCCATACATAATGGCATCGAATGTACTTTCACAGGAATAAATAATTTAATTCATATCCCAAACCGTTTTAGATTTATTTAAAAAAACTTTTACAGCATTCCTATTGCAAGACCCGATATATTGTTAAGCTGGGAAACCTGCAATGATATCAAATGTCAATAATAAGGATGGAGAATTTGATGAGCTTAACAAGAAATGCTTGGTTTATTCTTGCCTTAGACACACACGTCGCTTACATCATTTTTCAATCTCCAAATGAATTTTATAATTGTTCGAAGGATGTCTTTTATAAAATTCTGGCAAGACAATTAAATTGACCACTTTTACAACCAAAGGATTCATCGCTTATTACGAGATGCAATTGGAAAAGTTCTCAAAAAAGGCTGATCCGTATTTTTAATAAATATATTTTTTCCAATATAATCTCTTTTGTTTCTTTAAATATATCTATACATATGAATATATAGGAATATTTTGTTGTAATGAGATGTCTCTTAAAATTTATGTTAACTTTTGATTCGCACTTTTTTTTATATATTCACTTTGTGATGTTTTCGTAGTTAAGAAAAAGAAAAGACTTATGTAATATAGTTCACCTTTTGTTAATTTTTCAAGAAAAAATCAAATTTTGTATTTATTTTAAATTGAAAATCAAGCAGCTTTTTGTGAATGAAAAATAATAAGGAAATAGCCCTTCTTTATTTAATTTTCTTACTAAACTTTGAAAAGGTAAAATTTACCACTACCTCGCCGACTATGTCGAAAAAGCTCATCTGTACAGTTAAAGATTAAACAAACAAAAAAAAGTTTAACCTTAAAATATCTGCAAACACATTCATAAATTTGTTCAACAGAATATTAATAATGAGATTCGCGAAAAACGAAGCGAGAATGGAGTTATTTAAAAATAAATAAAAAGGGTAAGAAAATACTTTCAATCATATTGAGCACTAAACGCGGAAACAACTTAAGCGACATTTTTTTTAAAAATATTTTTTTGCCTGCATCAAAAAACTCTAAAAACTCATTTTCAATACAGTTAGTTAAAGTTTTCACAAAATAATCAGATACTAAAGTCAGAATTTCTGCATTCAAGGAAATAACCGCTACAGAGTTTGAGAAACTCAACTTTGAAGTGGAAGAATTAATGAAAACAAAACGAAAAAAAACTTGGGTATTCCTAACCTTTCGGGATGAATTTCCAAACCAGATCATTTAACAGTGATTTAAAGGAAAACAATTGAAAACGAAACTGAAAAGGAAAAAAATGAAAAAAACAATAGCGTCCAAAAATTTTCTTTGAAAAAGTAGAAATTCCCCCCACTGTCTAGTCTAGAGTTCTAGTATATAGTTCTCGTAACCAAGTATTCTATAAGCCTTGAGCGTATACGAATTTTATTCTCATTCGTTCTAGAACTTGCTCCCAAAAAAGTATTCTTATTCTTATTCACAGAGAAGCTTGCGTTGCCTTTTGTCTTTCGTAGCGATCTTATTTTTTTTTATTAACAATTGAATTTACCACTAACCAATAAACGCAATAATTTAAAGCAATAGCAGCTACGGCCTTAAGCTTAGTAGATTTAATTTTATTTAAATAAAATATAATTTAGATTTCATATAAAATATCTCAATATTTTAAGTAATTTATTAGTTTTATAATCTCGTCTGTGGAGTCGTCCAAAAGTAGATCTATCGGTTTAGTGTTATTTAGTGATTTTCTGTGTATGTTCAATAGTTGGGCTTAGTGTACCGCAATATTTACAGATATTAGTTTCTTTCTTTATTCAGTAATCGTGGTTGAGCCTTGTATCTCCGTGTATGTGCTAACCGGCTATTGTCATTTCGAATGTCGAATATTTTTCAGTTTTATATAAGTTCGCTTCTATTTTTGTGTTTTATCAAAGAATTTCGAATATTTCGTTAACAATAGGTTTTGGTATTTATGTTTTTTTTTAGTAATTTTTAAAGATGCAAGCGAATCGGAACAAATTGCAAATTTTCCAGGCATTTGGCTAGCTAGTTGCACTGCTTCAAAAAATGGCTGTGGTTTCAGCAGCGAAATTTGAACTATAGGAGGGTAGGAGTTTGCAGATTAATATTTTATTGTATTGTATACTCGTAACACTAAAACTGGTTTGGTTGTCGGTTTGTTAGCCATCGGTAAAGATAAGTTTAAAATTTTTAAATGTGAGTTTTTTTTGGTTATTTCTGAGAAGTATTTTTGAAATACCATTGTAGGAGTGTTGTCTTTTTTCTATTGGTGAAGTGATGTGTCTATGAAATCAAAAGGTAATTGCCTTTCAGGGAATTATTGGGTGTTTTTTAAATTTGTTATTCTATTATTATACGATGGATTACGGATTAAATTTTAAGTTTTTGTTTTGTGTTTGTTAGTTTATTTGATAGTTTTTAAAGTGGAGAATGGTCAGTTAAGAAAAGGAGCAGCATCTGCCTCGAATGTCATATTTTTAATTGGTGTAGTACGATATGCACCAAGTGCAGTTCTTATAGCAGAGTTAAGTGTTGAATTGAGTTTGTTAATCGCGGATTTAGGTGTGTATTTGAAAATACATAGGCCGTAATAAATTTTAAATGTGATTAAGGATTAATTAGTGGAGACAATTGATATGGTGCTAGCATTGAATTTTGGACTAGAAATGAGAATTTTATGATGTTCAAATGCTTATTAAGTGAGTTTAAGATTTGCGAAATATTTACAATGGCGCCAAGCCTAAGTCGGACAAGGTATACAAAATGGTCCTTCCTAAAAATATTTGAAACAAAGCAGTTCTTAATAATAATAATAAGCCCAACGGTTACCCTCTTTCCCGCCCAACCGACACGAGGGGCACAGTCCGCATGACGTACGGATCTTTTTTTTTTTTAATTTTTATTTTTATAATTAATTTTTTTTTTGTTGCGAGTTGTTAAAAGGAAAAAGTTTGTTAAGCGTCGAGATCCAAAACTGCTCAGCTACAGAAAAAAACTTCATCACCTGAGTCAAATATATATTACACCGCCGTTAATAATTTATTGAGAAAGGACAGCACAGCTCTTTTTATGGTGAAAAGTGAGTCCGAAATATCAAAAGTGCTGCAAAGATAGTTGAAATCTTGACATAAACATCGGAAAGGTTCATTTAATTCATAATTGGTTTTACACTGATTTAAATAAAGAGGTTTAAAGTGTCTTGAAATCCGAGAAGGAACATTAAGTTTAACTTCGGCAATAAGAAATGTGCTTGCGATAGACCCTGTGAGTAGTTTAGTAATGAATATTATGCCTAGCATTTCTCTACGGTTGGAAAGAGTAGGAAGATTTATTAGCTTCAAACGATCAGTATAATGAGGAAGATTAAGCCGAGAATCCCATCTAAAGTCTCTGAGGGCAAAAAGTAAGAACTGGTTTTCAATTGATACCAGCCGCTCAATGTGAACTTGATAACGTGGGTTCCAAACTATCGAACCGTATTCTAGCATAGGTCTTACTAAAGTTGTAAAAAGAGCCTTTGTTACATATGGGTCCTTGAATTCTTTTGACCATCGTTTTATAAAGGCAAATATCCCTCTAGCATTGAAATGACTATTGAAATTAAGTTTGGAATCCATTGTAACTCCCAAGTCAACAAAGTCAAACACATGATCCAGAGTATAGTTATTTATTGTGTAAGAAGCTGGCTGAATAGTTCTTCGTGAAAAACTCATAAATTTACATTTTTTAAGATTAAGTGGCATATAGCTTATGTTGCACCAATCAACTAAGCTGTTAATATCTATTTGTAATAAATTTCTTTCTTCAATCGAAGCGTATGATTTAAAAAGTTTTACATCATCGGCATACATTAGTATATTCGAATATCTTATTGCAGTAGTAATATCATTAGTAATATCAAAAACAGAATCGGGCCTAGATGGCTGCCTTGGGGAACTCCCAAAGTAACATTAATGACATTGGAAAAAGCATTTTTGAATATAACGATTTGAGATCTATCATGTAGATAAGAAGAAATCCAGCGGAGGAGAGAGGGTGGAAAGCCCAGCAGATCAAGTTTGTGGATGAGTAAGGGGTGACAAACTTTGTCAAAAGCTTTACTGAAGTCGGTGTATATAACATCTGTTGGAATATTTTCTCTAAAACCATTTGAAACATGAGTTGTGAATTCCAGTAAATTGGTAATGGTTGATTTGCCCTTACAAAATCCGTGCTGAGAGTGTGCGATTGATGAAGAGATCGTATATTTTAGCGGATTAGTAATAATTGCTTCAAATAGTTTTGGAATTGCCGATAGCTTTGCTATTCCACGGTAATTTTCAATCGAAGACCTATTGCCGCTTTTATGAAGAGGGATTATAAAAGACTTTTTCCAAACAGACGGGAAATTACCTTGTTTTAGCGACAAGTTAAACAAGTTTTATAAAGGCAGATATAGATATCCAGCAAAGTGTTTAAGAATACATTTCGGAATCATATCAGGACCGTACCTGAATGATGCTTTTAAAGATTTCAGGTAAAATAATACATCTTCAGAAGATATTACTGGAACATTAATCGAATTATTAGTATATAGATAATATGGATATTTATAAGGGGGAAGATTGACTTTAGTGGAATAGTTAGATTCAAAGAATTGTGCAAATAGGTTAGCAATGTCTTCATTGTCGCTGGACACAGTGTTCTGATATCTCATATTTGAAGGAAAACCATTTACCTTACGCTTTGAGTTTACGAAACCATAAAATGATTTAGGGTTACAAATAATATTCTTTTTCATTTTATTTAGGTATTCTTGGTAAGATTTCTTATTTAATTTGAAATATTTATGTCGCAGAACTGAGTACTTTAAGTAATCTGTAAATAAGCCAGTTTTTTTATATTGTTTGAAGATACGCGACTTTTTATTTTTCAACATTCTCAGTTCCAGTGTTATAAAATATTCTAGTAAAACATCAAATAATAGTAAATGCAATGCACAAGCCAACCACGGACAGTGGCAACTATCCTCTAAATAAATGCAAGTATGTCAAAGAATTGCAACCAACTTCAAGCATAGTGTTTAACAGACTAACGGATGGTTTTTTTTTTAATATATGCATAGTTGGAATTACGGTTTGTGATTTAAAAATATCTAGACAAAGAGGCCAAACAAGTATTGAATTGAGAGAGTTGGTTACTAAGCATTCTAGCGATGGAAAATGTGTGCGTGGCATTGCTGAAATTGTCGCCAGGAGTCATTCTACTGTTCAAGATATAATTAAGCGCTTTAAAACCAACAAGGAAGTGGAAAATAAGCCTAAAGCTGCCCAAAACAAGATTTTTACCAATTCAGATAAGCGATATCTGTTGCGAAAAGTTAAAGATAATCCTTTCCTTAGTGCGCCAAAGTTAGCTGTTATAGCTGAAAATGAGTTGGGAAAGAAATCTAATGTATCTACCATCATAAATCTACTTCATGGGGCTGATCTAAATGGTAGAAAGGCCCGTTGATCAGCAAACGCAATCAGACCATCCGATAAAAATTTGCAAAAGAACATGAAAGTAAGGATTTTATGTTTACTGATGAAAGTAAATTTAATATTTTTGGCTCCGATGGAAACCCATATGTTTGGAGGAAATCAAATGAGGAGCTGCAACTGCGCAATCTGAGACCAACTGCCAAACATGGTGGCGGATCGGTAATGGTTTGAGGTTCATTTTCGGTTTCTGGACCAGGCCCTTTGCATTTTATTGAAGAAATAATGAAGGAATAAAGACAAAAATTTAACAAAAAGTCTTGAAAAATTTGATCTCGGTGAAGATTGCTATTTCTACCAATACAAAGATCCAAAGCGTAAGGCCTACAAAGTGCGTTCTTGCTTGATTTATAAATGCCACCATGTTCTGGAAACGCCATCTCAAAGTCCTGATATTAATCCTATCGAAAATTTATGTGACTATCTTAACACAAAAAATCGACAGCATTCCGCTTCAAGGGAAAAATGACTTCAAATCTATCTTATTACAAGAATGGTGAAAAATCGAACCTAGTCTTTGCGAAAAATTGGTTAAATCAATGCTTAACCGGCTCAAAATGCTTATTAAAAAAAAGGTCTTCATACAAAGTATTAGTTTTTAAAATATATTTCGATATTTCAAAAAAGCTAGCTAATTGTCCGAGTTTGGCTTGCGCATTGAATTTACTTTTACTTGATGTTTTACTAGAATAATTTATAATACTGAATTAATTTAGGTTTTGTTTTAATATTGTGGAAGTGCAATAAATGAGTAATTGAAAAAATATTTTACCTTTTTTTTAATTGCTTTGGTTCAAATATTTTTAGGAAGTACCATTTTTTCATAAAGGATGGTTAAATTTTGAGGGCCGATGTTGAATGTGTACCACACCTAAACGTCAAGTCTTTTTCTGCATTTCATTTGACATTTCTCAATTTCAGACTAACTCAATTTGAACATGGAAAGATACACAATCGAGCAACGTGTTAAAGATATTCAGGCTTATTATGAAAATGGGCGTTCAAATCAAAATGCATATCGCCTCACCTCACCTCACCTCAGTGGATTCGTCAATCAGCAGAATTACCGCATTTGGGCGAATGATAATCCAAGAGTGATTGTCGAAAAACCAATGCACCCACAAAGAGTGACTGTTTGGTGCGGTTTATGGGCTGGCGGCATCATCGGGCCGTATTTTTTCCAAAATGAGGCCGGTCAGGCAGTTACTGTGAGTGGTGTTCGCTATCATGATATGACAACGAAGTTTTAATGACCCGAATTGGAACATATGGATGTGGACGATATGTGGTTCCAACAGGATGGTGCCACTTGCCACACAGCCAACGAAACAATGGCTCTTTTGCGCGACAAATTCAATGACCGTGTTATCTCACGTGGTGGCGATGTCAATTGGCCACCAAGATCATGTGATTTGACACCGATGGACTACTTTCTTTGGGGTTATTTGAAAGAAAAGGTGTACGTCGTTAGGCCAGCAACAATTCAAGAACTAAAGGATGAGATAATTCGACACATTAACGGCATAGAACCTCAGTTATGCCTCAGCGTCATCGAAAATTTGGACCATCGGATGGAGGTGTGCCGCCGAGATCGCGGCGGACATTTGGCCGATATTTTGTTCCATACATAATTGAACCACATTATATTATCATAATAAAAAGAAATTACAATAATTTCCAAAATAATTTGTGTTTTATTCAAAATCCACATCGGCCCTTAAAACTTAACCACCCTTTACCTTGTCCGACTTTGGCTTTGAGCTAGTTTATTTCCGATCTATGTACATATCTTGTTAAATTATATGCCTAATATTTTAAGGTTGTCGGTGTTGTTTGTGAGCAGTGGCACCAGTTTAAAATATCATTATATATTTAAGTACATATGTCGTTGAGATTTATATCTGTGTGTTTTTTGTTTATTAATTTTTATTAAGGAGAATGAAGTAGTCTGCGTAGGTGAGGTAGTCTATTTCTATGGGTAGTGATATTATGTAGCTAATTTTGTAGTACGCTATAATAAAAAGGATCTTGTTTTCATATTTTTATAAGCTTTGATAAATCTCTTATTAACACTTTTACAACTATCACAAATTTTCACTTGAAAATCCAGTTAAGGTCGAACTAAGGCTGTACCATTATTAACAAAAAGCATTGCACACTTTCGCATTTCATTTATCAGTAGATCTATTGATCTATTTTTAAAAATATGATTTTCTCTTTCAAATTATTATAATTCAAAGTAAATCATATGCACTTTTGCGGAAGCTCATTAGCTCAGCATTTTATGGGGCAACATTTTCTTACTTCGCTTCAAGTAGATACAAAAATAGTCAAATAGCACATTCTTCTTACCCTAAAAGTGCAACATTAAAAATTTAACTAACCTATATTTGTCACTTTTTTTTTTTTGTTGCCGAGCGAACATAAAAAAGCGCACGCCTGCGCACTCAAAGCCGTCGGTCTGCCTATACAATAAAGCATTCTATCACATTAGCCATTGTGTAGCCAAACAATGTTGCATTTATTTTGTATTTGCACTCTTCGATTTTGGTAGCCACCAGTCAAGTGCATGCAATCCTAACGAAACTTTTTTCAATACAGCTTTTATCTATGCAGATATTTTATTTTTATTTTTATATGTCACGTTAGGACTCGCCTGTTTTTTTTGTTTTTTTTTTTGTAACGCCCACATCCTTTCCAGCGTTCACTCCTTACTTTGTGCCTTTTTATTGTGCCGACCCAGTTACTACACAATAACTTTCTTGCATTGCTGACGGCACAAAAACCCACATGGCGCTGCAGAGCCGTCAACGCAGCGGCTCTCTTGGCAGGCTGCTTTTCATTTGGGGGTTTTGCTTTTATTTGCGTATTGGACACAATTATTCCACTTTTTTTTGATACATATTTATTGTGTGAGTGGATTTCACCTGCTTCCAGTTCGAAGCGAATTATCGCAACAATTGTGTGGTAGAAATCACCTTGAAAGGTTAAGTTAGAGTTTCTCCTTTAATTTGGTTTTAATATATGCACATTTGTTTTAATAATATGTATTAACCCATTACTGATTAAAATAAAACTGCAGACATTTATTTGAATTTGTTTATTAAATAATTGAAAGTGATACATTTAAATGTGCGAAAAAGGCAAAAATATAGAAGAAAAGTTTTCAGCATTTTATCCTTCATAAGAAGATCTTTTAAACTACTGACGTTAAAGTTTTTCGGGTCAAATTTGACCCAAGCGGTTAATTTCTGCGTTAAGAACTAATTTAACATATTAACAACATTTACATTATAAAATCTTGTATAAATATAACTTATAAATGAAATAGTAAGACTTTTAGTTGTTATTAAAAATAAAATTTAATATAAGTCAAATTCAAAACTGCATCAATTTTTTAGTTGTGGCGTTGCTTCCACAAAAGAATGATTTTAGATTGTTTCCTACATGCAAATTTTCAGAAGTATTTCAGTTTTATTTTCCGATTTTGATATAATTGGCATTGACTTCTTTTGTTGTACCTTGGTCTGGTTTTCTATGCGATTTTGTTGAAGTAGACGGCTTTGGATTGTGATGCTCCAACTTACGAATTTTCTTTGTAATTTCTCTAGGAAATTGAGCCCTTGCATTTCCGCTGTTTCACATAAAGGACAGAAAGTTGCAATCATAAGTTTATGATGTGTTTTCAGGTAGTTTTTTTCCAGGTTCTTTTGGGCATGGCTCCCATGTCTGCATACGGATCCCTGCGTAACTTATAACAGCATCAGAAAGAATCCACCATTTCATACCTAATTTGATGGCGTCAATATGTTGTTGAAATGTCCATCTTCCTCACAATGCTACCGGCTGCTCATCGATTGTTGCATCGTAGGATTATAAAGGTTGAGCAATATGTTAACTCATGGATTCCACAATTCATAAATCGGTGCAAAATCGCCTAGCATTCGTCGTTCGTTTCGAGTGTCTCTATTGACAAACCTAATTACTAGGAGACTTCGAATCTTTTCGATGGAATGATTGCCCGTAATATGAGCCTTCCTTTTTCGAGGTCCCATAGCCTTACGGTACTCACATTATTTAACCGAAACACTCCAGTTGACAAAAGTAAATCAATAAAACCGAGCATTCAGTTTCGTCAATGTCAGCAGGCTGATGGCCTCAGTTGCTCAAGGTTAACCCATATTGCTAAGGCTTAATTGTATAATCCTTTTAACAATAAATATTATTATTATTACCGAGAACATGTTTTTCTTTCAATATTGGTGCATTTCAAAATAGTGCTGATCATAGGAGATGGGAAAAATAATTGAAAACTTGAGATCTCTTCCTTTGTAATTCTCAAAGAGGAGTAAAAGGTCAAACCTGGAATTATGTTGATAACATTTTTGATCGGTGCTCTTCGATATCTGCCCTTACAAGGCGCCTTAGAATATCTTATTAGTCGGTTTTGTGGTATGAATTCCTCACTACTATCTACGTCTGATATATCATTCCCAATGGCCTCTATTTCACTAACTTCTATTTTTCTGGAAGATAAATGTTTAGCTAAACTTTCAAACTTGTTCGCGCATAGACGCGTGTTAACCCTTCCGTGTTCACTTTACTTCTGTAGCAATATCGACACAAACGTGAAATAAATAATTCCACAACATTTCTGGTTCACGTACAAAGCAAGGATCTAGGGATTAACCGATAATTGTAAAGGTATAAAAAGTAATAAGAGGAAAGGAGATAAATATATATCTATTATCGTTTGTTTCGAATTCACAGGCATGAAAGCAAGTAAAAAAAATCGTTTATAAGATCATAGAGCAAAACATTTCACTCAGAAATACACGAATAGTATGCGGCCAAATTTGACCCGAAGGCCGTATATGCAAACAAAATTACTATAAGAAAAGTCATAAATATACGAGCCCAGAATCATTAATATTTCTTCAGTGTCTAAAACAAACACCAGTCATACAATTTTAAAAATATTAGCCCCGAGAACAACGGGTTTGCTCCTAAAATGGGTCAAATTTGGCCCGAAGATCTTATGAAGATTAAAGGAAAGTACACAAATTCATACATGGCTAGGTTTTAAAACATGAGCTTTCAAGGGTTTCTTGAATTTTTTAATGCCTCAGCGACTTCTATTACGACAAAAGACACACCGTAACCGCTTTGGATGATTTCTTTCAGGTACTCAATCGGTGCCATCGAGTTGCAATCTCTCTCTATCGGATGGTGAAGAATATTCAGGGTGTGTATATTGCTTTAGATATAATATGTCTATGTTTCTTAGAAAGAGTAAATGCTCCATTGTAGTATATTCTGGGAAATGTAAATGCAGTTTCCACATATTCGACATGGCTATATCAACCATGTAGGTAAGTAATACCAACCACCACTTTTTACAGTGAATGAAATATTCTGATTAATTTGATCAACCCCAACTATGGTATTATTATAATTCTGGAATAAGTTGGAAATTTTGAAATAAACCTTTTGTTTCTTTTCAGCAGATAATCTTTTTGCACAACTAGCTCATAAGAATCATAAATTCGTGCTATTTTGCAAATGCTGTTGTCCTTTTACAGCACCAGTATTTCTTCACTTTTTTTTTTGCAAAATCTGTACTTAACCTTCCTCCTGATTTTTTCTTTATCTCCTTAGCATTTACCAATGGGTATTTCTGGGAGCGATTATCAAGAATGATTTCAGTAGCAGATTATAACTAGTGAAAAAGTGATCGAAGAAAAGTTATAATTTTATTTAACAACAAGCTAGAAGTAGTGGATTTACCGCAATAAATATCGAAGCTGCAATAATATCCCGAGCAACTTGCTGCGACCTAATTTTTGTAACCAAAACGTACGGGTCTTTCTCTAACAATTGTTTTTTTTTCTGAATGATGGCCAAAATAACTACCATGGATTCATCAATGGAAATATTTTCGTGAAAAATGCCTTGTCATTTGATATTATGCTAATTTGCTTTCAAATTGTTAACCTTTAAAAAATGTGTGAAAAGAAAACTAACTAATTGCGTTCCCTATACCAAACAACATTGAACAACAAAATTGGGATGTATTAGAGACGACCACATGCTTGAATCATAATAGTATTCGAATAACTACTCTTCATAATTAGGTGCACTTGATTTTGAGGATGAAACTTTTATTTGTGGACGCTGAAGAAGACTGTAAAACTCACCTTAGCTAAAATTTTACTTTAAAAAATATATTTAGAGCTATCATAAAGTCGTGCAAATAGTCTTAGAAATCGTTATATCGGTGTAATTACAAAAATTTGATGCATTGCACATGTAAATTATTTTTACGTTGCCATGGTGATTTACAAATGCCATGGTACAGAGCTCTTTTCATTTGGGTAGAGAGCGTAGCAAGTTATCTTTACGTTTTTCGTCAAATACTAAATTACATTGAATATTAATTTAAATTTTTACAAAGCTTCATAATTCAATAAAATTACTTTTATATTGCTAATAAATTGCGACCCTCCTGTTGATACAGAACTAATTGCATTAAATAAATTCACATTAAGAAATAAATTTAAACTGAGGAATATGAAATTAATCTACTTGCGGAAATCCAAAATCAAAATTTTTGTCCAATATTATATGCTTTAGAAGTAGGCTTTAACTTAGTTAATGAGGAAGCTATAAATATTATTCGGAAGTTAAGTGAATATTTCTTGGCGAAAAGCAAGGAAATAAAACAAGATTCCTAAAATTTGTGTTACATTCATGCTTTGAATTTTGAAAAAATAAAATTAAATGCCATAAAATAGGTAAAAATTATTATGAAACAAAAAAGGTTTAAAGTTGTGACCCATAAGCCAATTTCGATTTAAAATAATCGGCGCATTCGTTCTTTAAAATATTTCCCTCAAGAGAAAGATTTATTGAGGATAATTTTCAACGGTAGTACCAGAGCAGGACAGCTTTTTATTAAAACAAAAGCGCCGACAGACCATCAAAATCCGCTTGCGATGAGTTTTTAAACTTCGATAATCCTTTTATTATAACATCAGAAATGAGGACAAGCGAACTAAACGTGGGTATGGAGTTTTGTTTAAATGCGGGATTATTGCCAGAAAAATCATCCTCCGAGACAAAGTTGGATTGAAAAAAGCCAGCAAATAGATTAACAGTGTCAAGTGGAGGACACGCAGGCATTCGATGGAAGACGACTGAGGTTGGTATTGTGAAACATGCTTTTTTTTAAATTAACGAAGCTCCTGAAGGCCTTCGGATCAGATTTGTTATTAATTTTGAACCTGAGATTATAATTTCTGTACCAGAATTTGTCTAAACAGTTAAATTCGTTCAATTATTGGCGGTATTTTTCATAGAGGTTTTAACTTTTTTTTAACCCACTAGTATACCATGGGAGTTTATAAGGCTTCCTTTTAATAGTAGGAATATTATACTTGAGGTAGACTGGACCTGATTTAGCCTCCTTTCGTAGCCAATAGTTCGTCATCACTACCGTTTTCTGAAACTGAAAGTATAGCAAAATCGCGAGCAAATATCACAATATTTCCGGGTACACTATTCGAAATTCAGGAATAGCATTGGATTCTGGGTAATTATAGCCAAGTTATACACTAAACAATCACAACAATAAGACTTGTGGTCGCTGTACCCGAATACTTAAATTTTCTATATACGTTACTGTAAAATATTGTAAATGATTAATTGTTCATTAAATTTGATATGTTATTAGTAAAAATTGTGATAATTACAATTAGAAAATGATATATACTTCCACTCAAACCTGAAATTATATTTGTAGTGGGTCAACGCCTTTTTTCTACCCTCAATAATTAGGTGTTTCCAAATTGATAGGTCGACCAATAATTGGTTAAAATTTTTATGGAGGGCTTGAACTCAAAAATGTGACATTATATTTCTTTCATATCAGAAAAGATTAGATTATATACTTTGGTTGTAACTTCTTTTCAGCGATTGTCTAAATGTTATATTCGAACCAATAAATGAGGAGTAACAGAATTATGCAAAATGTGGCAGAACAACCCAAAAAATTGCTACCTCATACCTGGCGTGATAATTAAATTTGGTTCATCTTTACAAAGAATGCCATTCATGGGATTCAAACAAATTGTGAATTACATCTTACGAAAAAAACTGATTGTTTTCTTTCCCCATTTTTCGCTACTATTTTGTCACTTATAGAATTCTGGCACATAAATTCGAGATGGATACAGTTAGCTGAGCTTAGCTACAGGCGCGCAGCAGGCCATCTGCCACCAGCTAATTAAATTGAATATTATTTGTCTCACAAGCACATATTTTGTTTTGTATTGAAAGTACTGATAGTAAGTAACGTTGATCTGCGGGCACAAAATCGACCATGAAAAAAAAATCCTTTTCCCAAATGGCAAGTTGTAGCTGTTGCCATTGAATCTGTGCAGTGTGGCGCCTCAAAAGAGTGCTGCGAAACAAAAGCTAAGTTATGATTCGCAGCGTGGCATGCCGCATGCTGAGTCTCACAATTTATTGTATGTTGATTGTTTTGTGCGTGTGTGTGTGTTGCTTTTTTTTTTTTTTGCACAACAGACAATAATTTTGCGTTGTTTTATTAAGGGTATTGAAGTGCGTTTTGGCAACATTTTTATTTTGTTTTTGTTTTTTTTTGATTATTCGATTCTATAGGAAATGCATTTGGCAAATTCACACATGACTTTCTGACTGGCAGAGTGACTGTTGATTCGACCACCTGCCGTTGCTGCGTTGAAAAAGCAGTTAGATTGTTTCACATCGACTTTTGCATGTGCATATTTTTCTAGATAATTGGAAAAAAATATTAGCAAAACCTAAACAAAAAAAAACAAAAAAAAACAAATGCAGTATAAGTAATGTTGTGTTTCTTTCTTTTATGCAAAAATAATGATAAATTAACAACTTCGCATGGTGCAAAAGTAAATAGTTGGAGATATGACCTAAGCATATGGCGTTGAAGTTTAAGGTCAATAGGCGAACAAATAGCTATGCATATGTATATGTACTGATGTGTGTGTGTGTGTGTGCTTTGATGGAAAAAATATGAATGTACATAATTACAATGAGTTTACACAGATTAGCGTGATTTCGTGATTATACCTGCAATATTAAAATATTAAATATAAAACTATATGTTTTTCTTTGTGTAGGTGAATGACATTTTTTATGAAGATAAATAAATGTCTAAGAGTATTCGTATGAACCATTTATTTCAAAGATTTTATTTATGTCAAATCTTTGGAAGTGGTTGAATATGAAATTGAAGTGAAAATGGCGACATACACAAGTTATAATTACTAAAACACAGTGCTACAAAAAAGAATGAAGTCGAAATACCTGGGAAGTGATGTTATTTTCCTTGTAGGTCTTATCGAGTAGAACGAGAATCCAATTTTGGAATTTGTCAAACACCCCCAAAATCTCGACTTAACCTTAAAAAACCGATTTTTCGTGCTTTTGCGCACTTCTTACCCCATATCTTAGCTAACCAACAACCCATTTTCATTCTAAGAACGGTTTAAGAAAGAAGAAACTCAGAAAGAAAGAAGAAATTTACTTGCTTTTGCACAACAAACTTAAATTTTGCTACCCTTTTTCTTCTTTTTTTGACTTTGGCGATATTTTCACACACTATTTTATAAAAACACAAAATGAATTTTGATTAGATTCAAATAGCACGTTTAATACCGAGCTCAACGAATGTTACGGAGTTATTTTACTTTTTATAAGAACGAAATTTTGCAAAAATTTACAACGAATTTATTAAATGAAAATATATAGATCAAAAGTGCTTTTTTTGCCATTTTTTCCTTAGGTCAGCATCGTCAGTTTCGCGTTGTACTGACCAGAAATATTCTGCCATCATATTTATTTTGTTTTTTTCCTTCGAAACGTTTTTCGATCGTAGCCATTTCTTGGTGGAAGTGTTCGCCTTGTTCATCACTGAACTGGCCCAGATTATGTGGGAAGAAGTTCAAATGCGAATGCAAGAAATGAATTTTTATCAACATAATGCAACCCATTTCACCATATGCACTTAAAATTCGTTTAAAACCGTGATGTAGTCGTCGCTTCTGTTGTTCCCAAGGAAACTCTTCCATGCACGTTTCTCAACACAGCTTAACTTGTTCATAAAGGTAACGTCGCTCATAATTTTGCGAATTTGAGGTCCAATGAAAATACCTATATACACATATTATAAAAAAAAAAAACAAAAAACAAGTAGGTATGAAAACAGCTTAATAAATGCCGGCTTTTATTTTAGCTTCACTTAATTTTGGGAAGACAGTTTTAAGATGAAGAAAAGCTTCGCTATTAACATCCAATTTCTTTACAAATTGTTTCATGTATCCCAGCTTTAAGTGTAGTGGTGGTAAGATAACATTATCAGATTTTACCAATGGAAGGCTTAAAACGTTTTTCCTGCCTATCTGATGTGACTCTCGAGATGGTCATGCTTTGCGATCATAGTGATTGGATGCCCGCCTATACCATTCACAAAGGTAGTAAGGATATTTTGTGTAGCCACCTTGCATGCCAAATAAAATTGTCAACACTTTAAAGTCAGCGATGACTTTCCATTTATGCGTGGCATTGTCGATCAACCGTAAAATTTTTTCCATTATTTCATACGTTTCTTTCTTGTTAACCCCATACGCGATTGGAACTGATGGTAAGAGATTTTCATTGTGTAATAACACAGCTTTTAAACCTAAGAGTGATATTACAGACTTCATTAAGGGAACACGAATGGATTTTTTTTTTTAGGGTTCATACTTTTACACGATTCATCAATGAAAAGACGCCATTCATCTGCATTATAATTATAATTTAAAGCCGAAAATAATTTGGGTACGGTACATTTACACAATGTACTAGATCACAGTCATTGCCATCAGCTTTAAAACTTTCTCTAAGTATCAAAGTGCGGTCCCTTTTTCTACCCGATGTTATTTGAAAATATTTTTCCACAAAATTCCACTGCTTTAGTCGTGAACCGAGGACTTCAGATTCTCGTTTTGATAAATGCAAATCACGCACGAGATCGGCGAAATCAGAATTTGAAACCAAATGCTTTTCCGTTTATTTTGATTTACAAGGAAGGAATTCTTCCTCTACTAAATATGTTTCACCAGCATCAATGGACTCACTTCTTGTAGGCACTTCGGCATTTAAGTATTTTGGTTTTGTAACCGTAACAACATTCGCATACTTTAAGTTTTTCCGCGATTGTTTTTACGCTTGTCGCACATTTTAGTTTTACTTTACCACGATTTTTATCCAATTTAACAGCAAACACAACAACACTTCAGTATAACGGAAATTTATAAAGACTTCAAAATTAAGTAAAAACTCAAAAATTAAGTGATAATTTCCTTGGGAACAACAGAAGCAAATTTGTGCAAAAATTTCGATCTTATAAAAAGTAAAATAACTCAGTCACTTTTGGGCCGATTTTTTAAAAGATACATTCGTTGAACTCGGCATTAAACGTACTCTTTGAATTAAATCAAAACTCATTTTGCGTTTTTATAAAATAGTGTGCGAAAATATCGCCAAATTCAAAAAAAGAAGAAAAAGGATAGCAACATTTCTTCAGCTTTATTAAGACGTCTATATATCTTTCTAAAGGTCTGAGTTTCTTCTTTCTTAAACCGTTTTTCTATGGACTCCGTGGATTACGTCAATCCTAGAAGATAATCCCGGCGCAGTTTCTTGTGAGTTTTGTTATCTTGTTTGTTTTTGGCTAAGGTGGATTGCACTCCCTTTCCTAAGCCACATAACGATTTTGGGCCAGTAAAAGGAGTTGAGGTTTTTTTTTTCTTTTGTGTGACTCGTTTCCTTGCGCACCAGCGCGACTCGGAACCCAGATAATCGATTATCGATTAGTCAGACCAAATACTTCAGGTTGTTAAGACATTTCATTCCCTGTTTTTGTAGTTACCTGTTGAGATTTTAGGGCCTTGATAACCGCTTGGCTATTGGTGAATAAGGTGGTACTGAACTAAGTAAGCTTATCAGTAGCATATGTACATACATATATTTCAGCTAATAACCCAGATATCTTCCTTTTTTTTAAATATCTCGGAGAGGGTTGCCACCTGGTTTAAACAATGAATTAAATTCAATTATGATGTTAAAGTAAATATTACGTCATGGGATTCAAAAGATGTAGGAAAACCTAATAATTAAAATGTGCTTGAAGCGTGGTTGCCACTTTTTAACAATATTAATTTAATTCAAAATCTTGGCTTAATGAATTGAAACGTTTATTCAATTTTATTTGTAACGCTACTGATATTCTTCTATAGTGGTGGAAAACAAAAGAGGTTAGATGAAGCTTTATATCGGAAATATATTTGGAAAGAGTTGTTGTTTACAAAGGTAAATTAATCCTAACTTCTTAGTTAAGTGAAATGCTCTTATGTTGGTTTGAAACGACTATTTAGTTCTTTGAAATTCATAGAAATAAAAACTTGATTTGAAAATATTTCGTAACACTTTTACTTTCAGAAACTTTGTCAAAGAGATTGCTATCTGCGACAGAACCGTCATGTCAGAGTTGGGCAGTGCCTCCACGCAACGAAGGGTGAGTAGAGGCACTCCGTAAAGTGGACGATGTGGCACTTATTGTTGAGAGAAAATTTCTGAGCACATTGTTTGATCTGTTTGAAAAATCCCTGACATGTCGCAAATGAAGCGTCTCGTCACAAATTTCACAATGCAACTTCGAGTCTAAGCCAAAGCCTTTATGAGTACAGAGAACAACCGTAATCTTTCTACTGCAATAAGAATCTTTAAAGTGTTTCAAAATAGTGGGAAATACAATAGTATATCTAATTTTATTTTTGCTTTGAGTCACTAGGATACACCTGCCCGTAAAATGATCTTGCCTTGTGTACAAGAACATATGAAGTGCCTAAATAGTTGGCGTCCCACTTAAGCTTTCTGACCGAGTTAAGTACTTGGGCGTGATTTTGAGCAAGAAGCTTTCTGGAAGCCAAATATTTAGGAAAAATTAAAAAAAAAGGCTTCGGTTTCTGTATACATACCCGTTTGGACCCCAAGGTAAGTAAATCAATGGCTTTATGAAACAATAATTATGCAAATAATATTTTGTGGATTAATTTTGTAGTGAAAATCACTGAATTACCAAAAGTTAAACAGCTAGAGCTGGGTGCTTCAAACCACACACTCGCTTGCACTCTTACTTATTTACTTACTTAATTAATTGGCGCTATAATCGCTTAAGCGATTTTGGCGGAACTTCTCCTACAATTTGTGGTGTGCGTCTTGATGTTGTAACATAAATTGAGGGACCTATAGTTTTACGCCGAATTCGAACGGCGAATGTTTTTGTGAGGGGTTTTTTCATGGCAGAAATTCACTCGGAGGTTTGCCGATGCCTGCCGAGGTTCGACCACTATTAGAAACAACTTTTTCTATAATTTTTGGATGTTACTTGCCCCGAGCTAGATTCGAACCTGGGATCCACCGAATGAAGCGCGCACACGCTACACACTCGGCTACGGCGACCGCTTGCACTCAACGTTATGCGAAACGTGGTTTCTGTGGACCTTACCAGCAGATCGTGCTGCAACCCGATTTCAAAGTAGTGGCTACTGCTTTAACTCGACCTACGGCACTCTAAAATTCTAGGTGGCTTCGTCTTTTGTCGCTCCAGAAACAGATTGCTGCTTATCGTTACTGGCTCCAAATGAATCACTGCACTGCACTCATATCGTGCTCAAAGAAGAAGGAGATCGGGATGCTATTTGGGAGTAGGACCCGGTGAACTTCTTTACGAACGGATTTAGCTGAACGGAAAGCTTGAAAGGGGTGCAAGGACCTCTACTGTAGCCAATTGACTATTCAGCAACGCGATGTCTTTTAGACAGGCAAACATCTATTGTCATAGTTAAGCGGCAATCAAGGCTTTAGGGTGTTTAATAGTCTAGTCGAAACTGGTCTGGGAGTGTCTGAATTCTCTCTCAGCTGCCTCTGAATGCTTTCGCGATGGACTGCATTTGATGCCGGGCCAAAGCGACATTGCACGCAACTGCATCGCTGATGAGATCGCCCGGCAGGGCCCCCGCGAAGTTATGACTCTGGGCAGGTAGAAGGTGGCAGCTTCTCTGGCCGTTTACGGTCTTCCGTTGGACAGATACGCTCTATGACAGATCAACGAGCGCTGCGCAAATAACACGGCATACAAAATCGCAAAGAATTTCCGGCTGGTGGTGGACCATGGGCGTACGAAGGAGCTCAGGTCGTTTACAAAGCGGCAACTCTCGATTCACATAGGAGTTCTGACCGGGCATTGTCCGATTGGAATTCATGCCGTTGGACTCAATACAGTTCCTGGGTCTTTTCGTCGCAGCTGTTTAAGAAAATGAGAATGTGAAATCATCTTTTCATTTTCTACTGAACCTCCTTCCCTGTCTATGTGACCTTGATGTTTAAATACCTAGGTTCTCACTTCAGGAATACCTTAGAAGAGCTCTCAGGGTGAAAATTAGATGCTTGACAGAGCCAAAAAGTTCATCTTTAATTAGGAAGATCGACGTGTAAAAAAGCTTGATAAGAAGAAATTTTCACCAGAAAATCTTCTCAATGTTGGCTTGAATTTCTTCTCAAATTTATTGAAAGGAAAAACAGGTGGAAATAAAAAGGTAACTTCTTGCAATTGTAAAAGAAATATCCTTGTTTTTATATTACAAGTAATGTAAAGGAAATTAGAATTTATTAACAAGGGAACATTTTTATTTTTAAAAGATCCCTTTTTAATTCAAATTTTGCGTTTCAAAAGTCAAATAAGGTTTCAGAAATAAAATATGATTTTTAAACACGGTTTAATTATTAAAGGTTTGCGCAGAAAACAAATGTCTTGTTCCCTCTCGAGAAATTGGCTCCCTCAGCGAGGCGTTGTGTTGCTGACGCTTCAAATTTACTTGAAAATTAGGGGTTAAAGCAAATTTTATAGAAAAAAAATTTCGGAAGCATCACAGTTCTGTTTTACGCTTAAACTGGTGCAACGTAAAATTGACGTCACCGTATTCTATTCTTGTCCAATTCGTACAGAGTTCCTTCAAGAGGCCGTTACATCCGAACCGGGACCAAAATATGGGCAGACTATAAAAAATCAAAAAAAAGATAACTGCAGACAACGCCGATTTATTTGCTATAGCAATTACCAATAACTTACATTTGACATGGTGTGTACTGTTTTCGACATATTTCTTGGCCTATGTATTTTGTTATCCAGGAGTAGCAAACAGATTTTTCAAGATAATGCCTAATAGCACCATGACCAAAATACGCGAAGGTATGTTTTGAATTTGGACTCGGAGTAGTGATCTTTAAAAACTTACATGTTCGAGTTATGGTTTTATGTATAAATGCATTTTTAATAATATTATTTATATAACTTAAACTGTTAGTGTATTGTATTGTGAACCCTTTCTATGAAATAAATTTGTTATCTTTCTTCGTACTGGCGAAGAAATCGAACTTAATGGTATGTTGTAAGTTTAACAATTCAAAAACATGATCAGTGAAATAACACAAAGAAATGTTTGCTAATAACTTCTCTTCGTACCATATATTTATTTATGCACGTAAAATAAATTATTTATTACATTCAAATATCACTTTTTTTCGATACCCTTTCTCCATCTTTCTTAAATACAACCTTTGGTAGAGGAGTGCCAAAATTCTAATGTCACTACAGAGCAAACCTTTAAAAACACTGCGGAACAAAAATTTAAAAAAACCTGCGGTCATAATTTTGTTAATAGTTTTGTATTAACATTAGTAGCAGGCTTACGAACTGTGTTTTTACTTTTTTTGAATTGGCTCTAGTTCTTGGGATAAACGAAACTTAAGAAATTAATGAAAAAAAATTATATGACCCTGTTCCAGTTGTATTAATTTAATTATTCCTCAATAAGTTTTTAAGATGGTGAATTTTTTATTGGGCCAACAAAGTGGGTATACTAAATACCCCTGTTTTAGATGTTTATGGGACAGTCGTGCTAGAAATGAACATTGGATTAGAAAGGACTGGCCGTTGAGAGAAAATATGGAGGTAGGAACAGCAAACGTGGTTCATGACCAACTGATAAGCCGAGAAAAAATCATTGTTCCACCACTTCACATTAAGCTTGGCCTAATGAAACAGTTCATCAAAGCCCTTCATAAGACAGGTGACTGTTTCGAATATGTGTGCAAAAAATTTGCAGTCCTTAGTATGGAAAAATTAAAAGCAGGAGTCTTCGATGGTCCTCAAATTCGTACCCTTCTAAAAGACAATGAATTCTTAAACCATATGTTACAAATTGAATCTGAAGCCTGGCTAAGCTTTGTTAATGTAGTAAAAATTTTTTAGGGAAATCATAAAACACCAGACTATACAAAACTAGTTGCTGATATGCTTCTCAATTTTCGCAAACTAGGAGCTAAGATGAGCCTTAAATTACATTATTTACATTGTCATTTGGACAAATTCCCGGACAACCTAGGCGATTACATTGAGGAACAAGGTGAACGGTTCCACCAAGACATAAAAATAATGGAAGAAAGATACCAAGGCCAATGGGACGACCACATGATGGCAGACTACTGCTGGAACTTAATACGGGATTGTCCTGAGCAACGACAGAAAAATTTTTTTTGTAATTTTTTTAAAATTAATTAATGAAAAGGATATATTTTTTTTATTTTTGTATTATTTTTATACAGGCGCACAATAAAAATATAATTTAAATCCATATTGGTATTTTTAATGAGGTTTTTTCGTGAAATATTTAAAAGTCAAAACTGATATTATTTCCGTAATCAGCGCCCCCAAATTACCCAAAATCAACTTAAAAATCTCCGACCGAAAAATTTTGTTCCGCAGTGTAATTGAACCATTATTTAAGAATAAAATGTTTCCAAAAATAAATATCTCTATCTGTCTGAACTCGCATTAATATTTCAAAAAATGGTCGCATTCATATGCTGTCATTGTGCGTATAATTTGTTAGTGTAATGTTTTGTGCCTGATATGAATTCGACTCGGCTCGTGCCATATTAATTATACGCATATTTTTTGGCAACACTTAATTTTATTGAAAAGTTTTCATCATAATTTCCCGAGACACTTTCTTAGTTACACTGAAAAGTTTTCATATTAGTTTTACAGTTTATCTTCTTGATTTCATTGAAAAGACATCCGAAGGAACATAGTGATAATAAAAAGGGCTTCATTGGAAAAAAGTTATTGTGAAAACCGCTAAATTTTCTTTTGCATTATTGGACATTTTAGATGGTACTTTCGCTCTGTGTGTACTCCCTTAATATGTCTTAATGTCATATCCGCTATTCTTAACACTAAACTGTTAATTGCCTCACGCTCGAAATATTCATAGAATATTCCGAAATTTTTGCACTTGCCTTAAAGAAATTTCTTATGATCGGCAGTGTAATGTGTAAAATGTTTTTTAACTTATTATCAGATTTTACACTTTTTCTCATTCCCCATCGCGATAGTTTTCTTCTACGCTTTTCGCTCTATTTACCTAATAAACTCATCACATTGGCACAAGGCCATCAAATTACAGCTGTCAAAACATTAAATTAAAACCAATAGCAGAGTAATGCCGGGTGAAAAAACAAAATAATTTCAAAGTATCAAGAAATTGAAAGCTAAAAAGGCAGTTAAGACAGCAGCACCGATATTAAAGCGAAAGCGTGTACCCTTTTAATATATAAATATATATGTATATATATTTTTTTTTTCCATGCAACTCTTCATAAAATTGACGATGTGTGTGTGTGTGTGTGTGTGTGTCTACTAATATTAATACGCGTATGTCTACGCATGTCAACTGACAGTCAGTACATCAGTCTGCTCATTCAATGACCACCTTAGCTCTCAGCACTCTAGCACACCCCATACACGCACACACTCATTGCGGATTCAATGCATTTGATTTGTGTTAAAAAGAGTTAAGTGGCCTGTCCATCTGCTGCCATTTGCTTCTCCACCTAATAATCTACCCACAAAAAGTCAAACATTTGAACCTGTATACTTGGCGTTTCTCGTTTTCGGCCTGTCTACTTTGGTTGGCCTGTCAAATACAGCCACACACACTTGTCAGGCACACGTTAATTGCATGTCACATTGATACACCAAACAACATTTGACTGACTGACTGCCTGACTGCCTGACTGCCTGACTGCCTGGCTGCCCGGCTGGGCGGCCAAGTGTGCGACTGCTTGAGTTGGCAGTGTGCGCAGTCGCGTGGGCAGTCAGCCAAGTGTTCAATGAATGTCTGCGACTGCCTCCTCCAACCAACAAACAACAAAATCGAATTAGAGCAAAAAGTGCGGCCACAACAAAAAACCAAAGAAAAAAAAATAATAAACAAAATAAAAATCAGTTACCAATCGGCAAGATGACAGCAATTAATGCATAATATTGTTTTACGCTTTACTAAAAAAAAAAAAAATACAGTTAGAAAAAAGTGGAAACTACAAACTGTACGTACGAAGTGCAAGCCATTAGATGAGCTAAATCCTAATACTCGTACTCTGCAATTAAATGCTCTAATGAGACAGCTGACGATTTGCTACATTGAGTTCACGTACTTGTGGGTGTGTATACATATATCTGTATGTGTGCTTGAGTAACTGTATTATTGTTGTTGACGGATATGTCATTAAATCAGAAATTGTCTTTTAAAAAAGTTTCTTTTCGATAAAATGAAATTTTGTTAATGGCTTGTGTTACACCCATTTGAATTGAATCATTGTGCATGTAGTGGGACTTCTTTAAATAAATTTCCAGTTTTTCCACGCGTATCACAAAACCTGGCACACTGCATGACATTCGCTAAAATATGTTGGCTAAATAAAAATATACATAGCTAGCAAACAAACTAAGTGATGGACTTTCAGGCATTTATACCAGGAACCCGCACTTTTTTTTCATTTTACACTACTTCCACTCCACTTTGATTAGTTTTTGAATGAAAATCACTTTCCAAACTTTTCTAGAATTCCACATCATTCTTTTCAGGCGTTGTGGTTTTCGAAGTTGTTCAGTCATGAAATTTTATCGCAATATTTGCATCAAGGCGAATTCATGTGGGGTGTAGTTGATCAAGCAGCTAATTGGATTCGCTTGGTAAACGTTAAGTCAAAATGATGTGTTTGTTGTAAATCATACTGTCATTGTGCATATAATTTGTTAGTGTAATTTTTGTTTTTGCACGTAGGAGGGTTGCCTTTTATACTTTGCGCCTTCGCAACACTACATGCGATTAGCTGTAATTAGATATTTTTATCGTAAAGTTTGGTATTTTTTGGCATAAACTTGCATATAACATTTTCACTTACGAGTTTTATTTGTGTTTATTTATAGTGAGTTTAAAAATTCATATTGTCTAAAAATGGAATTAACCCGTGAACATTTTCGTGCGTTGATTTACTACGATTTTCGAAGTGGATTATCGATATCAGTTTACTTCTACTTTTGGTGTTAAATCCACACCACACTTAGCCACTGTGAAACGATGGTACAACGAGTTCCTATATGACCGCTAATCTTTGCAGGACGAATTTCGTCAAGGTCGTCCAAAAACGGTGGTTGTGCCAGAAACAGTCGATGCTGTGCGTCAATTGATAATACGAGTACAAGATCGTCATGTGACATATCGCGAGATAGAAGCACCCTTGGCCATTAGTGGGACCAGCATACATTAAATATTGCATGAACATTTGGTCGTAAAGAAGATTTCTTCTCGTTGGGTACGAGTACTGCATAATTTGACTATTGCCCAAAAAAAGACTCGTGTCGTGTTGGTGTAAAGAAATGTTGATGAAATTTAGCCGCGGTGGATCAAAGCACGTCTACGACATCGCAACAGTCGACGAATCTTGGATCTATGCATATGAGCCGGAAACAAAGCAGCAATCGACTGTATGGGTGTTCCAAGACGAGACTAATCCAACAAAAGTTGTTCGCGCAAGAACCACCTCAAAGCAAATGGTCGCCTGTTTTTTTCGGAAAATCTGGTCATGTCGTAACTGTTCCACTAGATAAACTTAAAACGGTCAATTCTAAGTGGTATACAGCCATTTGTTTGCCAAAAGTTTTTGGAGAATTAAGGCAAACCAACCGCCGAAGACAAATCATTCTTCACCAAGGCAATGCGAGCTCTCACGTATCGATTCACACAAGAGAGTTTTTGAGGACTCAAAAGGTCGAATTGATGGGTCATCCGCCTTACAGCCCTGATTTGGCACCTAATGATTTCTTTTTATTCCCGAACATCAAAGAAAAAAAAGCGAGGTCAACGTTTTTCAATGCCCGAAGGAGCTGTAGCAGCCTTCAAACAGCTCGATTTAGAGGTATCCTCTTCTGAGTGGCAAAAGTGCTTTGAAAATTGCTTCAAGCGAATGCAGAAGTGTATTGACTTGGATGGAGAATATTTTGAAAAACAATAAAACTGTCTTCTTTAATATTTGACTGTGTTTTCATTATTAGGTCCAAAATATAAAAGGCAACCCTCGTATAACAACACCAAATATGAATTCGCCTTGGTTTACATTTTATAAAAAGTCTGTTCGATGATTGTACTAACTGGATGGAAGGGAATACACATGAAAACTTTAAGCAAAAGGAAGATAGTTTAAAAGATATGGAATTTTCTTTACCGAATGGAATTTTTTGTTCATTTTCGAAATAAATAAGTATAGACAAATTTCACAATTTTTCGTTCGTTAGCGCTCTTGCACTAAACTGCTTTAAGGTTTGTTCGATGTTGTTCTGCACTGCTTTATGCTTCCAGTGTATTCATAGAACAGACCTAAACCCAAGGTGAATTTATAGAAGGAGATGGCATAAGAGCAGCTGATTTGATTTTTTTTATTCACCTACATGTGTTTTGTTTTTGCTTTTGCGTATGAGCTTTCAAAAGCCGTAAAAGCAAAAACAAAATGTATTTAATTTTTGACAACTCTTACGCAGAACAAAAACAAAATACGTAGGAATTTTGTAGTTGTATTTATAACACCACCTTGTATGGATTCGCCTTGCCTAAAACTGTACACAAAAATATAGAGAAGAATTTTACGCCAAGTAATTTGTCAATTAAAAATATGTGAATCAGGTGAGAAAAACTATTCTTATTTGAAGAACTTTTAAATAGTTTTCTGTATCGCAGACCTGCTTCAAGGTCACATCAACATATCGTCAAAAATTTCTGCTAATTTTATTATCTAAATTGTATGGCACATTTGCATAAAACATTGGAAGGGCAACCGATCGCTTCGCTTACGTATTCACGTGCACCAGAGCTAACTTTGAACTTATTTTGAGTTTGAGTTTAGATCTACAGCGCCTGGGAAAACTTAAGAATTTGGCTAATTTCAGGCGTTCTAGGCTTTTCAGACTTTGGTTATGTTGGTTAAGTACTTTTCTTTCTTACAAATATTTCGTGTCGCAAAGCCGAATTGGATCATGTTTGCTGCTAAAAGACTTGTCGCCCAAAAAGCGCTTAAGAAAAAGTGTCGAGTAGTACAACAACAATGCTTGAACTGCTAAATGTCAACTAAATTTACACGAAGGTCAACTTAGCGAATTCGTTAACCGCAAAAGAGCGACGCTTGTTCTGAGTTGCTTCATAATTACTTTATAATTTTTTGGGAATATTTATTCACATGGATTGCGATCCGGCCGAATATTTACATAACAATTTTTTGCTATCAATTAAATATTGGGCATAAGTAAATTATTTTATTGCTTCTGGTTGCCTTGTAAATTACAAAATTGCTAAATAATTTAAGGGTTAGAAATACTTTTAATCATATTACATATTTTTTTACAACATTTGTACGCATATAGCGCCCTTGCCAAGGGATGCTCTGACGTTAAACTCGTTCATATTATTGTAATATTCTAAGTTTGCATGTTTTTTATTATTTGAAAAGGGCTTTTATTGGGTCATAAAAATAATTATTATAATATAAAAAAATATATAAATAGGTGGTAAATTTTTCGTAGATATTTCAGTTTAAAAGCTATTTTAGTTCTCTTTCCTTTGATACCAAATTTGCTTAAGTTGAATAAGCGGTTTGTTTAATATTAGGTAAGGACTTTTATTTCGGCCTTAAAAAATATTTGGCAAAGTTAAACTGTTACTACTAGACTAAAAAAATAAGAGTCTGGATTTTGCAGTTATTATTATCTTTTTGCAAAAATAACAAAACGAAAAACAGGATTCTTCTCTAAGAGGTCAGGAGATCAAAGGAGCACTGATAACGTTTTCCACTTTGCCCTGGGCTTTTATTACATTGAAAAAACGTTATTTTCGGCCGCGGATTTAAAAACTCTATATACGATGACTGTAACAGCTGATAGCACGGTACTTGTTTACAATATTGAGAATGTGTTTCACGCTATTTTTTTTGTTACCTTTTTTATTTAACTTTAGTTTCCTTTGAAAAAAAAGAAAAATTTAAATGACATATGTATGCACATAACATTTAAATGTAGCTTCCAATAAAAATTGATGATATACTTCACCAAGGGCAACGTATTAAGGACTATGTTTTGAGGATATGCACTTGAAATGCCCGCTAGTAGGGATACGACACCCTGTGAGCTTAGCGGCGTCTACTACAGCCACCATGTAAAAGAGTGCAAATTTTGTATAGGATTTATGGTGGAAGAGAGACTGCGTCATCAAGTACTGCGGTTCACTCCCGAAAGCCTTTACGAGCGCTGCTCCCAACGCGTCATGAAAATCGTGCTTTTCGACTTCTATGCCAGTGTGGGTGAGGAAGAGATCGTTGGCCACTCTCTTGGAAAGTTCGATCTCCACGATGAATCAGCCGCCAACGGACTTTGACTGATCGACTTTGCCGGGACCCGAAATATGGTAGTTTGTAGCGCCAGGTTTCTGCACATGAAAATACACCATCCACGTGGCTGTCTCCAGATCGAAAAACGCAAAATAAAATGGACCGAATTGCGAAAGACGGAAGGCACGTTTCCAGTGTATTACACATACGAACACTCCGTGACCGAATATGGACTCGAATCATTATCTCGTCGCAGCCAAGATGTGCGCACGTCTCTGCGTAGCAACAACGTTCGACTAAACATTAAAAAAAGCTCGACGTCCTGCTTTTTAAGAGCACTTCGCCACAACCAGGAATTCGCGAGGATTGGGAATACATTTCTTGTTATCTACGTACCGCCGCTAGAGAAGTTCATCGTTTCCAGCAAACCGCAAAGAACAACTGTTGCGATGAGGAAAGTCGCGCCTCTGCAGAAAATAAAGACCGCTACCCACAAGGCCACGCTACGATCTGGCGCAACATAATCTGTATGCGTATGCTGATAACGTCGACACTATTGACCTCAACAACAGCGACTTTAGTTCTGCTTTTTCGAAACTGTATAAAGAAGCAAAGAGAATGGGTCTAGATGTGAGCGACAGTAAAATAAACAGTCAGTTAAAATTATGACAAAGTGAAGGATTTTGTTTATTTTGGAACCAGCTTCAACCCTTATAATATTATCAGTCGCGAAACCTAACGTAGAATCTCTCTTGCCAATAAGTGCTATTTTCGGCTGAGTAGGTAAATGACTAGTAAAGTCCTATTCTGCCGAACGAAAATCACGCTATATTAATCTCTTATCATGGCACAAAAGAATGGACGCTGTCAACACCAGATAAGATGGACTTGAGGTGCTCGAGAGAAAGATTTTCCGGAAGATTTTTGGACCATTACGTCTTTGCGATAGCGAATACCGTAGACCATGTAACGATGAGCTATAAGAACTTTACCGCCGTGTTGTAGACATGAAAGAAAATTATCCAGCCCTGAAAGCTATCGACACGGGAGCTGCTGGGGGTAGAATGAGATAATGAACCCCTACATTGGAAAAACCAGGTAGAGAAGGACCTCTCCTCATTTCGTATCTCCACTTGGTTCCAGTAAGCAAAACAGAGAAGTGAAAAGAAGTCGGCTTAAATCCGCTTGAAAATTCTAGTGCTAGTTATGAAAAAGAAAAATTGAAATAGCTCTAACCCCAAATAAATATCTCTTTATAATAAACATTAGCAGCAAATTCGATTGCTGCCGTTTACAAAGAAAACTGTGGATTTCGTATGAAGTTTGGTGGCAACGAAATCGTTTCCGGAGAAGATGAAGATTCCGAACCCCGAATCGCTGATGACGCCATTAACATCAGTCATCCGACTTCGATGAAGTTTGAATAGCAATAACGCGGGTCCGTAACAACAAAGACGCTGGAGCATGGTGGCGAAGAGCTGGTAAGGTGCATGCACCAGTTTATTGGCAGAATATGGTCAGATGAAGGCATGCCTGCCGATTAGAACATAAGTGTGCTCGTGCTCCCAAGAATATGCGCCAACTACCGCGGGATCGGCCTGCTTAACATCTCATACAAGTTTCTATCGAGCGTATTGTGTGAAAGACTTAAGCCAACTATCAACGAACTGATTAGATCTAATCAGTGTGGCTTTAAACATGGCAACTCTACCATCGACCAGATATTCACGATATGCCAATTATTGGAAAACACCCGTGAGAAAAGGATCGACACACACACTATCTATGTGTTGACTTTAAATCTGCTTTCGACAGTAGTACGTGAAGCAGTTGCCTATTTTTTTTCAAGTTTATACTTTATTTACTCCGTACATAATATTTTCAATTTCAATTTCGATGTAGGCATTTGGCTTGCCGCTCATTCAATGACCTTAGCTTTCAACCAATAAACACTGTAGTGACGCACCTGTTTAAAGACAACAGAACTAAAAGCATGTTGAAGACATTTGTGTGGTTCCTTTTTTCCAGTATACAAATAAAACTAACAAATGCTGCTTAAAATGAAAGCATTCGCGAAAACAATGGACTATAGGAAAGCATACAATACAAAGAAAATGCCAAGAGAGTTAATATGATATGATAAAGCGCTTTGTTTGCTGAAAAAAAAACGACGAATTAAAAAAAAATTAAACTTTAGCTTGGAAATGTAATATAATGTAAACAAAAAATTATAGTTTATGAATAAAAGTTGCCTAACTGTCACAATAGTACAGCGACTTGCATTTAGCTGTTTGGGCTTTTGCGACTTGTTGGTCGAGCGAAATTAAGAAGAAAAAGTGAAATCGGAAATGGTAGCAAATATTTTTGTGGATATTTCCTACATACATATATATATATTTCATTTAATTTAAATAAAAGATTTAACTTTAACCCTGCTGTTAGGTTAAGACCGTTTGGTCCAATTTTTCTTTTGTTTTCTTTGTAACTTTGGAACGGTGATATATACTGTCTAAATTTTTTAGCTCAGGTGGTCTTTTTATAAAACAATATTATGTGCGAAAATTTAATTCTCTGACTTAAAACTGGACTAAGATAAATTGAAAATTACGAATCTTAGGTTAAGGGACCATTTGGTCCATAGTATATTTTCTTTGATTTTCTTTACATTAATTTTCCAAAAATGAGTATTTATTAGTTTGTTCGATATTTTTTGGCACTACATGATGAGCAAAAAAATGTTTTTCGGTTGGTTTTGCAAATAAACGCACTGCAAATGGAGCATTTTACATCAGACTTAGACTTGCAGCAACTACAAATTCCTCGCTTTCGAGCTCCTGAACTAGAAGCATTTTTAGAGCAGGCCACTGGTGCTGGGTTTTACCAGAGTTGAGTAAATAATAAAATAATAATATTTAGCAAGTATTGAACCAAACTAAATATAAAGACTAAGATTAAATTGTTATTTTGTATGAAAACTGCAGTATGGACCAAATGGTCCTCTAACCTAAGATTCGTAAGTTTTTTTTAACCTAACATCAGGGTTAAACAAAAGAGAAAAATACCAGCACTTCTCTGTAAGACTTTACCATCGAGTTCCCTAAATATAATAATCGTTATTAAATACTCTTGCTATATTTATTTATACCTTTAACATCGTTTCTAATCTTTAGCCCTACAAGTTTTTTATTTTCAAATTACAAAACAATATTTTCAATATAAATGATTTTTTGACCTCCAAATAGAAACTACAGCACAACAACATTATTTTAGCAAGTTAAACAAAGTTACTGTATTTCATCACTTTAACTATCTAAAAAGATTTGCATTTAATATTTCTTTGAATTCCTGCTCAAGTTACTGAATTGTAAAATGCACTTTGAGGAAGCAACTCCGCATGTTGCAAAATCGGCTTTAGTAAAAAAATCAAAACGGAAAATGCATCTTAATTATCTCGAATAACATTTCAAATAAGCCAGCCAAAGTACTTGAGTGTTTAAAGCCGGGAAGTAGAGCTTAGACGATGTAATGTGAGTGGTACTAAACTCTATGTACTGTAAAACTAGAATAAAAAGGTTCAGATTTCACTACATTTAGCAGCACAAATATTGTGATAATTAGAATATACGAACCTTCAAACTGTTACTAATGTTCGCAAAATAGATTTTCAATAACGCATTGAGGCTCGCACGTATGTGCTGCACTACTTTCAATATTTAATTTCTCGAAAACAAAATAAAATCATTTTATAAAACTACATATTCTGTAGGAAAAGACCGCAGGGTCTTATCATTCTGTTTAAAATCAGTAAGTGAACAAATAGAAATGAATCAAACAAAAAATTCAATACTAAAATTCTACTGGTTTTTTAAACAACCCAAAAATATTTGCCAATGCTATAGTAATATAAAGAAAACCTCACAAGAAAAATTGGAGTCGGATTGAATACATATTCATTTTTTCTGGACACTTCACGTAAAGGGTGGTTAAATTTTAAGGGCCGATGTTGAATGTGAACCACACCTAAACATCAAGTTTTTTTCTGCATTTCATTTGACATTTCTCAGTTTCAGACCAACTCAATATGAACATGGAAAGATACACAGTCGAGGAACGTGTTAAAGTTATTCAGGCTTATTGTGAAAATGGGCTTTCGAATTTCGAAGAAAATCATCTTCAGTGGTGAGGCACATTTTCACCCCAGTGGATTCGTCAATAAGCAGAATTGCCGCATTTGGGCGAATGATAACACTGAGGAACAAAATTTTGCGGTCGGAGATTTTTAAGTCGATTTAGGGTAATTTGGGGGCGTTGATTACGAAAATAATATCAGTTATGTCGAATTGGCTCTAGTTTCTCAGATAAAGACTTATAAATATTTCTCGAAAAAACCTAATTAAAAATACCAATATGGATTTAAATTATATTTTTATTGCGCGCCTGTATAAAAATAATACAAAACTAAAAAAAAATATATTCTTTTGATTAATTAATTATTAAAAACATTACAAAAAACTTTTTCTGTAGGAGCTCTTATGATGTCGTCACTCAGGACAATCCCGTATTAAGTTCCAGCAGTAGTCTGCCATCATGTGGTCGTCCCATTGGCCTTGGTATCTTTCTTCCATTATTTTTATGTCCTGGTGGAGCTGTTCACCTTGTTCCTCACTGTAATCGCCTAGGTTGTCCGGTAATTTGTTCAAATGACTATGTAAATAATGTAATTTAATGCTCATTTTAGCTCCTAGTTTGCGAAAATTGAGAAGCATATATAAAAGGAATCCCTCGTATTACACAAGAGGATTTGTAAGAATAATTAGGTCTTCTCTATTCTCCGTATTACTTTAAAGACTAAGAGACCAATATCTTTTTCCGATTGATCCACAACCAGCTAAGCCTTTTAAACTAGAAGCGCCAGATAATCAAAAAGAACGTGAACGATGCGAAGGTTGTTACAAGGAGAGAGAAAAAAGAGCTTTAATATTGCTTTTGTAAAAAACCCAGCATGCAAAGTTATCAAAACTATGCACAGTATGAGACGTCAATTGCCTAAAAGAAATGTAAAATTTGGTTTCGTATTAAATGAAATTCAAACGATTCACTGCGGTTAATTTGTTTCGAACAAAGCATATGACAAGTAATATGGGTAGAAATCTGCTCACAAGGTGGGAAAATATATATCAATTTTAAGGTCAACGAACGGTTAATAGAAAAATAAATTATTATTAAACTCTCAAAAACTAGTTTTATAAATTTTTTGTTTACTTTTTTTGTACAACAGATTAATAAAAAATAGTGCCTAAATGATGGCTGTGGTCAATAAGAAAAAGTTGTTTGTTTCCTGTGATTTTTGTTGCCTTTTTTAACTCAAATTGACGAACAATTTTTTTATATACGACAATAATTTTTAGTCAACAGCTTGTTTTTGGAGTTACAGCTAATTACCCTCATTTACTGTTTTTACTTAGATTTGCGTTTTTTATTGGACATTGAAATATATTCTCTTGGTATTTGTGATAGAGCTTCATCAAAAAGATGTTGTGTGCTTGTTCCCAATTGTTTTTGGTACATTTGTTATGAATTTTTTGTGTAAAATATTGAAAACCTATATCAGATTTAATGAAAACTGTGTGTCATCAATACTTCAAAATCAATTTCTGTATTCAGGACAAGCCATATGCTCCTCATATTCTATGGCAGAAATGGTACGGTTATGCTCCAGTGGATAATGAGATCCAGTAATGTTCGTAATGCCCATGATATAGCGAGAATCTCGAAATTATCTTAACGACTGCTACTTCTGCGTTGTGGAAATATAAGAAATCAATTTTAGAAATCGGAATGAAATAGTCGGAAGGCGTTTGATAAAAGTGGTGAATATTTAAATTTCTTTCACGCAAGTTTCAAGGATTAAATATAGAATAATTGAAAGCTGGTATTTTCGATGGGCCACAGATTAGGTAACTCATGAAAGATTCTAATTTTGCCAAATAAATGACTGAAATGAAATCCAAAGCTTGAAATTCATTTGATTTCGTTATGAGTAATTCACAAGGCAAAAAAAAATCTGACGACCATATAGAGTTTTTTGAGTCCATCAAACTTTAAAGAGCTCGGGTGCAACATGAGCATTAAAATCCACACATTAAGACCGATTTCCACAAAATCTGGGTGAATTTTAGTGAGGAGCAGTGTGAAAAATTCCATCAGGATCTGCGAGCAATGGAAGAGCGTTGTCAAAGGCGGTGAGAGTCATATCTGATGGCAGAGAACTGCTGCTGGAGTTTACAATGAAATTTAACTCAAGTCGTTCATGCAAGCAAATTTTAAAAAATATCATTTCATTGAAATTAATAGAAATCTTGTAAACGTAATGTATTAATTTTCTATATTTTTTTGTCAAAGTAATTAAACTGTTAGCACTCTTCCAGTCTGTTTTATAGTCAGGGCCATAGAAATGGCCAGTAACAGAAAACAAATTAAGGACACAAAACTTGTGTTGACCTATGTAAAGAAAGGAGCTTTTAAATTTATAAGAATTTCCTATTTTCAATGGCATCCCCAAAAATACTTAGCAACAAAAATTTGCTTGTTTACTAAAAGTGGGTTTGGCTAAAATGAATGATTTAGAATGAATGTTTGTAAAATTGGAGAAGTTCTTAATAGCGCGATATAAAGTAGACAAATATCGTATCTTGCAATAGGAATGCACAAAAGTTTTTTTTTTTAAATAAAACAAATATGGTTTGGGATATGAATTAAATTCTTTATTTCTGTGAAAGTACATTCGATGTCATTATGTATGGAACTTGATTTCTTTTGCATGGGCACTACGGGCACGCTTGCAGAAGTCCAGACGCTGAACCCAATTTTCGACGGTTTTCAAGCATAAATCGGCCGATACTGCTGCAATTTCACGTTTGATATTCGTACGAAGTTCATCAATCGTCGCTGGCTTGTTGCCATAGACCATAGACTTGACGTAGCCCCATAGGAAATAGGCTAACGGCGTCAAATCACACGACCGAGGCGGTCAATTGACTGGGACATTTCGTGAGATGACACGTTCACCAAATTTGGTTTTCAATAAATCGGTTGTAACATTCGCTGTGTGGCTTGTGGCGCCGTCCTGTTAGAACCACATATTGTCCAAGTCCATATCATCCAATTCGGGCCAAAAATATTCGGTTATCATTGAGCGGTAGCGATTCCCATTCACAGTAACGTGCCGGTCTTGATCATCACGGAAGAAGTTCGGCCCAATGACGCCGCCGGCCCATAAACCGCACCAAACCGTAATGTTTTCGGGATGCAATGTTGACTCATGGAGTACGTGTGGATTGCTGCCTGTCCAATAACGTAGTTTTTTTGCTTATTGACGAAGCCATTCAGTCAGAAATGACGACGACCATAAGTTGGACGTAGCGCTCTTAAAATTGAGGCCATTGACTCCGAATTTCGGTAGTAAATTTTAATAATTTCGACTCGTTGTTGGATCGTATATCTTTCCGTGATGAAATGGCAAACCTTACTGAAGAGAAATGTCAAAAGAGCGTGAAAAATATGGCATCGTTTGCTGTCACTATCGGTCTACTTTAGTAGCGTTCCCATAAAAAAGACCCTTTATTAAAAGGTTGTACACAAAGCTTGTTGTAAGTAAATAACATTTTAACTGCATGGGAAATTACTGGGAAAAAATCTCTACGCCAACTCGTTTATATACCAAATAAACAATGAGGTGAAATGAATTGAGTAATAAATGCTGAAATCAGTCAAGCATGTAATCGAATGCAAACTAAACTAAAAAAACAAAAAATGTAATTGAATTATAGAAACAAAAGTTATTTCATTAATATCTTAAATGAAATCAAATTGCTCGAAAGAGATTTAATTGCGCAGATAATCAGTGTATTAATTCAGGGCACTTAATTCATTCATTTAAATTTATGCATTGAATTTCATGCAGCAACAAAACTGAAAAGTAGCAGTGCGAGTATAGCTTAAGTATTTATGCCACCTGTTGCAACATTGCCGACAGTAGCTGATGTCGTCGACGCGGCGCATTGCAACAGACAGGTAGAAAATTATTAAATTACCTAGCTGCGCAATGTTGTTTAGTTTTTTTTTTTTTTTTTGTTTGTGTGCGTATCTACTGTTTGGTTCACGAAATAAGGCACCCACGCAGTAAAAGACAAACATAAAAAGAACTAAAGTTTGCAATAAAAATAAATAAAATTAAGTATACGCAATGTCGCACCAGCGCGCATGTTTGTTTGGTTTGTTACGCTTTGTTGCACGCTTGTTTGTTTTATTGCTGTTGCTGTTTTATGTAGTTGCTGTTGTTGTTGTTGTCATGAAATCTATCTGCCACACATTTGGTGCGCTTTTTTGCGTGTTTTTTTTTTATACCTTTCATGAGAATGAAATGGTATATTAAGTTTGGTCCGATGTTTGTAAGTGCCAGAAGGAGAAGAGATAGACCCATCAAAAAGTATACCTAAATAATCAGGACGATGAGCTGAGTCGATTTAGCCATGTCCGTCTGTCTGTCCGTCTGTCCGTCTGTCCGTCTGTCCGTCTGTCCGTCTGTCCGTCTGTTTGAACGCAAACTAGTCCCTCAATTTTAGAGCTATTTTGATGAAATTTGGTGAGCAGGTGTCGTTGTACAAATGATTGAACATTTGTCGGAATCGGCCAGATCGGGTGACTATAACATATAATACAACCGATTATTCAGATATTGAATTTTGCGCCATAACTCCTCCATTTAAGCAGCTAAAGGCTTGAAATTTTGCAGAAATATCAGCCATTATTAGCTACGTATCAGTATTGAAAATCATGAAGATCGGAGAAATATAACATATAGCTCCCATACAACCGATTGTTCAGATATTGCATTTTGCACCATAACTCCTCCATTTAAGCAGCTAAAGGCTTGAAATTTTGCAGAAATATCAGCCATTATTAGCTACGTATCAGTATTGAAAATCATGATGATCGGAGAAATATAACATATAGCTCCCATACAACCGATTGTTCAGATATTGCATTTTGCACCATAACTCCTCCATTTAAACAGCTAAAGGCTTGAAATTTTGCAGAAATATCAGCCATTATTAGCTACGTATCAGTATTGAAAATCATGAAGGTCGGAGAAATATAACATATAGCTCCCATACAACCGATTGTTCAGATATTGCATTTTGCCCAATAACTCCTCCATTTAAACAGCTAAAGGCTTGAAATTTTGCACAAACATCAACCATTATTAGCTATATATTAGTATTCATCAAGATCGGAGTTCACAGTGTAAATCGGCAAGATAAATTCAGGACAAATATTTATTGCGAAAAGTAATAAGCTCAGCGCAATATCACATGAATCATAGCGTTAAACGTTTGGGAACTATTTACGGATCTGATAACTGTTTTCAAAGACCGACATATGTAGGTCTTACATATTAATACTTAATTATTTGTATTTTTTAAATGTTGAATATCAAGCGTCGATACGATATTAAAAATATTCAAAAACCATTCCCTTCTTAAAACATAGTTCTTTTTAATTACATAGGGAAAAGCATTAAATAATTTATAACAATGCCTTTACTAGAATTATTTTTATTGATTTGAAGGAAATTTTCGCTTTTAACTATAGGTAATACGAAATTGTAATACAATAACACGTTTTTTACTATTCTTCCATTCATGAAAGGTATGAAGCCTTCGGTATAGCCGAAGACAGCGCTGTTTTTACTTGTTTTCTTCTTACTTTAATGTTGGCGTAAAATGCAGCAAAGTGGAAAAAAATGTTGCATGCAAAGCTTAATTTTCCCACTCAATCCAAGCAGCTGCGTTGGCGGCGGCTGCAAGCGATGCTTAGTGCGTGTGGCCAGCAAGTGCAGCGCGATCTATGTGTTTGTGTGTGTGTGTGTGTAAAATTGTAATAAAACACCTCCAACTCTTTCACAAGTTTTCCTTTTACGATTCATATTTAAGCGCTTGCTTTGGTTTTTTTTTTGTCTCAAATTTTCCCCCGCCATGAATGAAACGCAGTTGCAGCAATAACAACAAACAATAAACAACAAACAAAAATAGCAAAAAATGCAATTCATACTTTAGTCACTTGCAACAGTTGAAATTTACTCCGATTTCATTAATGAAAAAATACATACAATAAAATTAAATGTGAATAAAAATATGCACTATATATATATATATATGTATATATAGACAAAAACAAAAACAAATACAACAACTAAGTGTGGCAGTCAGTCAGTCATTCAGCAGAGATTAACGCTGAGCAATAGTTGGTATTAATTTACTTACTTCTACTCCACACTCATTCATTCATTCATTCTTTGCTTCATTCATTTATTCATTCATGGTTTGTTGGTGGCGTTGTTTTATGCGGCTTGAAATGGTTTTATGTTAACTATATACATATATTTTTTTTCGTTTTTTTTCGCATTGTTGTTATTATTGTTGGCGGTTGTGCCGCGTTGAAAATAGCGCAACGATGACAGGAATTTGTAATACCATTTCTTGCCAATCACTCAATCAAAACGTCACTGAGACACCCAGCCGGCGGTTGTGGTGGCAGCGGTGGCAGCGGTAGCAGGCAACAGCAGCAACAATAAAAGCATAGAATAGCAATGCTGATGATAAAAATAATACTAACAAATGCAAAAAAGCAAGCAAGCTAGCGTAGCGTATTGCGCTGCAAAAAAAATTGTGATAGAAAAAAATTTATGAAAAAAATTTGCAGAAAAAAAAATTGTAATAGAAACGTCAGAATTTCTGCTCTAATTATAAAGCGGTATTTCTTACAGCCGCTAAGCAACCAGCTAGCTGCCCAACAGCAATGCACAGCGTTGCCATCTCCATTCCTACAGCGTTGCACTGCGTTTCACGCCGCGGCGCTCGGAGTCACTCTGTGTTGTACGGTGGGCAGTTATATTGTACGGTTTGCTAATAAATTACGGTAATAAAGCGTAACACCTAGAGTTGTGTTGGGTAGTTTCAAAAGCTTACTCTAAGCTTGATTAAAAAATATCGGAGTGATGACTAGATATGCCAATATTCTTAAATTCGAAATATTCGATATGTATGTACCACCGAGTATCACATTTGTATCCAATTCGATAATTTTTAAAGCTGTCTATGAACGGCCGCCGTAACCAAGCGTGTAGCGCGGTGTGCTTCTCGGCCGAGCTGTTATATAAAGCAATATCGCTGAATCTACAATATTTCAGCAAAACTGCAACCATGTTGATGAATTCAATATCTTGTCACCTCTTTGGTCTGGATTTAGGTCTAAGCACAGCTGTAAAAAAGATACTTGAGAATACCAGGCTTACTTTTGACAAAAAATGTCTAATACTTCTCTGCTTGCTGGGGGTTTTCTAAGACATTCAATAGTGTTGACCATAAACATCTTTGGTCTAAATAAAAAAAAATGGTTTGGTTTTGGTCAATCTGCTGTGTAATTGATGGAGAGCTAACTGACAGGTAGGTCGCAGCGTGTGAAAGTTGATTTGAAAATGTCTAATCTACGTCCATTGTCGTCTGGCGTTCTTCAAGGCGCAATACTGTGGGACCTCTATTATTCAGTTTGTTTGTAAATGATGTGCTTTTTCTACGACAGCAGACGAACATTTATGCATACGTGGATTATATTCTTGACCAGTCAGCCAACTTGTACTCGAACTTTAATAAAGATGTTGTATTTATTAAATCTTGGCCCTCTCAAAATGTTCTTTGTCTTAGTTGTGATAAGTGGTATGTATTACCTACTTGTAAGAAATTTTTCAAACTCACGACTGTTTCATCTTGGGATATAGGCAATAAAACCATCAAATTCGTTTCCAAAGTAACAAATCATGGGTTTATTATTAATTCCAATTTAACGTGTATTGACCATGTGTATTACACCTTAAAAAAATTTCAGAACATCTGCCTCATTTACGCCAATCAATGTAAGATGAAAACTTGCAATCCAACTAATAATGCGGATAATTTGCTACCCTGAATTAGTCTATATCAAGTTAGATTCCCAATCTGCGCATAACCAATTAACACGTTGTGTATTTGGGGCTAATAAAATACGAACATAACTCTGTCTGGAGGAAAAGTCTGTTGGGTTGTGGAATTTCTGCCTACTTGTTAGATAGAAACTGCAGACTAAGACAACCTGGCTATCTCTTCGAGAAATTGTTAGTTTCAAAATCAATACGTGTAAATGACCTGATAGTTCTTAATTATAACTCTTATTCCTCTGTTATTTTCCGTCAGCGCTATACGTTTATGGAACTCTATCCCTGTCACTACTCGCAAGAGTTTAAATAAAAGTATTTTTAATACTATAGATATTGTACTCAGATTTTCGTTAGTTTTTAAATAATTTCTTATGTATAGCCCTAAGATGTGCTCTCTATGTGAACCTATCTGCAAATATGTATATCTCAAAGTTATACCTATGTTCCAAGTTCTGCTTTTTATTATTTATATATCAGTATTGTTTTTATTATAATTTATAGCTTAATCTATCATATAATCATATTTACTTATTTATTTGTTTATCTTAAGCGTACACTATGGAATTTTTTACATACTTATATTGTACTTACATTGTGTTATATTATGTCAATCAATAAATGAAATGAAAAATTATAGAAAAGCTCTCGTTAATAGCATCACCGTTTTTCCGGCAATAACAAATCTCCGAGTGTGTTTCTGTTATTCAAAAGGGCACATGGAGCATAGAATTGAAGCTTCTTCAAATTTAAAAAACAAGATAGATTTATTGCAAAATGATAGAAAACAAGATTACGAAAACGCCGGCAGCGTACACGTCACAGCGTTTGCTGCTACAGGAATAGCGAGACGAAACGAAAGGTGATAGCTGCACTTGGGGGTTTTATTTGCACTCCAACTGCTAAAATACAAAACTTGGCGCTTCACTTTTATTATTCTGCGTTTAACTTTTTGTAAAAATCACCAAAAACTCTGAAAAATCAACTTTTTAAGAGCCATCTGTAACGCCAATCTGTCAAACGAGGTAAGTACGAAGTAACGGAAGTGCCTTTGTCGTCACCTTCTTTTCTAAGCATCGTGGATTTATTGTACGAGGCAGAGAGAGAGAACGTCTTAGTATGACAGTAATACAAAAATATGCATATATTCTTTTCACTTTTAACACAGTCATTGGTTCGTATATTAATGGTATTAATGGTTTGTTATAACTACAATATATGATGTACATATGTTGTTAATTCTTTTGTGCTTTATCTACATCTGCGCAGACCAATAAAAGTTAATTAGCAGTATATAATCATTTGATGCAAAATTTACGTTAAAATCTACTGCGAGAATTATTGGGATTTTATCAGAACTTTGTTCGGCTAATAAAGTTCGGTTCGGTTTCGGTTCGACTACGGTCAAAACAAGCCGAAATTCGGCGAAATATTTGCGAAATTTTATTAGTATAAAAATTTAATAAAATGTTATTTTTAATGTGTTCCTCTTTGGAAAAAAGTCAAATATGCCTTTCGAGTTAACGTAATACTGTTATGATTTTAATAAAATTAATGAAAGAAATTAGTCATCACGAATTGTACACTTTTCCTTATGAAAATTTGCTGCCAAGCAAATGCGAAATTTTTAAATACTTTTTAGGGGCCAATATTTTTTGTTGAAAAAAATTGCTTTAAAATATATCCAGTGGGCAATTATTCAGTACTATGAATTAGATTTAAAACGGTATATGGTATACATTACAATTTAAAATGATTAATTTTCGAGCATAAAAAAAATAAATTTCTAATTATTATTTTCACAAAACTATGCGTGTTTTAAACTACTTAATATATGGTTCTTCTTTAATACAAATACAACAAATCTAGAAATATTAAGAATTCATTAATTGTTAATTTTCTGGCCCTGAAAATGTTCGATTCGGCCCTAAAAATTGGAGTTCGGTCGCTCTTTAAATTTTATTTCATCCCTTTTAAATACATCACTTTGCCGTGATCACAGACAACGTAAAAACGCTGGTCGACAACTGGAGGTCATTGAGCGAACCCTCCTTCCCTGACCACTGATATAACCAATTCTATGTAGTCTGGATCACAACTACGACTTCTCCGAGAAGAAACTTAAAAAAAACCTTATAAAAAAAAATACCACCACTAAAACGAGTCGGAATCGCATAAATTCAACTTTTAAAACCGAATCGAAAGGCCTGTGTAAAATATTATAATTTGTGACAATTGTGATGTATAAAATTAATAGCACCAAACAGAGGCATAACGGTGCTGTGACGCTGCCTCTGCAAAAGAATGGATCAATGCTTGGCTCTGTATGGAAAATTACAAAAATAGAGACTAAAGCGATTAAACAGAACAGTTGTTCATTGTCTAATGTCTATCGTTCTGCTGATGTCCTGCTTATCAAAATGAGCCGGGTAATACTTTGCTCGTTGAGAAATTTAAAAATCTGTTAACGCAAATATTTCATATTTGGTTTAAGGAATCCTACTATTTGTATGCAATAAATCTAGTTAATATAATGCTCTTGATTTTGAAAAATTAAACGATTTTGATTTAGAGAAATAAAAAACAACACATAAGTACGATTTGAACGTACCATCCCTAATTTAATTCTTCGTGGTTTTATCCATCCCAATTTCTTTATTTCAAATTTTGGATATCTGACTGAAGCTTGGTAGTCTGTAGATGTATTTCTATAATGTATTAACTATTTGACAGAACCGACCAGATCGGACATTATATAATTACTATTCAATTGATTGATTTACAGAAACTAGAAACTATTATTTTGCTTTTCTACTGAAAACAAGGAGATAACTTTTTGTTTGTTAATACAACATCTTACAATGACCATGATAGCAGATTTTTTAGGTCTAGCGCTTAATATCAATGCATTTCTATATATAAGTATATTTTTTTATTCTTTTCTCTATAAAAGTTAAATTTATGTTGTCATTCTTTTTTATTTTGCGAAATGAAAAAAAGTATTTTACAATTGAATTTTTTTTACGCTAACTATGCAATTGGTTAAATTATAAATTTTTATATTTATGAAAGGCGGGGCTCAAACTGTTACCAAAATCTTAATACTATAGTGTAATACTATATATTGGCAAATAGCAAATGCCCGCAAGAAAGATATACATAGGTACAGCAAATTAAAGGTCATACAACACAATTTCTCTCATATTAACTTCGTATCGGTAAAAGCGGAGGATAAGGAAAATTGTACTCCTCGAAACAAGAACTGCATTTTCAAAACTACACAACTACGAGTTCAACATGACTCCGGCGAAACGCAGGTTTCTTGTTTCTATTCAGCATTCTTAAAAATTGTTTTACACCCTTTGGAGCATAATGCACCTCAATATTATCGGGTGCACGGATGGAGGGACGGACGGAGCGGTAGATAAATTATGTTTTCATTATGAACATTTTAGTATAGATTAAAAACAACAGTTAATTGTGCAATGTTATAATATCCTAGGCATATACACTTTATTCACATAAAATATGACTTCTTTCTAAATGAAAATAAAGTTGAAAATAAGTTTTATATGCGCATAGAGAGTATTGATAAATTTGGTTAAATTTTTTTTTACAATATTCATTAAAGACAATTGCAATATTAATAAGATTATTAGAATTAAAACAAAGGGCATCATACACAGGTGCCGATCATCGCAGCGACCACCAATCAAAAAGGTAATTATTTTTATATTTCAGATGAATTTTGCTGTTATGAACAACAGTCATTTCGAAATGCTTCGGTTTCTTCCGGGGTTTCCTTAGCTTAGGTTAGGGTGACGTGGTTGCTCATAGTAGACCACCTCCCCCTTTGGGTCCATTATGTTACCACAACACGTGCCAAAACGCACAACAACTTTCAATTTAGAATCTGAAAAAATACCGCATGGTGCAATGACGTTACGAGTAGATACGAAGTTGGCTAATCTCCACTCTCGATACGTTTGCAGGGGAGTGAATAATTTAACTTAACGCGATGATCCTCCTCAATATCTACGTAGTTTCCACAGTTAGCCCGTTACTCTTTGCTTAAAGAGTAATTTTCATGTGTACTATAATTGCCATCTCATCTGCTTAAAAATTTTATCGAAAAAGAAATCAATCAATACATAACTATCTTTGTTCCCAACATTATTGAGCCTAGAGCTCTAATTGGCACTTGGCTATCAGAGTAGATGATTACTTTCCTTACAGAGGTCGGGCTAGTAAGCAAGCAAGCGGCCGCTCCTTGGTGTCGGTTACCTTTGCTTCAAACTTTTTGTTTCAGAAGTATACACCACCTTCAACCTTAATTGAAATCTTAAGAAGTTCTTGCTTCTATATCGCAATCCTTAGAAGGCACGCATTATCCATTGAAGAATTTACATCCAACATCCTGCAGTCTGACCGCGGCTTGGGTTGTCAGGAGTCTCTCCTACTGATATCAATTAGAACCGATCAATACATCCTTTCTAGTTTATTGATTGTGATAATTCCTATCCAGGGCGTTATGCCAAAAAATAACGCCTCACAAAAGTATCGTTTTTATTACTAATTCATATAACCATTTAATAGCTGTAGGTTCCAGCGGGTTCTTTTGTCCTCCAACCACTATAACTTATAAGAAAACCTGTTTATCGGATGGACTAAATGAAGGGCTAGGAGAATTTACAAGCGATGCGATTGCTATACGTTGCAATTGATATATCACAACAACTAGATAAGATATATAAAGCATGATCACCTAGACTCATGACCATGGCAGTCCATCGTTCCATTTCCGCATCTTATGTAGTAGTTGAATGTGTCTAGTGCGCATTGTTTATTCATTATAGATGATATTCATAAAGGGCTACTTCAATCGGTGCAACGCGCTGCCCATCCACTTCCATTCCTCAACGATCTTTTGTCTTGAAGTTATGAGTTAATGTTACAAAAATGATCCTGGGTATAGCACTGTGTACCATATTTTAGGAATTAAACCTATTGAGCGCTATCTGAAGTACTAGGTGCTAATTAAGGTCAGTATGTATATTACCTGTAGTTCTTATAAAGCTCGATGAAATCCGAAATATACTGTTGCGTATTGCATCGTGATGGGATTTTCGGCTATGCTTAAAGTTTCAAGTCTCTACCTCGTCGGGAGGTTGATCAAAAATCGAATCGAAAATTTGTATCGGACATTATAAACAAGGCAAGCGGGTTGGCAAAAGTGAAATACAAATTTATTTAACCCTCTGTTACTCGGGCGTGGTGCAAATTACACCGCACCACTTTTAATTATTCTTATGTATTTTATCCTTGCTGCACCAGGGACCACACCTGCCTAATAACTGGGTGTATTAACGCACTTTATTAACTGGTGTACGCTGATAAGTTTCACTTGGAGCTAAATGATTCGTTGTAAATTTGGTTAGGGAGTTTGTCGCGAAGAAAAAGATTTTGAAAAGGCCTAACGAAATTTTAGTGTTTTGTGAGCAACTATTTGGAAAATATTGTTTTTGTTGTGTAAGCAGATTGTAATCAAAAAAGGATCCGGAAAAAGCTACTAGAATTACCAGATTCAGATGATGAGGATGCTAATGACAAGAGCAACATTATAGAAGACCATGCGGAGCATGACCAATATAACAGTGGAACTGAAAAGCGCACGTTGTCGCCAAAAATGCAAAAACACCCATCGACTGCTTGCACTTATTTCTAACTTTGGAGATGCTAAAAGCTTATGGTTATTTATGTAGCTGAGCTCAAAACTTTAATGGGACTAATTACTTTAACTTTTAAGTGAGGAGGTGGTGGTAAAGTTTACCTTTTGTTTATACTTTTTGGAACTAAGTACTTACCTTTATTGCGCTTTAGCAGTTTATTTCTGTAGTATCTTCTCATATCGTTGTCATTATTATTTAGCTAGGTTTTGTCTGCGGCAGATGTAACATGAGCGGACAAATAACGTTTCGTAAATGATTGTGTAATTTTTTTCTTTACTCTTTTGAATAAATATATATACCTACATAAATATTTTGCTGTGCCATTCAAGAACTAGATTAATTTCTATTTTATAATTTGTTAATAAATTTACGAGTTAATGATGTGCTTAAAACAAATGCTTGTAAAATTAAGTGCAAGTTTTGTTAATCCTAAATTAGAAGTAAAAATTTTGTATTTATTTTAATTTAAAACTGCAGTATATTGTTTAAAAATCAACAATAAATTACTAAAGAAAGTAGATGTGGTAAAATTTGCCACCATGTCGCAAACTGTGTCCAAAAAGTTCACCTCCATAATTAAAGCTTAAAACGTTTTATTCACCTCGTATTCCCTGTTTCTGCCGAAATCCTGCAAATAATTTTGCAGTAACTTTCTGTTGAGTAAAAGGGTTGAAATTTCGATCAGCGAAAGTCTGGCGAACATATCTGGAGCAATACTTTAGTAAATATTATAATATACTTATTAGAGCAGAACAAACCAAGGAATATAAATTAACCTTTAGAAATTCTGCCAAATATCAGAAAAAAATGTACCAAAGTAAACAAAAATGTACCTATTTTTTTGTTTTAATTTTCTATACAAATATTTCAACATATTTCATATATGTATATATATACATATATATATATTTACCAAAAAAAGGGATTAAAAATTAAAATGAAAATGAAAAATTTATTTCTCCAACTAAAAATTTCTAGGGACTTTTCCGGAGGAAGTTCGAAGTTCGCTCCAGCCGCTGTCACAAATAGTTAATAGAGTCATAAAATATTTACATTTCTACATACATTTGAGAATTATAAAAAGTTTGCTTGCATTATATGCACAGAGACTTATTTCATTCGGAAGCTGTAATTAGACATGGAGAGATAAAAAAAACCACTGTTCACCTCCAAATATCTAAACTTAATATAGAAATACAGATCTCGAACAAAATTTATTTAACTTACTTCTCGAAGGTTGTAAGAGGAATAAGCCCCAATAAATATGAAAATTTAAAGACATTCCCACTTCGCTTTGAAATATTTGTAGAAACTATTCCCAAAACACATCAACAAATTCTTCCTTTTCTTACTTTCTTCAACTTCGAATTTTGAATGTGAAAGAAGGAAAAAAGAAAAAGTCTGTGCCAATTTTTACTCAAGATATGAGATATGGGTAAACAATGAAAATTGCCTGGCAGTTTAAATTCAGCACCCAGAGGACCATTCTCTTGTTTATATTAATCGGCTTCTTTGTTTTCTTTTTTAACAATTTGTCGAATTATTTTTTTGTCATTTCGCTTATGGATTTTTGCAATCACAAATAAGAAGTGGGATCAAATTTTAAGACATTCTCATACAATTCAGTTTATGTTTCTCCAAAGTAGGCAAAATGTAAGTTTATCAGACACGTTCAGCAATTCGAGTCATTAAACATCGAATGGATCTCGAAAATATTTCTTTTTCGAGTTTCAAAACATGACAGTTTAACAAAAAAGTAAAACAAAAAAAAATTTGTATGATCTTTTATTGTTTGATATAAATAAATAGGCTGAAAAAAAAATTTATCTGTCTAAAAGTAAAGCTTAACATTTTATGAAAATTTTACCAAAAAAGTCGATGTGCTGTCAAAGTATTTTCAGCTTCAAATTGTACCAGAAAAGCGCAATTGTGGCAACTTTAAGGGGTTATATTTTATGTATATGTTGAGGTGCAGTTGAGTTTTGTAGAGGTGTGTAGCCACATTTGTATATTTGTATTAAATACTTGTTACACGACCTGCGTAGTAAAATGTCTAATTTGTAAAATCAACTCAAGAACATAAAAAATTCGAATAATTGTCAAAGTTATGACATTTAACGCAAAAGGCGTTTTGAAGTGAAACTTCTTTGCGCTCGTTGGGCTGTAATTCGAATATCGAATGAAACGAACGAGCGACAGGAAAAGGGAGGGGATGACACGCGTGGTGGAGCAGTCGGACGGAAGGAGACATGGGAGAGAAACGAAAACGCGACAGATTCGGTGTAGGAAAAAACGAGAGAGGGGGTAGCAAAGCGGACAGAGTGTGGCAATGATTGTTCTCTACATCACTCCGAACCAGAGAATTAACGATATAATAAAATTCATACATAGAGCATTATTGGCAAATACTCCCTCTGGTGCAGCAGAATTAGGAGAAGATTTGCACGCTATGCCAATGATTTTAAGCGGTGATTTTAATGTCAATTTTGTCTTGGAAGAAGCTCATGCACTTGTACAATTTTTAGAAAGTAAATTTAATTTAAAAATGAATAATATTCCCAAAAACTCAACAACCAAATCAGGCACGACAATAGATGCAATTTTCTCAAAATACTTAAATAATTTACAATCACGAGTTTTCGTTTCATATTTTTCATACCACAAACCAATTGTATTTTTTCTTGAACATTAAAGTATGGAATTGAATGAATAGATTTTTTATAAATGGAGGCGAAAACATCAACCATATTTTTTCATTAACCTAGCACGCTTAAAAATTCCAGAATAATTAATAGTGGCTTCTGTTATCGGGTAAAAATTTCTATATCATAAAACTTGCTGGCTAGGGTGAGTATTTTCATTTCAAGTGCCCATCGAGATCCATAAAGTTTCACTTCTATCGCCTAGCTTTCTAGGCTGACAACTTTTTTTTCAAAGAGGCTTGCCGTGACTACAATTCCAGTCCATCAGCTCAACTGAAAGCATAAAACCAAACAAATTTCGTTAGTATGGGCACTTGAGGTGTCCCTGAACGATTCAATGAAATGAGAAACAATTTTTTCTGCAAACGGGGACGATTTTCTCAAAAAGGCTACTTTTTTCATCTGATGAAAGGTATTGAAAAATTCGTAACATTGATATGAAATTTTAAACGAAAAAATGAAATCGTTCAAGGACACAGCAAATAAATTACGATCAATTTGAAAAAAAAAAATTAAATCGTATGAGAACTCTTTCGGCAATCCAAGTCACAGCAACGACGTTTTCGGAAAAACATGATATAGAGATAATCGCGTTTACAGTTTCAAGTACGCTTTCATAAGGGAGCAAGATGCAAAACTCTATAACATCGCTTCTACTGCTTAAATCTCTATACAAATTTGAGATAACATTCTTAAGAACCTATACTTCAAGATGAAAGAATAAAATAAAATTAATTCGATTTTTTGACCGACTTCAACATATGTACATATATGGGCGATTCTCCCTGAGCCCGCATTTTTGCGAGTCAAAAATTCGGAGAAAAAAATGTTTAATTTTCGCGCGTTTTTTGTTACTAATTCACGTGTTGATACTTCTGGAATGCACTCGTGAAGTGGACGAGCTCCACGCATCGATCTATCTTGCCTCGCATCGAAAACTTGCCACGGTTGTGACATTTTATGCCGTGCTACGGTTGTGACATTTTGATAGTTTTTTGCTGATTACAAAGAGCCATTTCAAGTTAGAAAATTTTCCGAGAATATTTAAGTTTATACCAGCAAACTTCAACAAAAAATAGTTCAATCACCGAAAAATAAGCTACTGCTTTAGAATAACAACTGCCACGGTTGTGACCTGTTATGCTTGATACATACCGTTTTTCACTATTTGTCGGTGGATAGAATGAACACAAATGATTCAAACAATGCTTCTATACAATCAAAACGTACAAAATCACCTGCTGATTAAAATTGACGCATGCGCTCAGCAAATTTGTTCGCTAGATAAGCAGTACGAACACTCAAATTCGAAATGTGTTATTCTTCTCAAAACTGATGGACACTTTTTGAAGTCGACTTTCGTATGAAAAATGGAAGAAAAAACATCGTTTTAACTCGTTTTAGTACAGGTACAGTTATATATTTTATAAACATATATCCCATTTTTTCCATTATTCTTTATTTGAGTCATGACAGTATATAATATTCTTAAAATTAGGGTTGTGGACATGCCACGGTTGTGACATTTGTAGTGTATTATGTACTGTAGCATGGCAATAGTGAATCTCTGATGAATGAATTCATATGGATTTGTTACATGAAGTCATTTTTTACCTGAGCATGTGTTTTATTGATTCAAAATGCCCATAATATACTCTCAATCCTCAAAGGACACAAAAACGCGGGCTCAGGGAGAATCGCCCATATAACCCCTTAATATCACTGGAACAAACGCCGAAAAAAGGAGTATTTTTCAACTTCACGAGCTTCTTATAAATATCGCCTTGATTGCCAATTTTTTCCCCGATCAATGCACGTTAAGAAAAAAGTATTTATTATGTTCCCGATATATGTACATATATTCTCGTATAATTTGAATCAAACTAAAAAATATTTCATTCATTTCATTTTTTTACATATGGAAGGGCACTTATAGACCACTGTGCATTGCTTAGCTATTTCATACTATGTGCGCATATTTTATATGCTTACTTTGGAATAGAAAAAAAATACATACGCTTCTTTCTAGCTGCTTTTACTGTTGTTGGTTTTTGTATGTCGCAACTTTGCATATAAACGCATATTTACATAGCTACACATACTCGTAAACCGACATATGTATGTACCAACGTATGAAGTTTGATGAACTCGTTAGTGCACATTTTCATTTTCTTTGCGTCAGTTTATAGCCAAAGTACAATTAATATTATTATTTTCTGTTATTTGTATTTTCTATTACTTCAGTCTCAGTTTCAGTTTCAGTTACTTGCGTTTACGTTTTTCTTTGAACTATTTGCATTTTTTTTATTATATTATTTGATATGTTTCTAATGTTGCGAAAATTGTGAAAATAATTCCTTTATTAAACTGCAATACTCTCGCCGCAGCATATAAGTTTCATTTGAATTTTCTTCGGCTCTTTCGGCTTTTTTTTTGTTTGTTTCTTTTTTTTATTTGTTTCTTTTTTGTTTTTGTTTTTGTTTCTTGTTGCACACATTTGATGTGCTGATTTATTGCATGGTGCTACGAATTAAATTACTTCAATAAATGCTATTAATTTTGCGTCTTATTTTTGTTTTCGACTGCGGCGTGAAATTAAGTAGTAAGCGATCTGCGCATATATCGAATTTCTTTTAATTAGTTCATTATGGAAATAGTGAATGGCAAATTTTTTTCTTTAATCACTTACGCGCTATAAAATTGAATATTAATGGCTAGACATTTCATCAGCTTTAATGTAGCAATGAGGCGAAATGAGGCACAATGATTGCAGATTGTAAAGGATCAATCCTTTTGTTTTGGTGAGCTCGTCTCCATGACCCATAGGAATCTTTATAAAAATTTAAAAAAAAATTGCAACGCTCAAAGTTTCGCCATATTCTCTGTTTCAAAGTCTGGCATTATCATACAATCGATTATAAAAATAAAACCGTGTGTGACGGTTGAAGAGCACCTTGAACTTCAATTAGTCGCTGAATAAGTCTGGGAGTGTGATACTCAACAATTCGAACAAACCGATACCAGAAACTCGCGTTATCAGAAAACTGCTTAACTGAGTTACGAAAAAGTAGAACACCTATACATTTTGGTTAGTTAATCAAGTAATTTTAAATGACCAATAAATTGGCATTCATCATTTAACCCTCTAACGGGTAAAGCTGCCTTGAGGCAGCCATCGTTTTTAAGTCCAGGACTTCCTATTTGAAACTTTATTTACAAAAATTATTGTTGGCAGTACTTAAAGATATATATTACTTAAACCTTGATCACCCTAAAGGTCAATCGGATGTTTGGTTTAACTTTTGTGATCATTTGAGTTTCAAGTTTCTGCAGAAAAGTGTATAAAACGAAGTCGCAGAAAAGTTATATTTGAAAAAAAATAAAAAAATTGTTTATAGACGTCGGGTACTTTTAATTATTTGTGGGTAAGTAGCCTATAGTGTTTAGTGTTCGAATATGTACAATTTTATTCAAAAACTGTTGTTCCATGGTGCTTTAGGGGTAGAAAACTGATAGCAGCCTGTAGGCAGCCTTGTCGGCTTGGGCGAAATTTTAGTTCGTGCCAATTCTTATTAGTTTTACATTGGTTTCATTATTATTGTTATAGAAATGAGCAGTAAACGAAAGTTCAAGCTGTCCGAGATATCTAATGAACAGATATTGAAATTTATGGAAGAAGTTGCATCGGATGAAGGGGGTGACGATGCCAGCAGTGATGATTTCAGCAGTGATGATGAGTGCAAGGATCCAGATTTCGCACCTGCTGAACTGTCATTAGATGGCGATCGCTACATTTCCGCTTGCATAAGCGATGTGAATGCAGGAGAAACAAGCGATTTATTCATTCAGGCGACCAACTTTTTCCTTAATTTGTCAGAGTTTGAAAATGCATCAGTTGCAAACATAGAGCCATCAGCATCGGCTGCTTCAGTTGCAAACATAGCTCCATCAACATCAGCATCAGCTAATATTTTTAAGCCACACAAGAGAACTCGTTCGCCATTGCCATCGTTCGAGGGAACGGGCCCCTCCATTCCGCCGTCTTCTGGAGTAGTTGTTGCATAACCTTGGTTTGATTGAGCACTTATTTTCGTCGTTTGTATTTTTTCAGGTGTGAGGGATATCTCTAAAGATTCGCATGAATTTTCGAGAATGACATGGCGTAAGAGATCAATGCGTCTCCATGTCAATGAGATCGCTTTCCATGGGCACTCGAAAATGCCAGACAATATCATGAATTTGGATACTCCAATGGAGTACTTTTGCTATTTTTTTACCATTGAAACTGTGCAAATGATTGTTGAAGAGACCAACCGAGCAGCCAATACTCAGGACATCACCACACAGTTCAAAACAAGTGTTGAGGAAATGTACAAGTGCATTGAAGTTTTGATCAACATGTCTGTCTACAGATATCCTAATATTGATAGTTACTGGGGGCAAAATGCTTTTCAAGCTGTTCGCAGAGCCATGCCATTGAAAAAATTTCTGACAATAAAACGGTATCTGTGTTTTGAGGACGAAAGCGGACGCATCAAAAAAGGAAACCCGGGCTACGACCCGTTGTTTCGAATAAGAACGGTAGCCGAAAAAATTAATGAAAGGTTTGACTACATCCCGAAAACCGCTCGGTTGTGTGTAGACGAGCAGATGTGCAGCACAAAGATTAGGCACCATCTTCGCCAGTACATGCCAAATAAGCCGCACAAATGGGGAATAAAGTTATTCCAAATTTTAAAAAACTATATATTGTTTTTTGATAATTTTTACTCCACTTTACCTTTATTAGTATACCTACGTGCTAGAGGCATTTAAAGCTTAGGTACTGTAAGAGCGAATAGAATACCCTGCTGTAAGATTCCTTTGGGCAAGGAAATAAATGCAAAAGAAAGAGGGTATTCAACAGAATATATGAGTAGTGCTTACGGCATTGAAATAACAAGTGTTCTTTGGAAAGACAACAAAGCCGTTAGACTGATATCTACCTATGTTGGCAGGGAGCGATTTGAACGTGGGACTGAAGCTGAAGTGACGCGATATTATAGAAAAAAGAAGCAATATATTAGTGTGGACTGCCCTCAAATCGTGAAGGAATACAACGCACATATGGGACGGGTTGACCTGATGGATGGGCTCATGGGACGATACCACATTGGCACAAAAACCCGAAATCCAATGACTTAGCTATTTTACCACTTAGTGGATATGACAGCAACAAATTCTTATATAATGTATCGTCGAGTGGATGCTGAGAAAAAGAATGATTCAACTTATAATTCGGAGGCAAAATTGCTGAAGCTTCCAAATTTAAGGGAGTAAACCGGGGCAGGTTTGGTGATGTACTCCAAAAAACGTTCTGCAGGCAGAAAAAGCCAAAGTAATATACCACAGCCTCTCTACAAAACTGGGCAAAAAGCACAACATCCTGTTGCTGATGTGCGTTTTGATGGATTTATGCATTTCCCGAAATGGTTGCCCAGAGACATTGGCAAAAAGAAGTGCAAACTGGGTAAAACATCAGAGACGCAATGTATTTGCGAAAAATACAACCTGCATTTATGCTGCTCTGCTAATAAAAACTGTTTTACGACATATCATATACAAAATAAATAAATAAATAATATGTGAAATAAAAAAGAATACAGGAAAAACAAAAAACTAATTAAAACTACTTTGATATACCTGACTATTTTTTTACGGCTGAACGTGTAAGACTGCCTTGAGGCTGCCTTCTTTATTTTTTACCTGTCGCCTAAGTGCAATACAAATATGAAAATTTTACTTCATTTTTCGTTTTTTACCACCATTTTTAACATGTATAGCAGTTATGAACAAAATCTGTTCACTGGATCAATTTTGCCTGTTTGAGGGTTAAGTCATTTTTAATATGAAATGATCAATCGTCCGGCAAAAATCGTTCAATAACTAATGGATTTTCATTCATCATTCAAGTAATTAATTAAATGAAAAATACATTTTTATTCATCATACGATTAATTTTAAATATTAAGTAAACTTTCGTTCATCATTTTTTAGATTTATGAATTTCGTCACTAAAAATTAGTTAATCCAACTTATCATATAAGTAGCTGCATTATAAATGTGATGGTTTGTGTGTTTGTGAGTGAGTATGATATTAACTTTTTAGGTCCAAATGGCTGGACGAAATTGTACAAAATTTAGCTCACATATAGGGTGGGCTATACCATAGCCTATATTATATGGAGAGTTGCCATCTGTTAAAAAAGTTGTAGTCAATTAAATAAATAAGTTAAATCGCATCAACATGCGATTTATCGACTGGATATATTTGCATATGCAATGAAAGAAATAAAGTATTACAATATAGGTATCAACCGAAAGAGGGTTAATATAGCTTCATTTCCCAAATGGTTTAAAAAAAAGTTGATACCTATTTAAATGCAACTTAAATTAATTTAATAAAATGAATGACATTTCACAATATGAGTGCCAAAATAACAGTTTTAAGAAATCAAACGATTATTTTTTTTTTATGAGCTCGAAGCCATTTTTAATAGGAAAATTTTATAGAAAAAACAACATTGGTAGAAGTTATAGCTATTTCGGAGATCAGCACATCCCTCACGTGAGTTCGATCCCTGCAAGAAGTCGTATGAGCATTGAGCTCATAAAAAAAAATATCGTTCGATTTAAATAAATAGGCCGAAAAATAATATATGTTTTAGGAAATCTTAATTTCGAAACTTTTTTTATGGAGGCTGCCACCTATTTAAAAAAATTAATAAACACTATAAAAAATCCAAAAATAAACGAAATTTTACAATATGAATGCCAACTACCTGCCACCTGTTTAAAAAATTAATAAAAACTATAAAAAATCAAAAAATAAACGACATTTTACAATATAAATGCCAACTACAAATTTAAGAATTGCGTAATTCCAAAAAAAAAGATCGGAGAGGGTTGACACCTGTTTAAAAAAATTAATAAAAACTATAAAAAATCAAAAAATAAACGAAATTTTACAATATGAATGCCAACTACCTGCCACCTGTTTAAAAAATTAATAAAAACTATAAAAAATCAAAAAATAAACGACATTTTACAATATAAATGCCAACTACAAATTTAAGAATTGCGTAATTCCAAAAAAAAGATCGGAGAGGGTTGCCACCTGTTTAAAAAAATTAATAAAAACTATAAAAAATCAAAAAATAAACGAAATTTTACAATATGAATGCCAACTACCTGCCACCTGTTTAAAAAATTAATAAAAACTATAAAAAATCAAAAAATAAACGACATTTTACAATATAAATGCCAACTACAAATTTAAGAATTGCGTAATTGCAAAAAAAAGATCGGAGAGGATTGCCACCTGTTTTAAAAAATTAATAAAAACTATAAAAAATAAAAAAATAAACGAAATTTTACAATATGAATGCCAACTACAAATTTAAGAATTGCGTAATTGCAAAAAAAAGATCGGAGAGGGTTGCCACCTGTTTAAAAAGTTACTTAAAATTATATTATGTTAAATCATATATTGAAATATGGGTGGAGTGGATCTAGCAGCTGGTTGAATTTGCTTGGTGCACATTAAGTCAAAATGATGTGTTTGTTGTAAACCAAACTGTCATTGTGCCTATAATATGTTAGTGTAAATTTTTGTTTTTGTAGGTATAACACCACTTTATATAAATTCGCCTTGGGTTCAAGTTATATGATAATCTCAAGTGATGATAAAAATTTAACGATTACAAATATAATGTGTTTATAAAAACGGAAAGTATTTATGAAGTGATGCAAAATCTAGAAAATTTTACTTTTTGTACAATAAAATACTGATCTCGTTAATGTATTTTTTTTATTTAAATATATGTACCCTGTTGTGTTTTGAATTTTTTTAAATTTATTGTGTTTAGTAATATATAAATAATATGTATCAAATAATATCAATAAAAATTATATATTTAGTCAAAGGTCTCTTTCATTTAAATGATATTTTGTGTGTGAGAATTTGCAGGCGTGGCTTCAATTTTTCTTTTTCCAGAACTAACTAAACTAAAAATTGCGATATTTTCAAAGTGTGAATTGATAATAATAAATAAGTTGTTACGGTGTTCAATTAGGTTATTAGAAGATTAAAAAATAGCTATGAAGGGGAAGAAGTTAAAACAATAATCGTTGGCAAAAAGAAGGTGGCAGAAATACGATTGAAATTTTGAGAATTAAAAAAAAATAAGCGATAGAAAATGCTCGCAGTCCGAGGCAGAAATTTTCGAAAGCTTGACTGTAAAGCCCGAGGTCGATCAAAACTCTCATGTGATATGGTAGACGAACGGCAGAAAAGAAAAACTGCGTCTAAAGTATCATTAGTTCAAGGAATCAACTCGACGATATTGGCTCATGCGGTATCGGTGAAATATTCGAAGGAAAGTATCTCCCTCTAAGCCAGGAAAGATGAAGAATTTAATTTAAATTTAAAATTGGTTGTACTTATATAAATTCGCCTTGACTTAAATTAAAAAAATTTTATGCATACAGAAATCAAAACAAAGGCGTTGGATGCTTTTTTAGTAAACAAGTCGGCAATATTTAATTTAATTTTAAACTGCAAAATGTAGTTAAACGTAATAATTTTTTCTGCGAAAAATGTAAGTCGAAAATAGGTTTTTATTCCTCAGTGTTTAAATTTTGAACCATAGTGCCCTGGTTCGATGGCCAGTTCATTTATTAAACTAAGTATTTTTTTTTTTTAATTCTATTGCATTGCCGGAGTTGAATTTTTATGAAATGCTTGTGTTTTTTTTTAACTATTTTACGTTCTATGATTTACCTATCGATTTTTTTCTTACTTTATTTTAAGACTTTTGTGGTGGCTTCTAATTTTGTGTAAAATAAATAAAGGAATACCGTGCCAGTATTTGCTAGACGAATAAAGAATATAATTTTTGTATTCCACTTAGGCAAATTGCGCTCGAAATCGACGGTCAACAAATTGCGCCCAAAAAAAGCTCAACTCACCACGGAATTTATGTTGTTGTTTTGGAACTAAAAGAACAATAGGAACTCTAAGAGTCTTGCCAGTCATAGAACGTCAGTAAGAATTTTATTAATGTTATTGAGACGTAATTCTGCATTACATTTTTCATTTAGCAAAAAAAACAAGATGCAGCGTTACAAAAAGAAATTAATTAGAAGTCCACACCTTGTTTTATTTACTGACTACCACTTGCAAACCTTTAACCCGAAATCAAAGCAAAAATGTTGGCTTAAATCAAATAGAAAATCAAATATGCGTAGAATTTCAATAAGTTAAATAACATGTCGTCACTACAACTGACTCAAATTGAATTTCAAATATGCAAAAAGAAAAAAAAAATCAAGAAAAGTTCAAACATGAAAATTGTTCGCATGTCTGCATTTGTAGATCGACATCCATACGATAGCCATAGGATCGATGGTTTGATCGATTGAACAATCAACTCGCATGTGCGACTGTCATGTAAAGCAACAAGCCGATAAACCAATAAAAAGTGCGCAATTTAGCGGTGCAAAAAATAAACATAAAAATAATAAGACAATGCTGATTGTGTTGAAAAACGCACATGGTGTTGTTATATAAAATTATTGTAGAAACACAAAAAAAAAAACCATCAACAGAAATGAAACATGTGCAGTAATTGCACCGGCAATAGTTTGAAATAAATGCGTTCGCAAATGAAAAAAAAATTAAGATATATATTTTTTATTTGAATTTTTTGCTTGGCTTTTTCCTAAAGGTTTTTAAATATGCAGATATCAAGTCTGATATTTTCCGGGAACATTTATGTAGTTACTTAGACATAACCAAGCAATGCCACGATAGGCAAACAAACAAATGTATTGCCTAGTTGCTTTTTTGAGCACTAAATGTTTTATTGCATACTCCATTGTAATTCGTGGTAGATACTTAAGCAACTTTCAAAATTAATACATTAAACTGTGTATTTAAAAAAGAAAGATTTGCACAATTCAAAACAATTTCATATGATCGAAATATGCATTTAATATGATGGTGTTGAATAGCCTCAGTTAAATGCCTTCATTACAGAACACAAATTTTTGATAGATCAAATCAAGAAATCCACATTTGGGTTAACTAGTTTAACATACGATGCATCATATGTAATATCCTACGATAGTGTCACTTGATGTGATGATCTGATGTGATGTCACGCTCATTGCATGACATTTGAAAAAAATTTTGCCATCAAAAGCATAGTAATAAACTCACGCGTTTCATGTAAAATGGCTGCAAACCCCCATACAAATTGAAAATCCACGGCAAAGTAGCTGAGTGCCATGACAAGGATCACAACATTTTTTTCACAGCTTTTAAACTGCGTTTGTCATTTAAAATTGCGAGAAAACTGACGGCTTGCCACTTCATTTAAAGAATTGTTTTGTATTATTTGATCCATTTGATTTTATGTGCCATCTTTTAAGCACTTCGATAACACTGCGGAACAAAATTTTGCGGTCGGAGATTTTTAAGTCGATTTAGGGTAACTTGGGGGCGCTAATTACGAAAATAATATCAGTTTTGTCGAATTGGCTCAAGTTTTTCAGATAAAGACTTTAGGGTAACTTGGGGGCGCTAATTACGAAAATAATATCAGTTTTGTCGAATTGGCTCAAGTTTTTCAGATAAAGACTTTTAAATATTTC
>OX639993.1:47724887-47833587 GCA_951828415.1 Anomoia purmunda
GGAAATTTCAATAAAAAGTGTTTCGCGAACTCTATAATGAATATTACGGAAAGCATTAGCATATTTGAAAATTCTACCAAAAATTTAATATTAAAATAAAATAAACCCAATAAAACTGAAACTTAGTGATTTTGACAAAAGGTTTTTTTTTAACAAAATCGACTTCTTTTGAGTGCTATGTACGAGGGTTGCCTTTTATACTTTGCGCCTTCGCAACACTACATGTGATTAGCTGTAATTAGATATTTTTATCGTAAAGTTTGGTATTTTTTGGCATAAACTTGCATATAACATTTTCACTTACGAGTTTTATTTGTGTTTATTTATAGTGAGTTTAAAAATTCATATTGCCTAAAAATGGAATAAGTTAATACGATTTTCTACGTGGATTATCGAGACAGGAGTGCATCAATCAACTTATTTCTACTTTTGGTATTGAATCACCACTTTTAGCCACTGTGAAACGATGGTACAACGAGTTCCTACGTGGCCGCCAATCTTTGCAGGACGAATTTCGTGAAGGTCGTCCAAAAACGGTGGTTGTGCCAGAAACAGTCGATGCTGTGCGTCAATTGATAATACAAGATCGTCATTTGACATATCGTGAGGATGCCTCTGGTCGTAAAGAAGATTTCTTCTCGTTGGATACGATTACCGCATAATTTGACAATTGCCAAAAAAAGGACTCATGCCGATTGGTGAAAAGAAATGTTGAAGAAATTTAGCCGCGGTGGATCAAAGCACGTCTGTGACATCGTAACAGGTGACGAATCTTGGATTTATGCATATGAGCCGGAAACAAAGCAGCAATTGACCGTATGGGTGTTCCAAGACGAGCCAACTCCAACAAAAGCAAATGGTCGCCTGTTTTTCGGAAAATCTGGTCATGTCGCAACTGCTCCACTAGATAAACTTAAAACGGTCAATTCTGAGTGGTATACAACCATTTGTTTGCCAAAAGTTTTTGGAGAATTAAGGAAAACCAACCGCCGAATACAAATCATTCTTCACCAATACAATGCGAGCTCTCACGCATCGATTCACGCAAGAGAGTTGATGGGTCACCCGCCTTACAGCCCTGATTTGGCTCCTAATGATTTCTTTTGATTCCCGAACACCAAAAAAAAAAGAAGCGACGACATCGTTTTTCAACGCCTGAAGGAGCTGTAGAAGCCTTCAAACAGCTCGTTTTAGAGGTATCCTCTTCTGAGTGCCAACAGTGCTTTGAAAATTGGTTCAAGCGAATGCAGAAGTGTATTGACTTGGATGGAGAATATTTTGAAAAACAGTGAAACTATTTTCCTTAATATTTGTATTTTCATTATTAGGGGTAAAATATAAAAGGCAACCCTCGTATTAAACAAGAGGATTTGTAAGAATAATTAAGTAGGTCTTCTCTATTCTCCTTATTACTTGAAAAACTAAGAGACCAATATACCAGCTAAGCCTGTTAAACTAGAATCGCCAGATAAACAAAAAGAACGTGAACGATGCGAAGGTTGTTACAAGGAGAGAGAAAAAAAGAGCTTTAATATTGCTTTTGTAAAAAACCCAGCATGCAAAGTTATCAAAACTATGTACAGTGTGAGACGTCAATTGCCTAAAAGAAATGTAAAATTTGGTTTCGTATTAAATGAAATTCAAACGATTCACTGCGGTTAATTTGTTTCGAACAAAGCATATGACAAGTAATATGGGTAGAAATCTGCTCACAAGGTGGGAAAATATATATCAATTTTAAAGTCAACGAACGGTTAATAGAAAAAGAAATTATTATTAAACTCTCAAAAACTAGTTTTATAAATTTTTTTTTTACTTTTTTTGTACAACAGATTAATAAAAAATAGTGCCTAAATGATGACTGTGGTCAATAAGAAAAAGGTGATTTGTTTCCTGTGATTTTTGTTGCCTTTTTTAACGCAAATTGACGAACATTTGTTATGAATTTTTTGTGTAAAATATCGAAAAACTATATCAGATTTAATAAAAACTTTGTGTTATCAATACTTCAAAATCAAATTCTGTATTCAGGACAAGCCATGTGATCCTCATATTCTATGGCAGAAATGGTACGGTTATGCTCCAGTGGATAACGAGATCCAGTAATGTTCGTAATGCCCATGATATAGCGAGAATCTCGAAACTATCCTAACGACTGCTACTTCTGCGTTGTGAAAATATAAGAAATCAATTTTAGAAATCGAAATAAGACGTCATATACTAACTTGTCTTCTGCTCAACGATACCAATTAAAATCATGAGATGTACAACCCAGCACATCGAAATCTCCTGATAATCCAAATCGCTCTGAACCCGAATACATCAAGTGAAAGAACTGGTTCAAAAATAACTAACTGATTTAGTAAGAGATCTGAATTTACCAATAGAAGTTTCTGAAATTTTAGCATATCGTTTAAAAGAACAAAAAAATGTCTTGCTTTATTGCGGAAACCAACATTACATTTTATCGTATCCGAGAAAAAAATCTTTTATCATATTTTTCTGAGGAGTAGGATTTAGTTTTTTGTAATGATGTTGGTGGTATTTTGTAATAGATAAGATTAAAAAAGTGTCAACTTACTGATTGACGAATTTTCATAGATGACTGCAAAAAAAGTTCAAAGAATGTTTTGCTTCTTTCGTTGTCGTCAAAAGAAGATTACGCATATATGTAGCTCTAAGGCTTTGGCAAAAACTAAGTACCAGTAATTTGTGTTGACTTAAAAATTGTGAACTTTTTTTTTTTTGGGTCAACAACGATACGGAGTTTCCTTGTTTTATGTGGCTCTTTCCCATTCGTAACAAACCACACCATTGGGCATAAAAAGTTTGACCTGGGGGTCAATTCTCGTTCTGTGAAACTGTGAAATGTAAATTTTTTTAACGTTTTCACAACCGCTCCGATTCTCGTTCGATGAAAAAATGAAAAGTTATGGTGACATGTGAAAAGGCGGAACGAAAGGGAATAAAGTTTTCATAACACTGATTCTCGTTCAGTGTAATAGTGTAAATAACTCTCAACATTTTTTTATATGAAAATTTTGTTTCTACTTACTATTTACCGCCGCAAACCACACAATCTTGTATTCTATCATTCTTGACCGCAAACATGGAGAAGGAGATCCGAGGAAAGCGCGCCAGCGAAAATCAAAAAGAGTATTTGATAAATTGGTTTGAAGAGAACTTGGACAGCGACAAGTAAATATTTTTACTGTATGAATATTTTAAATTGAAAGATATGTGAATTTCATATTTTACAGATTTCGGACTGTAGACGGAGCGAAATTTAGAGAAGCCAAGTGGAAGGAGTTGGCGGAAAAATTGAATGGACTCGGAGGAGCAATAAAAAACGGCGGAAAGTGGAGAAAATTTGCACAAATTTAATTTTAAATTCAGGAAACTCTTCTTTTGAAGGAAATTTAATATATTTATGAGCAATTTTATTTAAGGCCTTTACTACTTCATTCAGACTTCGGCTGACGGATGTTTGGGATAGTGAAGCAAAATTGTCTTGTCTAACGCACCGCTGAAAGCTGTCAATCGCAAAAAAACGTAGAGAACTCTAAATCATAATAAATTTGGGAATAGCATGTCCTCTTTTAGTGGTTTCCACTTTTGGCAGCAACTCATTTATAAATTCTATGCATAAATATTTTGGAAATCTGTATAAATCAATGAAATGGCTTTCGGTTGGCATATCGAAAGGATTTTGAGTATCGCGCAATGTGCGCCTTAGATATCTTAAATGATTTCTAAAACAAAATACATACAAACAAATAAAATCAAAAAGTTTTTAAAACTAATTCGAACTTACCATTCATTCTTCGTCATCTTGTGCTCCCAAAATTGCAAAAATATAAATTGACATGATTGTTGTTTTGTGTGCATTCAGCTTTTCCACAAATATTTCAAAATAACAAAGTTGATAAATTTGCTTGGTACAAATGGGAATGGAACAAATTTTTTCACAACTTTTTCACAGTGAAAAGTAGTTATCATGAAACATATAAGAATAGCAAAATATGACAAAGTGAAAAGTAGGTGCGAAAATGAAAATGAAAACTTAGTTTTCATTTCACAGTTTCACAGATCGAGAATTGACCCCCAGTACGCGAAAAGCTAAAAATTGATACTAAAATGTGATAAACATGCCCTTAGTTAGCCCAGAACAGCAACATACTTCCACCACGTCATTTTAAACTCGGCAGAATGAAACAGGCTGAAGGCGCTTGATAAAAGTGGCGAATATTAAAATTTTCTTTCACGCAAGTTTCCAGGATTAAATAGAGAATAATTGAAAGCTGGTAGCTATTTTCGATGGGCCACAGGTTAGGTAACTCATGAAAGATTCTAATTTTGCCAAATCAATGGCGGAAATCAAATCCAAAGCTTGAAATTCATTTGATTTCGTTATGAGTAATTTTCAAGGCAAAAAGAAATCTGACGACCATATAGAGTTTTTTGAGTCCATCAAATTTTGAAGAGCTCGGGTGCAACATGAGCATTAAAATCCACTCATTAAGACCGATTTCCACAAAATCTGGTTGAATTTTAGTGAGGAGCAGTGTGAAAAATTCCATCAGGATCTGCGGGCAATAAAAGAGCGTTGTCAGGGGCGGTGAGACTCATATCTGATGGCAGAGTACTGCTGCTGGAGTTTACAATGAAATTTAACTCAAGTCGTTCATGCAAGCAAATTTTAAAAAATATCATTTCATTGAAATTAATAGAAATTTTGTTAACATAATGTATTAATTCTCTATATTTTTTTGTCAAAGTAAGAAAACTGTATTTTTCAAAAAGCAAAGCTGTTAGCACTCATGCAGTCTGTTATATAGTCAGGGCCATAGAAATGGCCAGTAACAGAAAACAAATTAAGGACACAAAACTTGTGTTGACCTATGTAAAGAAAGGAGCTTTTAAATTTATAAGAATTTCCTATTTTCAATGGCATACCCAAAAATACTTAGCAACACAAATTTGCTTGTTTACTACAAGCGGGTTTGACTAAAATGAATGATTTAGAATGAATGTTTGTAAAATTGGAGAAGTTCTTAATAGCGCGATATAAAGCAGACAAATATCGTATCATGCAATAGGAACGCACAAAAGTTTTTTTTAAATAAAACAAAAACGGTTTGGGATATGAATTAAATTCTTTATTCCTGTGAAAGTACATTCGATGCCATTATGTATGGAACTCGATTTCTTTTGCATGGACACCACGGGCACGCTTGCAGAAGTCAAGACGCTGAACCCAATTTTTGACGGGTTTCAATCATAAATCGGCCGATACTGCTGCAATTTCACGTTTGATATTCGTACGAAGTTCATCAATCGTCGCTGGCTTGCTGGCATAGACCATAGACTTGACCAAACTTGGTTTTCAATAAATCGATTGTGACATCCGGTGTGTGGCTTGTGGCGCCGTCCTGTTGGAATCACATATTGTCCAAGTCCATATCATCCAATTCGGGCCAAAAATATTCATTCATTGTAACGTGCCGGTCTTGATCATCATGGGCCACGGAAGAAGTACGGTCCAATGACGCCGCCAGCCCATAAACCGCACCAAACCGTAATTTTTCGGGATGCAATGTTGACCTATGGAGTACTTGTGGATTGCTGCCTACCCAATATCGCAGCTTTTTTGCTTATTGACGAAGCCATTCAGCTAGAAATGACGACAACCATAAATTGGACGTAGCGCTCTTAAAATTGAGGCCATTGACTCCGAATTTCGGTAGTAAATTTTAATAATTTCGACTCGTTGTTGGATCGTATATCTTTCCGTGATGAAATGGCAAACCTTACTGAAGAGAAATGTCAAAAGAGCGTGAAAAATATGGCATCGTTTGCTGTCACTATCGGTCTACTTTAGTAGCGTTCCCATAAAAAAGACCCTTTATTAAAAGGTTGTACACAAAGCTTGTTGTAAGTAAATAACATTATAACTGCATGGGAAATTTCTGGGAAAAAATCTCTACGCCAACTCGTTTATATACCAAATAAACAATGAGGTGAAATGAATTGAGTAATAAATGCTGAAATCAGTCAAGCATGTAATCGAATGCAAACTAAACTAAAAAAAAAAAAAATGTAATTGAATTATAGAAACAAAAGTTATTTCATTAATATCTTAAATGAAATCAAATTGCTCGAAAGAGATTTAATTGCGCAGATAATCAGTGTATTAATTCAGGGCACTTAATTCATTCATCTAAATTTATGCATTGAATTTCATGCAGCAACAAAACTGTAAAGTAGCAGTGCGAGTATAGCTTCAGTATTTATGCCACCTGTTGCAACATTGCCGACAGTAGCTGCTGTCGTCGACGCGGCGCATTGCAACAGACAGGTAGAAAATTATTAAATTACCTAGCTGCGCAATGTTGTTTAGTTTTTTTTTTTTTTTTTTGTTTGTGTGCGTATCTACTGTTTGGTCCACGAAATAAGGCACCCACGCAGTAAAAGACAAACATAAAAAGAAATAAAGTTTGCAATAAAAATAAAAAAAATATTTCAAAAAATATTAAGTATACGCAATGTCGCACCAGCGCGCATGTTTGTTTGGTTTGTTACGCTTTGTTGCACGTTTGTTTGTTTTATTGCTGTTGCTGTTTTATGTAGTTGCTGTTGTTGTTGTTGTCATGAAATCTATCTGCCACACATTTGGTGCGCTTTTTTGCGTGTTTTTTTTTCTTCTTACTTTAATGTTGGCGTAAAATGCAGCAAAGTGGAAAAAAATGTTGCATGCAAAGCTAAATTTTCCCACTCAATCCAAGCAGCTGCGTTGGCGGCGGCTGCAAGCGATGCTTAGTGCGTGTGGCCAGCAAGTGCAGCGCGATCTATGTGTATGTGGGTGTGTGTGTAAAATTGTAATACAACACCTCCAACTCTTTCACAAGTTTTCCTTTTACGATTCATATTTAAGCGCTTGCTTTGGTTTTTTTTTTTTGTCTCAAATTTTCCCCCGCCATGAATGAAACGCAGTTGCAGCAATAACAACAAACAACAAACAACAAACAAAAAAAGCAAAAAAATGCAATTCATACTTTAGTCACTTGCAACACTTGAAATTTACTCCGATTTCATTAATGAAAAAATACATACAATAAAATTAAATGTGTTTAAAAATATGCACTTTATATATATATATACATATGTATATATATAGGCAAAAACAAAAACAAATACAACAACTAAGTGTGGCAGTCAGTCAGTCATTCAGCAGAGATTAACGCTGAGCAATAGTTGGTATTAATTTACTTACTTCTACTCCACACTCATTCATTCATTCATTCTTTGCTTCATTCATTTATTCATTCATGGTTTGTTGGTGGCGTTGTTTTATGCAGCTTGAAATGGTTTTATGTTAACTATATACATATATTTTTTTTTGTTTTTTTTTTTCGCATTGTTGTTATTATTGTTGGCGGTTGTGCCGCGTTGAAAATAGCGCAACGATGACAGGAATTTGTAATACCATTTCTTGCCAATCACTCAATCAAAACGTCACTGAGACACCCAGCCGGCGGTTGTGGTGGCAGCGGTGGCAGCGGTAGCAGGCATCAGCAGCAACAATAAAAGCATAGAATAGCAATGCTGATGTTAAAAATAATACTAACAAATGCAAAAAGCAAGCAAGCTAGCGTAGCGTATTGCGCTGCAAAAAAATTGTGATAGAAAAAAATTTATGAAAAAAATTTGCAGAAAAAAAAATTGTAATAGAAACGTCAGAATTTCTGCTCTAATTATAAAGCGGTATTTCTTACAGCCGCTAAGCAACCAGCTAGCTGCCCAACAGCAATGCACAGCGTTGCCATCTCCATTCATACAGCGTGGCACTGCGTTGCACGCTGCGGCGTTCGGAGTCACTCTGTGTTGTACGGTGGGCAGTTATATTGTACGGTTTGCTAATAAATTATGGTAATAAAGCGTAACACCTAGAGTTGTGTTGGGTAGTTTCAAAAGCTTACTCTAAGCTTGATTAAAAAATATCGGAGTGATGACTAGATATGCCAATATTCTTAAATTCGAAATATTCGATATGTATGTACCACCGAGTATCACATTTGTATCCAATTCGATAATTTTTCAAGCTGTCTATGAACGGCCGCCGTAACCAAGCGTGTAGCGCGGTGTGCTTCTCGGCCGAGCTGTTATATAAAGCAATATCGCTGAATCTACAATATTTCAGCAAAACTGCAACCATGTTGATGAATTCAATATCTTGTCTCCTCTTCAGTCTGGATTTGGGTCTAAGCACAGCTATAATAGAGATACTAGAGGATACCAGGCTTACTTTTGACAAAAAATGTCTAATACTTCTCTGCTTGCTGGGGGTTTTCTAAGACATTCAATAGTGTTGACCATAAACATCTTTGGTCTAAATAAAAAAAATGGTTTGGTTTTGGTCAATCTGCTGTGTAATTGATGGAGAGCTAACTGACAGGTAGGTCGCAGCGTGTGAAAGTTGATTTGAAAATGTCTAACCTACATCCATTGTTGTCTGGCGTTCTTCAAGGCGCAATACTGTGGGACCTCTATTATTCAGTTTGTTTGTAAATGATGTGCTTTTTCTACGACAGCAGACGAACATTTATGCATACGTGGATTATATTCAATTGTATGTGTCTAGACCTCTTGACCAGTCAGCCAATTTGTACTCGAACTTTAATAAAGATGTTGTATTTATTAAATCTTGGCCCTCTCAAAATGTTCTTTGTCTTAGTTGTGATAAGTGGTATGTATTACATATTTGTAAGAAATGTTTCAAACTCACAACTGTTCCATCTTTGGATATAGGCAATAAAACCATCAAATTCGTTTCCAAAGTAACAAATCATGGGTTTATTATTAATACCAGTTTAACGTGTATTGACCATGTGTATTACACCTTAACAAAATTTCAGAACATCTGTCTCATTTACGCCAATCAATGTAAGATGAAAACTTGCAAACCAACTAATAATGCCGATAATTTGCTACCCTGAATTAATCTACTTATATCAAGTTAGATTCCCAATCTGCGCATAATCAATTAACACATTGCGTATTTGGTGTGTTGGGTTGTGAAATTTCTGCCTACTTGTAAGACAGAAACTGCATTTTCCTATTTCGGCTTATGATAGATAAGATACCCGGCTATCTCTACGAGAAATTGTTAGTTTCAAAATCAATATGTGTAAATGACCTGATAGTTCTTAATTATAACTCTTATTCCTCTGTTATTTTCCGTCAGCGCTATACGTTTATGGAACTCTATCCCTGTCACTACTCGCAAGAGTTTAAATAAAAGTATTTTTAATACTATAGATATTGTACTCAGATTTTCGTTAGTTTTTAAATAATTTCTTATGTATAGCCCTAAGATGTGCTCTCTATGTGAACCTATCTGCAAATATGTATATCTCATAGTTATACCTATGTTCCAAGTTCTGCTTTTTATTATTTATATATCAGTATTGTTTTTATTATAATTTATAGCTTAATCTATCATATAATCATATTTACTTATTTATTTGTTTATCTTAAGCGTACACTATGGAATTTTTTACATACTTATATTGTACTTACATTGTGTTATATTATGTCAATCAATAAATGAAATGAAAAATTATAGAAAAGCTCTCGTTAATAGCATCACCGTTTTTCCGGCAATAACAAATCTCCGAGTGTGTTTCTGCTATTCAAAAGGGCACATGGAGCATAGAATTGAAACTTCTTCAAATTTAAAAAACAAGATAGATTTATTGCAAAATGATAGAAAACAAGATTACGAAAACGCCGGCAGCGTACACGTCACAGCGTTTGCTGCTACAGGAGTAGCGAGACGAAAAGGAAGGTGATAACTGCGCTTGGGCATTTTATTTGCACTGCAACTGCTAAACTACAAAGCCCGGCACTTCACATTTATTATTATTATACATTGTTTAACTTAATTAAAAATCACTCAAAACTCTGAAAAATCAAAGTATGAAGTAACGGAAGTGCTTTTGTCGTCACCTTCTTTTCTAAGCATCGTGGATTTATTGTACGAGGCGGAGAGAGAGAGAACGTCTTAGTATGACATAAATACAAAAATTTGCATATATTCTTTTCACTTTTAACACAGTCATTGGTTAGTATATTGATGGTATTAATGGTTTGTTATAACTACAATATCAAAACAAGCCGAAATTCGGCCAAATATTTGTGAATTTTTATTAATATACAAATTTAATAAAATGTTATTTTTAATGTGTTCCTCTTTGGAAAAAAGTCAAATATGCCTTTCGAGTTAACGTAATACTGTTATGATTTTAATAAAATTAATGAAAGAAATTAGTCATCACGAATTGTACACTTTTCCTTATGAAAATTTGCTGCCAAGCAAATGCGAAATTTTTAAATACTTTTTAGGGGCCAATATTTTTTGTTGAAAAAAATTGCTTTAAAATGTATCCAGTGGGCAATTATTCAGTACTATGGATTATATTTAAAACGGTATATGGTATACATTACAATATAAAATGATTAAATTTCGAGCATTAGAAATATAAATTTCTAATTATTATTTTCACAAAACTATGCTTGTTTTAAACCACTTAATATATGGTTCTTCCTTAATACAAATACAACAAATCTAAAAATATTAAAACTTCATTGATTGTTGATTTTCTGGCCTTGAAAATGTTCGATTCGGCCCTAAAAATTGGAGTTCTTTTAAGTGCATCACGTTGCCGTGATCACAGACAACGTAAAAACGCTGGTCGACAACTGGAGGTCATTGAGCGAACCCTCCTTCCCTGACCACTGATATAACCAATTCTATGTAGTCTGGATCACAACTACGACTTCTCCGAGAAGAAACTTAAAAAAAACCTTATAAAAAAAAATACCACCACTAAAACGAGTCGGAATCGCATAAATTCAACTTTTAAAACCGAATCGAAATGCCGGCCTGTATAAAATATTATAATTTGCGACAATTGTGACGCATAAAATTAATAGCACCAAACAGAGGCATAACGGTGCTGTGACGCTGCCTCTGCAAACGAATGGATCAATGCTTGGCTCTATATGGAAAATTACAAAAATAGAGAATAAAAGGAATAAGCAGAATGGTTGTTCATTGTCTAATGTCTATCGTTCTGCTGATGCCCTGCTTATCAAAATGAGTAGAGCAATACTTTGCTCGTTGAGAAATTTAAAAATCTGTTAGTGCAAATATCTCGTATTTGGTTTAAGGAATCCTACTATTTGTATGCAATTAATCTAGTTAATATAATGATCTTGATTTTGAAAAATTAATGAAAAAAATTGACTTTGATTTAGAGAAATAAAAAACCACACATAAGTACGGTTTGATTTAATTGTGCTTGCTTTTTTCCATCCCAATTTCTTTAATTTTTAAAGACCTGCTTACTCATTTGAATTTTTAAGTCTGGTCTGGTTGAATGCAAATTAGTCCCTCTGATTTTTGGATATCTGACTGAAGCTTGGCAGTCAGATATATTTCTATAATTTATTAATTATTTGATAGAACCGACCAGGTCAGACATTATATAGTAAGTAAGTAAGTAAGTTATATTTATTAGCATTTTCATAATACTTTACATTACATTTAAATCTTATTTCTATTATAAAGTTAAAAATAAGATTTTTTTATTTTATACAATACTGTTTGGATAGTGTTTCGGCTCATTAGATGTTTTTAATGTATTCTATACAATTTATTTTAAATCTTTTCATATATGTGACCTGGTCTACGAAAAGGGAGCTAACGTGCGAAAACTAGTTTTCTGGGAAACAGCTGTTAAAAATAAACAACTCGTTTCGTCAGTTTCTCGGTATCTCATTAATTGTTCTCCTTTCCAGAGGCTTCAAGGACGTCCAGTAAGTGTTGTTTTTGGTCGGAATATTATTATAGTTCATCGTGTAAGTTGCTAGTGTGGAACGTTTAAAAAAGTAACACTGAAGAAGTGACGTCTACTCTAATACTGCGCAGCTGCTGTTATCTTGTTTTCATTCGTCTCTCTTTTCGGATGTTCTGTTATCACATTTGTGTAAGTGTTTCTGTTGATTATCGTCTTTGCATTTCGCATGAAATGAAACATGAGTGTTGATGAGGAGTTCAGTGCCGTATACGGACAATATTTCCATGAAAAGGATGATGAAAACAATGAAGAGAGCGATTATGATGAAGACGAAGTATGTGTATCTCAGGCAGAAGATGATACCGAACAAACTTTTGTTAAGATTGACCTGTCTGTTGAAGTAAAGGAGGAGGATCTGGTAACAAAATTTCTGTCAAAAGATTGTTGTAATAATAAATGCCATACACTGATACCAAAGGAAATGATCGAGAGTACCCGGAACAATTGTTTAGAGATGTCGAAAAATGAACTTGATTTAGTGATACTAAGTCACATCGAAGCTGGAATAATGAGTAACGAAAATGTATACGCAAAGCTTGCTGGGCGGAAGAAATATGGACAGAGACAGGATACAGAAGTTATGAGGCATAAAATTACATTTACCTTCTACAGAGTACCTGTTTGCCGTTCGTTTTTCCTTTTTGTACATGCGTGTGGGAAGAAGCGTTACGAACATTTAGTACGTCATTTTGCCGCACAGGGTATAACAGTGCGCCAACACGGACTGGCAAATAAACCGAGTACACATCCAAAGTCATTTAAACCGGCTGACATCGAAAAAGCTGTTAAATTCATCGAGTCTATAGCCGATTTAATGGCTCTTCCACTGCCCGGAGGACTCCCAAAATTTAAGGATTTTCGGATAATGAAACTGCCATCCAGCGAGACGAAGTCCTCAATTTATCGAAAATACATTTCTTCACTCAGTGATGACGAATTGAAGATGAGTAATCGCAGTTTTCGACGGATATGGTCCAAATACATACCCTACATTACAGTTATGAAACCAGCGGATGATCTCTGCGATGTCTGCCGTGGTAAGTAGCTCATTATTTGCTCATTTTATAGTTGTATCAAACGTTGAGATTAAATTCAGTATTTTTTCTTTTAATAGGAAACGCAATATCGATTGCGCAAGCCAAAGGTGTTACTGACATTTAACGCGAACAGAAGCTTAATCAATTTCTTGATCACCTCCACCGAGCCCGAAATCAACGAGAATATTATCAAAGTTGGTGTAGAAATACTGACCCTACAGCAGTCGTTCTGTCATTTGATTTTGCCCAAACCGTTCACTACCCTGTCAGTCCACAACAACCTGGTACAGCATACTTCAAAGCAACCAGGAGGTGCGGAGTCTTCGGAATTACAGACGAAAAACAAAAAGTTCAGGTTAGAATTTCAAACTGAATCATAGGAACTCCAATTGCTCGCCTTTACAGGATCTTACTTATAATTTTTTTTTACAGTACAATTACATGATAGACGAAAAAGATGACGTTGGTAAAGGACCGAACTGTGTTGTGAGCATCCTGCATTATCACCTGGAAACCTACTAAAAGACATTGAAACACTCGTTCTTTTCTGTGACAATTGTGTTGGGCAGAATAAGAATAACACTGTGCTATCATATCTGCAATGGCGTTTGGCTCGGGGTCTTAACAAAACTATTTTATTAAATTTTCTACTTACAGGGCACACTAAGTTCGCGCCTGATCGTTAGTTCGGTATTTTCAAAAGTAAGTATGCTGTCAGTAACATCGACACGTATGCAGATTTACTGCAGTGTGTCGAGGCATCATCACCTGGGGGTTATAATAAAGCTGTATCGCCTGAAAAAGTCGTCTGGTATGAATGGGACAGCTATTTTAAACCACTGTACAAGTCACTTGTGTAAAAACAAAGAAATTCGCAGACAGTGAAGAAGTGCAGTCCTTTAAGCTTCTGTTAAAACCTATCGATCCTGAAATACCGAAAGTTATAAAACCAGCCGGTTTATCTTTGGAACGTCAGTGGTACATCTATCACAATCTTCGCAGCTTAATTTCGGATATATCTAAAGAAGATATTGTGGCTCCATTGCCGAAAGATTTGCCATCGAAGAAACGGAAGGCAAAAACTAGTGAAGATGTTTTCAAACCAGACGAGGAACCAGGTCCATCTTCCTCAGGAACAACACGTAAAAAGATCTCAAGGAAAACGACAACAAAGAAAAATACATAAACTACTCAGCATTATTATTTATGGCACATAATACGTTTTTCTAGTGTATAATCATGTCTTTATAGCTTATAATTCAATGTATTTTGTTCATTACAAAAAAATTATATTTTTTCGTATTTTTACTCTTCTTTCTCTACATTTTTAGGGAACTTTCAAACAAGTTATGACTTTTTGGATTCTACCACGTGAAAAAGCATCTCATCTTCCATCCGAACCAACTAAAAAGTGAAAATTGATTTTTTGACACCTAAGCCCCCTTTCCGTAGACCAGGTCACATATCATTTTTTATACATTTTATTACACGTTAAATATTTGAAATCCCTTATAAAAAAGCGAGTTCTGTGCTGCTCCGATACTTTGGAATTTTATTCTAAAATCGTTTATGTTTCTGAGTTCATACTTTTGAACATCCTTTACATATTCAACTTTATCTGTTAGATATGACGGGGCATCATTGCTCCTGATTTTAAATACCATCAATTACGTATTGAGTTGAAATCTTTCGGAAAATTACTATTCAACTTATTGATTTACATATAATTAAAGAGGTCGACGTGTAGAATAGCTTGCTGGTCAGGGAGAGGGAGGGGGGAACAAGATTGAAGAACTTTTTGCTAGAAACTTTTCTTAATATTATATTGCTTTTCTTCTAAAAACAAGGAGATAACTTCTTGTCTGTTAATATAACGTCTTACAATGACCATGATAGGAGATTTTTTTTAGGTCTAGCGCTTAATATCATTACATTTCTATATATAATCCGGGTCCAGAGGTAAAAGTTTTGAATACTTCATTAATTTCATCAACTATCTTTCTACTTACTACTTCAATGCTTTCAAAGAATAAGTTAAATACGACGTGTTTGGCTCTCATCAGTCCGTATTGAATTTGCGTTAATCAATAAATGAAATGAAATGAAATGATGTTGGGTGAAACAAAAATTTTTTATACGATTTCGAAAATCAAGAGAATGTATTAATCAGTTCATATATAACTATAAACTTTTGGTCAGAAATATTTATTCAGATTATATCGGAATACATATATGAATATAGGTATAGTAGAGATAGCATAGATGACAGTTAATAAAAAGGCAGAAATATCTTATTCAAGCATTTATTTATCGATCTGATGAATTAAAAAACAGTTCTTTCGAAGTCCGTTGACTATCATGATTAAGTTTTTGAACACGCAGTTTAAAATTTTCCTTAAAAAATAAATAAATGTTTGAATTAATCGACTATCAAAAGCATTCTAATTTAACTATTCATTCAATTTCTTGAAAAATACGGGCCCCTTCGAGAACTTCGGGCCCGGAAGAAACCAACCCCTCTCTCGTCGGGCCTGTATATAATTACATATATCTTTTTATTCTTTTTCTATAAAAGCTAAATTTATTTTATCATACTTTTATATATGCGAAATTGAATATTTTTTAGGCTAACTATGCAGTTATTTAAATTATAAATTCGTATATTTATGAAAATAGTGAAGACTTCGCCAGGTCTCAAACCGTTACCAAAATCTTAAAACTTTAGTACTATACCATATATCGGCGAATAGTAAATAACCGCAAGGAAGAGATACAGTACATACAACACACTTTCTCTCATTTTATCGGTATGTATCGGTAGGAGTCGGAGGATAAGGAAAATTGTACTCCTCGAAACAAGAACTGCATTTTTAAAACTACATAACTACGAGTTCAACATGACTCCGGCGAAACACAGGTTTCTTGTTTCTATTCAGCATTCTTAAAAATTGTTTTACACACTTTGGGCAGCATAATGCACCTTAATATTATCATTTTCATTTTGAACATTTTAGTATAGATTAAAAACAAAACAGTTAATTGTGCAATGTTATAATACCCTGGGCATATACACTTTATACACATAAAATATGACTTCTTTCTAAATGAAAATAAAGTTGAAAATAAGTTTTATTTTAACAATATTCATTATAGGCAATTGTGTTACACCAATACATGCCATAAAGCACAGTAATTTTAGAATCTGAAAAAACACTGCGTGGTGCAATTATGTTAGATACGAAGTTAGCTAATCTCCAATATCGGTACGCCTGTAGGTTATTGAATAACTTGAGTTTCCTGAAACCTGAATCTTTGTAATGGGAAATTGAGCAGAAAGTGCTGCGATGATTCAACCTACGTAGTTTCCACAGTTAGGGTCAGTACTGATATTGAGGCGCATGGCGTGGATTCCTAAACAGAGTCCTGTAAGCACCCGTACGATTTACAAGAGCTGTGGTTTAGACACCCATAGAAGCTCTTGCGACCGCCTCGGCCTACTTTTGACCAAAAAGTATTATCCGTTCTTGTAGTAGCCCGGCACTTACCAATATAATCGCAAGCCCGTTACTCTTTGCTTAAAGAGTAATTTTCAAGTGTACTCTACATGGCCATCTCATCTGCCTTAAACGCTCTGCCCATCCACTTCCTTTCTCGACGATCTCTTGCCTAGAAGTTATGAGTTAATGGAACAAAAATGACCTGTAGTTCTTATAACGCTCGATGAAACCCAAAATATACTGTTGCGTATTGCATCGTCATCGGAATGGTTGGTTAAAAATCGAATCGAAAATTTTTATCGGACATTATAAACAAGGCAAGCGAGTTGACAAAAGTGAAATACAAATTTATTTAACCCTCTGTTACTCGGGCGTGGTGCAAATTACACCGCACCACTTTGAATTATTCTTATGTATTTTATCCTTGTTGCACCAGGACCACACCTGCCTAATAACTGGGTGTATTAACGCACTTTATTAACTGGTGTACGCTGGTAAGTTTCACTTGGAGCTAAATGATTCGTTGTAAATCCCGCGCGTAACCGCGAAAAAAAATATTTTGAAAAGGCTTAACGAAATTTTAGTGTTTTGTGAGCAACTATTTGGAAAAGATTGTTATTGTTGTGTAAGCAGATTGCCTAATTAGAATCAAAAAAGGATCCGGAAAAAGCTACTGGAACTACCAGATTCAGTTGATGAGGATGATAATGACCATATAGGAGCATGACGGATATAACAGTGGAACTGAAAAGCGCACGGTGTCGCCAAAAATGCAAAAACACCCAACGACTGCTTTCACTTATTTCTAACTTTCGAGATGCTAAAGCTTATTTATTATTTATTTACGTAACTGAGATCAAAGCGCTAATGGGACTAATTACTTTAACCTTTAAGTGAGGAGGTGCTGGTAAAGTTAGCCTTTTAGTTTTTTAGTATCTTCTCATATCGTTGTCATTATTATTTAGCTTGGTTTTGTCTGCGGTAATTGTGATTGTGTAATTTTCTTCTTTACTCTTTTGAATAAATATATGTACATAAATATTTTGCTGTGCCTTTTAAGTACTAGATTAATTTCTATTTTATAATTTGTTAATAAATTAACGAGTTAATGATGTCCTTAAAACAAATGCTTGTAAAATTAAGTGCAAGTTTTGTTAATCCTAAATTAGAAGTAAAAATTTTGTATTTATTTTAATTGTAAACTGCAGTATATTGTTTAAAAATCAACAATAAATTACCAATGAAAGGAGATGTGGTAAAATTTGCCACCATATCGCAAACTGTGTCCAAAAAGTTCACCTCCATAATTAAAGCTTAAAACGTTTTATTCACCTCGTATTCCCTGTTTCTGCCGAAATCCTGCAAATAATTTTGCAGTAACTTTCTGTTGAGTAAAAGGGTTGAAATTTCGATCAGCGAAAGTCTGGCGAACATATCTGGAGCAATACTTTAGTAAATATTATAATATACTTATTAGAGCAGAACAAACCAAGGAATATAAATTAACCTTTAGAAATTCTGCCAAATATCAGAAAAAAATGTACCAAAGTAAACAAAAATGTACCTATTTTTTTGTTTTAATTTTCTATACAAATATTTCAACATATTTCATATATGTATATATATACATATCAAGAATGATAGAATACAAGATTGCGCCTTCCCGCGGTGAAATGACAGATCTCGCCTTTAGTAAACAAGAATACGGGAGAGAGAAAATTGAACAACTTCCAATATTTCATTGAAAAACGTGTTCTAATTGTTCTAAAGTGTAAAATATGAATTTATAGGCAGACATTTAATAAATAAATTCGCAAAATACTAAAAAAAGTGTCTCTTTTTCTTAATTTGTGAAAAAAGCTTTGTCTAGTTGAAGTTGAGAATTGTCAAACCCGGCAAAACCAAAGTAGCGGTACTTCTAAAGGCGTCACCTTCAGTATTCAGTACACCGTGTATACATATATATATATTTACCAAAAAAAGGGATTAAAAATTAAAATGAAAATGAAAAATTTATTTCTCCAACTAAAAATTTCTAGGGACTTTTCCGGAGGAAGTTCGAAGTTCGCTCCAGCCGCTGTCACAAATAGTTAATAGGCTCATAAAATATTTACAATTCTACATACATTTGTGAATTATGGAAAAATTTCTTGCATTATATGCACAGAGACTTACATATTTCATTCGGAAGCAGTAATTAGCCATGGAGAGATAAAAAAAACCACTGTTCACCTCCAAATATCTAAACTTAATATAGAAATACAGATCTCGAACAAAATTTATTTAACTTACTTCTCGAAGGTTGTAAGAGGAATAAGCCCCAATAAATATGAAAATTTAAAGACATTCCCACTTCGCTTTGAAATATTTGTAGAAACTATTCCCAAAACACATCAACAAATTCTTCCTTTTCTTACTTTCTTCAACTTCGAATTTTGAATGTGAGAGAAGGAAAAAAGAAAAAGTCTGTGCCAATTTTTACTCAAGATATGAGATATGGGTAAACAATGAAAATTGCCTGGCAGTTTAAATTCAGCACCCAGAGGACCATTCTCTTGTTTATATTAATCGGCTTCTTTGTTTTCTTTTTTAACAATTTGTAGACTTATTTTTTTGTCATTTCGCTTATGGATTTTTGCAATCACAAATAACAAGTGGGGTCAAATTTTAAGACATTCTCTTACAATTCAGTTTATGTTTCTCTACAGTTGACAAGATGTAAGTTTATCAAACACGTTCAGCAATTCGAGTCATTAACATCGAATGGATCTCGAAAATATTTCTTTTTCGAGTTTCAAAACATGACAGTTTAACTAAAAGTATAACAAAAAATAATTTTTATGAGCTTTTATTGTTTGTTATAAATAAATAGGACGAAAAATTAATAATCTTAAAGTAAATCTTAACATTTTATGTAGATTGTATCAAAGAAGTCGATGTGGTGTCAAAGTATTTTTCGGCTTCAAATTGTACCAGAAAAGTTGTGGCATCTTTAAGGGGTTATATATTATGTATATGTATGTTGAGGTGCGGTTGAGTTTTGTAGAGGTGTGTAGCCACATTTGTATATTTGTATTAAATACTTGCTACACGGCCTGCGTAGTAAAATGTCTAATTTGTAAAATCAACTCAAGAACATAAAAAAAAATTTAATAATTGTCAAAGTTATGACATATAACGCAAAAGGCGTTTTGAAGTGAAACTTCTTTGCGCTCGTTGGACTGTAATTCCAATATCGAATGAAACGAAAAAGCGACAGCAAAAGGGAGAGGATAACGCGCGTGGTGGGGCAGTCGGACGGAAGGAGACATGGGAGGGAAACGAAAACGCGACAGATTCGGAGTAGGAAAAAACGAGAGAGGGGTCGCATGCGTGGAGCGGTGGACAGAGTGTGGCAATGATTGTTCTCTACATCACTTCGAACCAGATAATTAACGATATAATTAAATTAATACATAGAGCATTATTGGCATATACTGCCTCTGGTGCAGCAGAATTAGGAGAAGATTTGCACGCTATGCCAATGATTTTAAGCGGTGATTTTAATGTCAATTTTGCCTTGGAAGAAGCTCAACCACTTGTACAATTTTTATAAAGTAAATTTAATTTAAAAATGAATAATAATCCCAAAAACTCAACAACCAGATCAGGCACGACAACAGATGCAATTTTCTCAAAATACTTAAATAATTTACAATCAAGAGTTTCCTGTTCAAATTTTTCATACCACAAACCAATTGTATCTTTTCTTGAACATGAACGTATAGAAGTAAATGAGTAGATTTTTTATAAATGGAGGCGAAAACATCAACTATCTTTTTTCTTTAACCTAACACCCTTAAAAATTCCAGAATAATGAATAGTGGCTTCTGTTATCGGGGAAATATTTCTATCTCATAAAACTTGCCCATCGAGATCCATAAAGTTTCACTTCTATCGCCTAGCTTTTTAGGCTGACAATTTTTTTTTTAAAGAGGCTTGCCGTGACTACGATTCCAGTCCATCAGCTCAACTGAAAGCATCATAAAACCAAACAAATTTCGTTAGTATGTGCACTTGAGGTGTCCCTGAACGATTCATTGAAATGAGAAACAATTTTTTCTTAAACGAAAAAATAATCGTTCCAGGACACGGCAAATAAATTACGAACAATTTGAAAAAAAATTTAAATCGTTTGAAAACTCTTTCGACAATCCAAGTCACAGCAATGACGTTTTCGGAAAAACATGATATAGAGATAATCGCGTTTAAAGTTTCAAGTACGCTTTCATAAGGGAGCAAGATGCAAAACTCTATAACATCGCTTCTACTGCTTAAATCTGCATAAAAATTTGAGATAACATTCTTAAGAACCTATACTTTAAGATGAAAGAATAAATATAAAATTAATTCGATTTTTTGACCGACTTCAACATACATATATAACCCCTTAATATCACTAGAACAAACACCGAAAAAAGGAGTATTTTTCAATCTCACGAGCTCCTTATAAATATCGCCATGATTGCCAATTTTTTCCCCGATCAATGCACCCTAAGAAAAAAGTATTTGTAATGTTTCCGATATGTGTAAATATATAATCGTTTAATTCGAATATCTAACAAAAAAAAAATATTTCATCCATTTCATTTTTTTTACTTATGGAAGGGCATTTATAGACCACTGTGCATTGCTTAGCTATTTCAAACTATGTGAGCATATTTTATATGCTTCTTTCTAGTTGCTTTTACTGTTGTTGGTTTTTGTATGTTGCAACTTTGCATATAAACGCATATTTACATAGCTACACATACTCGTAAACCGACATATGTATGTACCTACGTATGAAGTTTGATGAACTCGTTAGTGCACATTTTCATTTTCTTTGCGTCAGTTTATAGCCAAAGTACAATTAATATTATTATTTTCTGTTATTTGTATTTTCTATTACTTCAGTCTCAGTTTCAGTTTCAGTTACTTGCGTTTACGTTTTTCTTTGAGCTATTTGCATTTTTTTTATTAAAGTATTTGATATGTTTCTAATGTTGCGAAAATTGTGAAAATAATTCCTTTATTAAACTGCAATACTCTCGCCGCAGCATATAAGTTTCATTTGAATTTTCTTCGGCTCTTTCGGCTTTTTTCTTGTTTGTTTCTTTTTTTTTTTTTTTGTTTCTTGTTGCACACATTTGATGTGCTGAGTTATTGCATGGTGCTACGAATTAAATTACTTCAATAAATGCTATTAATTTTGCGTCTTATTTTTGTTTTCGACTGCGGCGTGAAATTAAGTTGTAAGCGATCTGCGCATATATCGAATTTCTTTTAATTAGTTCATTATGGAAATAGTGAATGGCAAAATTTTTTCTTTAATCACTTACGCGCTATAAAATTGAATATTAATGGCTAGACATTTAATCAGCTTTAATGTAGCAATGAGGCGAAATGAGGCGCAATGATTGCAGATTGTAAAGGATCAATCCTTTTGCTTTGGTGAGGTCGTCTCCATGACCCATAGGAATCTTTATAAAAATTAAAAAAAAAATTGCAACGCTCAAAGTTTCGCCATATTCTCTGATTCAAAGTCTGGCATTATCATACAATCGATTATAAAAATAAAACCGTGTGTGACGGTTGAAGAGCACCTTGAATTTCACTTAGTCGCTGAATAAGTCTGGGAGTGTGATACTAAACAATTCGAACAAACCGATACCAGAAACTCGCGTTATCAGAAAACTGCTTAATTGAGTTACGAAAAAGTAGAACCCCTAAACATTTTCGTTCGTTAGCCAAGTAATTTTAAATGACCAATAAATTGGTATTCATCATTGAAATCATTTTTACTATGAAATGATCAATCGTCCGACAAAAATCGTTTAATAACTAATGGATTTTCATTCATCATTCAAGTAATTAATTAAATGAAAAATACATTTTTATTCATCATACGATAAATATTAAATAAACTTTCGTTAAACATTTTTTAGATTTATGAATTTCTTCACTAAAAATTAGTTAAACCAACTTATCATATAAGTAGTTATATTATAAATGTGATAGTTTGTGTGTTTGTGATTGAGTATGATATTAACTTTTTAGGTCCAAACGGCTGGACGAAATTGTACAAAATTTAGCCCACAAATAGGATGGGCTATAACATAGCCTATATTATATGGAGAGTTGCCATCTGTTAAAAAAGTTATAGTCAATTAAATAAATAAGTTAAATCGCATATTGCTATTTAACGACTGGATATATCTGCATAAACAATGAAAGAAATAAAATACTGCAATATACATATGTAGGTATCAACCGAAGGAGGGTTAGCTTCATTTCCCAAATGGTTTAAAAAAAAGTTTATACCTATTTAAATGCAACTTAAGTTGATTTAATAAAAAATGTATGACATTTCACAATATGAGTTTCAAATTAAGAGTTTTAAGAAATGAAACGATTATTTTTTTTTGAGCTCAAGGCCATTTTTAATAGGAAAATTTTATAGAAAAAACAACAATGGTAGAAGTTATAGCAATTTCGGAGATGAGCACATCTCCCACGTGAGTTCGATCCCTGCAAGAAGTCGTATGAGCATTGAGCTCATAAAAAAAAATATTGTTTGATTTAAATAAATAGGCCGAAAATTAATATATATTTTAAGAGATCATACATTCAAAACTTTTTTGATGGGGGCTGCCACCTGTTTAAAAAATTAATAAAAACTATAAAAAATCAAAAAATAAACGAAATTTTACAATATGAATGCCAACTACCTGCCACCTGTTTAAAAAATTAATAAAAACTATAAAAAATCAAAAAATAAACGACATTTTACAATATGAATGCCAACTACAAATTTAAGAATTGCGTTATTCCAAAAAAAAAGATCGGAGAGGGTTGCCACCTGTCTAAAAAATTAATAAAAACTATAAAAAATCAAAAAATAAACGACATTTTACAATATGAATGCCAACTACAAATTTAAAAATTGCGTAATTCCAAAAAAAAGATCGGAGAGGGTTGCCACCTGTTTGAAAAATTAATAAAAACTATAAAAAATCAAAAAAATAAACGACATTTTACAATATGAATGCCAACTACAAATTTAAAAATTGCGTAATTCCAAAAAAAAAGATCGGAGAGGGTTGCCACCTGTTTAAAAATTACTTAAAATTATATTAAGTTAAATTAAATATAGAAATATGGGTGAAGTGGATCAAGCAGCTGGTTGAATTTGCTTGGTGCACATTAAGTCAAAATGATGTATTTGTTGTAAACCAAACTGTCATTGTGCCTATAATATGTTAGTGTAAATTTTTGTTTTTGCACGTATAACACCACTTTATATGCATTCGTTTTGGCCTCAAGTTATATGACAATCTCAAGTGATGATAAAAATTTAACGATTACAAATATAATGTGTTTATAAAAACGGAAAATATTTACGAAGTGATGCAAAATCTAGAAAATTTTACTTTTTGTACAATAAAATACTAGTCTCGTTAATGTATTTTTTTTTTGTATTTAAATAGACAATGTTGTGTTTTGAAAATTTTTAAGTAAGTAAAATATAAATAATATGTATCAAATAATATCAATAAAAATTGTATATTAAGTCAGAGGTCGTTTTCATTTAAATGATATTTTGTGTGTGAGAATTTGCAGGCGTGGCTTCAATTTCCCTTTTTCCAGAACTAACTAAACTAAAAATTGCGATATTTTCAATGTTTGAATTGATAATAAAAAATAAGTTGTTACGGTGTTCAATTAGGTTATTGGAAGATTAAAAATAGCTATGAAGGAAAAGAAGTTAAGACAATAAACGTTGGCAAAAAGAAGGTGGCAGAAATACGATTGAAATTTTGAGAATTAAAAAAAAATAAGCGATAGAAAATGCTCGCAGTCCGAAGCAGAAATTTTCGAAAGCTTGACTGTAAAGCCCGAGGTCGATCAAAACTCTCATGTGATATGGTAGGCGAACGGCAGAAAAGAAAAACTGCGTCTAAAGTATTATTAGTTCAAGGAAACAACTCGACGATATTGGTTCATGCGGTATCGGTGAAATACTCGAAGGAAAGTATCTCCCTCTAAGCCAGGAAAGATGAAGAATTTAATTTAAATTTAAAATTGGTTGTACTTATATAAATTCGCCTTGACTTGAATTAAAAAAAAATTTATGCATACAGAAATCAAAACAAAGGCGTTGGATGCTTTTTTAGTAAACAAGTGATTGCCACCCGGCAATATTTAATTTAATTTTAAACTGCAAAATGTAGTTAAACGTAATAATTTTTTCTGCGAAAAATGAAAATCGAAAATAGGTTTTTATTCCTCAGTGTTTAAATTTTGAACCATAGTGCCCTGGTTCGACGGCCAGTTCATTTATTAAACTAAGTGTTTTTTTCTGGAAATTCTATTGCATTGTCGGAGTTGAATTTTTATGAAATGCTTGTGTTTTTTGCAACTATTTTACGTTCTATGGTTTACATATCGATTTTTTTCTTACTTTATTTTAAGACTTTTGTGGTGGCTTCTAATTTTGTGTAAAATAAATAAAGGAATACCGTGCCAGTATTTGCTAGATGAATAAAGAATATAATTTTTGTATTCCACTTATGCAAATTGCGCTCAAAATCGACGGTCAACAAATTGCGCCCAAAAAAAGCTCAACTCACCACGGAATTTATGTTGTTGTTTTGGAACTAAAAGAACAATAGGAACTCTAAGAGTCTTGCCAGTCATATAATGTCAGTAAGAATTTTATCAATGTTATTGAGACGTAATTCTGCATTACATTTTTCATTTAGCAAAAAAAACAAGATGCAGCGTTACAAAAAGAAATTAATTAGAAGTCCACACCTTGTATTATTTACTGACTACCACTTTCAAACCTTTAACCCGAAATCAAAGCAAAAATGTTGGCTTAAATCAAATAGAAAATCAAATATGCGTAGAATTTCAATAAGTTAAATAACATGTCGTCGCTACAACTGACTCAAATTGAATTTCAAATATGCAAAAAGAAAAAAAAAATCAAGAAAAGTTCAAACATGAAAATCGTTCGCATGTCTGCATTTGTAGATCGACATCCATACGATAGCCATAGCATCGATGGTTTGATCGATTGAACAATCAACTCGCATGTTCGACTGTCATGTAAAGCAACAAGCCGATAAACCAATAAAAAGTGCGCAATTTAGCGGCGCAAAAAATAAACATAAAAATAATAAGACAATGCTGATTGTGTTGAAAAACGCACATGGTGTTGTTATATTAAATATATTGTAGAGACACAAAAAAAAACCATCAACAGAAATGAAACATGTGCAGTAATTGCACCGACAATAGTTTGAAATAAATGCGTTCGCAAATGAAAAAAAAAATAAAGATAAATATTTTTTATTTGAATTTTTTGCTTGGCTTTTTCCTTAAGGTTTTTAAATATGCAGATATCAAGTCTGATATTTTCCGGGAACATTTATGTAGATACTTAGACATAACCAAGCAATGCCACGATAGGCAAACAAACAAATGTATTGCCTAGTTGCTTTTTTAAGCACTAAATGTTTTATTGCATACTCCATTGTAATTCATGGTACTTAAGCAACTTTCAAAATTAATACATTAAACTGTGTATTTAAAAAGGAATGATTTGCATTAATCAAAACAATTTCATATGATCGAAATATGCATTTAATATGACGGTGTTGAATATCCTCAGTTAAATGCCTTCATTACAGAACACAAATTTTTGATAGATCAAATCAAGAAATCCACATTTGGGTAAACTAGTTTAACACACGATGCATCATATGATGATATCCTACGATAGTGTCATACGATGTGATGATCTGATGTGATGTCACGCTCATTGCATGACAACTTTGAAAAAAATTTTGCCATCAAAAGCATAGTAATAAATTTACGCGTTTCACGTAAAATAACTGAAAAACCCCATACAAATTGCAAATCCACGACAAAGTAGCTGAGTGCCATGAAAAGGATCACAACATTTTTGCAACATGATGCCAGCCACCTTTTTATCACAGCTTTTAAACTGCGTTTGTAATTTAAAACTGCGAGAAAACTGACATAGAACTGATTCTATGTGCCATCTTTTAAGCACTTCGATAACACTGCGGAACAAAATTTTGCGGTCGGAGATTTTTAAGTCGATTTAGGGTAACTTGGGGGCGCTAGTTACGAAAATAATATCAGTTTTGTCGAATTGGCTCAAGTTTTTCAGATAAAGACTTTTAAATATTTCACGAAAAAATCTAATTAAAAATACCAATATGGATTTAAATTATATTTTTATTGTGCGCCTGTATAAAAATAATACAAACATAAAAAAAATATATTCTTTTTATCAATTAATTCAAAAAAAATACAAAAAACTTTTTCTGTAGGACCTCCTATGATGTCGTTGCTCAGGACAATCCCGTATTAAGTTCCCGCAGTAGTCTGCCATCATGTGGTCGTCCCATCGACCTTGGTATCTTTCTTCCATTATTTTTATGGTCCTGGTGGAACCGTTCACCTTGTTCCTCACTGTAATCGCCTTGCTTGTCCGCGAATTTGTCCAAATGACTATGTAAATAATGTAATTTAATGCTCATTTTAGCTCCTAGTTTGCGAAAATTTAGAAGCGTATCAGCAACTAGTTTTGTATAGTCTGGAGACTTATGATTTCCCAAAAATTTTTTTACTACATTAACAAAGCTTAGCCAGGCCTCAGATTCAATTTGTGACATATGGGTTAAGAATTCAGTGCCTTTAAGAAGGGTACGAATTTGAGGACCATCGAAGACTCCTGCTTTTAATTTTTCCATACTAAGGACTGGAAATTTTTTGCACACATATTCGAAACAGTCACCTGTCTTATCAAGGGCTTTGATGAACTGCTTCATTAGCCCAAGCTTGATGTGAAGTGTTGGAAGAATGATTTTTTCTCGGCTTATCACTTGGTCATGTATCTCATTTGTTGTTCCTACCTCAATATTTTCTCTCACCGCCAGTCCTTTCTAATCCAATGTTCATTTCTTGCACGACTGTCCCATAAATATATAAAACAGGAGTATTTAGATACCCACATTGTTGGACCAATAAAAAATTACACATCTTAATATTAATAATTAAATTAATACAACTGGAACTGGGTCATATAATTTTTTTTCATTAATTTCTTAAGTTGCGTTTATCTATTAACAAAATCATGACCGCAGGTTTTTTTTTAAATTTCTGTTACGCAGTGTAATTTTTGTTGTTAGCAACATTTCACGGCAACCCAAATGCATGTTGCTGGCGAAATTTTATGGCTGTACAGTTAGTACTAACCTTAAGATGGCTTAAAAAAATTAATTAATTGTTCGGTAGAGTTTGCGAAAGAAATTCATTTATTAAGCTCAAGGATATTAAAATTATACACAAAAGTTTACTTACCCTTTGAATCAATAAGTTTGAATTAGATTTTGGAATAGAGAAGCTTGCTAATTAATATATAAAATTTCAAATTTTTAAGTATACATCAATTTAGAAATCGAATACAGTATCCATATTTTCATAAGTGTCAAGTAATTACGAAAGATAGCACGTAAAACGATCAAATTATTTCGATTTTTACGCATTTAGTTAACAGTGAGAAAATCTGTACGAATGTAAATGTTTTGCATATCGAAATTTGCGTAATGTGCAATTCGGATTAGGAAAAATTGAGGAAAAGTTTACTTATATTGGAACAAAATTATGAAATCCCTCACTACAATATATCACAAAATCTAGAATTGAGGGAAAAATGTAAATGTAGAAAGCCAAAGTCTCTAGTCTACATAGTGCTGTTTTGGGCAGAGTGGGTATTGGGCATCCTCTTTGATATTTATAAATGTATGTTGGCCTTAACTAACATTTTTGTAAAATTTATTGGACAGTCATCAAACTCTACTAAGTTATATTAAAAAAATTAATCTCAAAAACTACACGTAATTATCTCTACAGCAATAAGACCTATAGTAAGTATTTGAAGTCTTGAAGCAAAGAAAAAATAAAGATAAAAAAGTTCTGGAAACTTGTACACTCTTTTCCCAGGCCAATACGTTTAAAGTTTAAATAATGCAAATTAATTATTTTACAGGTGCCGTGAATTACACGGTTACAGTTTTCGATAATACAATTTATTGGTAACAAAATTTTCCGTGACATGTAGAATACAGCTGTTAGTTGGTTAAAATAACAGGGACATTTTATGAGATATGCAAAAAAAATTTTATGCGCTTTGATGAGAAGCCGAGGCTACTGTTTCTGAGACTGGTAGGCGTACTTTAGTCAAAAAAGCTATATGTGCGAAAGTATATCACCAAACTCTATTAAATTTAGTATACATAATGCATTTTGAAAATTTTTAAAATCGGACCAAAACTACACCCTTTATATCTACGCCAAAATGCTGGAAAGATAAGGCAAATAGTAGTTTTGGCTTACATGGGACAGGATTCTGCCTTTTTACCCAACAAGTAATAAAAATCTACACTGATATATAGGACCTACATTCGGAGGAATTGGGTTTTCTTTTAAATAGGGCGTGGCACCGCCCATTTTGCCAAAATGTTATTCAGCTTGAGCTATGAGGCATAAGTAAAGGGTTTTTCAATAGGGACGCTACAAAAGTAGACCGATAGTGGCATACTCAAATATGATTAATTTGTCTGCATAGATTATTCACGGATATAAGACGAATTCAAACATTTTCTTCCTTGGAACCGAGCCCGTACCCGAATTTAGACTGTTACTTGTTCCTGTCTAAAATCATTCATATATTTTTCAAAGATATAGCGTTATGTCAGATTTTTTTTCCGGTATTGGATCATGTGACTAAATAATTTTTGAAAGCCGAGTTTTACCCAAATGTTTGATATGCTGCTGGGTTTCTTTTTAATTAAATAATTTTGCTCAAAAAGCTTAAATTTTTTTTAGTGAATTGCGTAGTTTTTAGTTTTCATATAACAGGAGGGCTCAAAATAAATGACCTTAATGGAAGATTGAAAATCTATTGCAAATGTTGTCGAATGTAAAATCATATCGTTGTCAAGTTAAAATAATAAAAATTTGTGTCTAAATAAACCTGGAATATTCTTCTCCTCCATTTTGCTCGGTGCATGGCTGTACTGGCTGGCAAGATCACCAGATTGAATTTATTTATATAAAACCCTATATTCCGTAAGCGCTCAAAGAGAATATTCCTTTAGAGATGCTGAACTTATCGGCGGAAGTAAAGTGTTGCAAAAGACCATGAGAAGTACCTTTAAACGGACCAAACTGGTAATTAAAATGGCGGTGGTAACTTAGCTGCCAATATCTTCCAGATATTATGTAATGAGTAACGAATATGAAAAATTTTGAATTAAATTTACCTTTCTGATGATTGTGCAAAGATTTCTGTTGCCTTTCTGGCACTTTTGTTCAATAAACTATTCGTGATGGTCATGGCCGCCGATAGGAAATCCGGGCCCAGGGGTAAAAAGGTGGGACCCCCTTTCTGCATTAAAGTTTCGAATACTTCATCAATTTCATCAACTATCTTTCTACTTACTACTTCAATGTTTTTAAACAATAAGTCAAATACGACGCTTTTTGCTCTCATCAGTTCAACTCATCTGTTTTGAATTTGCTTTATAGTTGATGTTGGGTGAAATCATTTTTTTTATACGATTTCGAAAATCAATAGAATGTATAGAGACTTTTGGTCAGAAATAATCAAATTTAACTATTCACTCAATTTCTTGAAAAATATAGGCCCCTTCGAGAACTCCGGGCCCGTGGGGAATCACACCCGACCCGTCACCCCCCCTCTCGACGGGCCGGGTGACGGTACAATAAGAGTGTACCTATTTATGAACCGTTGAGACATATCCACGTTTAAAGTTATATTTTAGTTCATCAAAAAACGGCGGAGTTCTAATAGTGATTTCTATTAGTTCTGAGATTCTTTTTGCTAATAAGATTAAAAAAATATCAAATAATTAACTTTTCTCGTATATATCGAAAAAAATATATTTTGTGGCAAAACTTCGTGTTAAAATTTTGTCCGGTTCCTGATTCCATTCAAGAGTTTTCCTAATTCCTTTGGAAATTATAAAAATGACATTTTTTTTATATTGTAAACATTTTACCGAAAAAAAAAACAAGGTTATTGAATTCAAAGTATTTACATTACATTGGAGTGGCTGTCGCCTGCGGTGACCAGGCCTCAATGTCCACGTCCATTGATGCACCCGCACCTGAGGCACGCTGAGCGTCCACGCGGTATACTTTCATATTGACCTCATCGAGGACATATGAAACGCAGCCTTGCTTCTTCTCTAGAAGCCCGATGGACTTCTTAGTTAGGGACAATACCACTTGTCTAGAAGGGCCTTCCGATTCCTCGACCCGGACGACCCTCCAATATTTAGGATACTTTCTGGTGTCACCGGAACCCATGCCCTCGCCCGGGGTCTGACTAGAATGTCCTTGCAGTCCACCACCTCCAAACTAGCCTCCGGGTAGGCCTTACAAGCGACCACCTTAATGTGGCCTTGGCACCAACCAGCGTCCTTACAGGCCGGGGGGTTCCAGGATACTCCAGCAGACCGTCAAAGATGACGTTCGCCAGAGTTGCTTTCACTCCACTGGTCCTTTGGTATGAAAATTAATTACACTGATTTATTTTAAACAAAACAAAATAAAGTTTGCAGTAAAAACATTAAAAAATCCATTCTCCGCTGGTGTGTATGGAGGTTAGAATAAAACAAAAATGAAGTCGGTTTCTTGTTTATTTACTTTAAGAACTAGAATGAGAATTTACATGAAATTTATCATTTATTGTAATTCTTAAATCTTTATAAATAATATTTCGTATACCTAAAAAACAACCAAACAGAAAGGCCCAAATATTTTTAATTTCCTCCCGAGCACGCAAAAAGGTACTTTTGGTGCTTTAAATTTAATTTAAGGTTTTGAATGACTTTGAAACACTGGTTTTAATGCCTTAATGTACACAAACAATAATTGCAATTTTCAATGCCTTAAAATTAAAAGATATATACTTGAAAATTAAAGATTATACTCTTACGAATTTTTCATTACACTTTGAGCAATTTTGCCAATACTATTCACTGGCATATGGGTATTAACAAACATTTTGTAGTTAGCTGCAACCGGAATGCAAATTTTGATTAAAACAATTATGCTTAGAGGCTGCGTAGTACGAAATTTGGAAAATCGAAATCAATTTCATAACTTCTTGAAAATGTTAACATTTTTTAATTTTTCTCTTTTAATCTAATAGTCTCTTTTAAAAATAGCACAGAGTTAGGTGCCAACACGGAAATGGGTACACTTACCTTGTTCTTGCTGGTTGATGAAGATATGCATCAAATTACACCTGCAGAAGCTACACGCTCAAGATAGGGTGCAAAGCAAAGAAATACTAAAGATTTTTCGGCAACAAAATTTATATCAGAAAGTGACAATATAACAAGGTACTGCACTAGATTTGCTTCAGTGTCAATACAAGACAATTCAGAATCAGTGCTGGCAGTAAAAATCGAAAGTCTTGAAAGAGTATTCAAAAAATGATTATAATGCACTTGCCAAAAATACAAAAACAAAAAACAAGTGAAGAATTTCTAAAATTACAGACACAAAATATTTCCACAGATAGCTGGAACATTACCAGAAAAATCGTTACCAGCGTGGCAATAAATGAAGGATTTTGTCACTCCCCAATTCGAAATCGCAGAAAGGGTAGATGAAAAAATATCAAAGCCAAAAAATGTACAACAAGATCTCAATAAAAGTTTCATTTATGTACCAAGCCAGTTACTATAATTTCCAAAATAAAATTTTTAACAAAACTCAATCGTTCATTTCAGTCGCTCCGGAAGGAAGTTCTTCTTGTCCGCGGTACAATAAAAGGGCCCAAGTAGCTATTAAGGATCGGAATAGACTCCACTCTAGATGGAAGAAAACGCCTGCCTTGGAAAACTGGGAAGCTTTCAAGACTGCTAGAAATACAGCAACACATTATAAGATATAAAAAACAGGCTTACTCCGTGTGCAATAAAATTCGAAACTTGCAGTTAAAGTCGTGTGGCGCAACATTTATAATCTAAAGGCACGAAGGGAGGAGGACGTGCGTTGTACCTTATCTCCATACTTGGTTAATGATGCTTTCCTTGAAAGTTGTACGTCAGGTGCAGAGTTACCATCTTTTGTTCCCTGTAGTGATTTATGTTTTAACGGCATACCGTTTGAATTTTCCACAGTGACAGAATATGATGTTGGAAGATGTGTTCTTAGGATAAGTTCAAACGCTAAAGGGGAAGATGGACTCCCAATAAAGTTTATAAAAGTTGTGTTGCCGCATATCCTTGGAACTCTTACCCACATCATAAATCATGTTGTAATTACGCCTTCCTTTCCGCACATGTGGAAAGTTGCTAGTGTATTGATTGTTGCCAAAAAAAAGTTCTGCTAGTTGTATTAACGAATTTCGTCCCATCAGTATTTTGTCGGCTCTCTCCAAAGTTTTCGAGACCCTAATGGCTGAGCAGATCTCGTCGCATGTCCATAATTAAAATCTTCTTTCCCCTCTGCAATCAGAATTATGGAAAAATCACAGTTGCACCACTGCCATATTAAAAATATTAGATGACATTCGAATTCCCTTTGATAACAACCACTTGACATTACTCTGTCTACTAAATTTCTCTAAGGCCTTCGATTTTGTTAGTCATGCACTTTATGTAGCAAGCTGCAATATTACTTTGAATTTGGGCACAGTGCGCTTGGTCTTATGAAAAGCTCTATATCAGGCAGATTTCAACGAGTGCGAATTGTTGCTGACGTTTCAAAACTGAAAGCGGTGACTGCTGGTGTTCCCCAAGGTTCTATTCTTGGCCTGTTGCTTTTCAGTTTTTGTTTGCCAAACTGCAAATCTACATGCTTATGCAGATGACATCCAGTTTTACTTTTCTGGCCCTGTTAGTCAAGCCGAGCGTCTTTGTGCTAATGTTAATGTGGCGCTATCAACAATCTCCAGATGGGCGAGAGACAATGGTCTTTATTTAAATTGTACTAAATCTTGTGTGTTAAAAATATATAACAAAAAAACCAAAGACTTCAATTTCTTACCACCGCTTTACATTGAAAATGAGCCTATAAAGATAGTTCGCAAAATAACAAATTTAGGTTTTGTCATAAATTCTAGTCTCACTTGTACTGATCATGTAAACAAAGTAGTAAGCAAGTTATATGTCACACTGAGGAATCTACGGCAATCTGGATTCTATACCCCCTTGCAAACGAGATGTCGTCTTGCTTTACAGCTAATTATCCCAATTATAACGTATTCTGATCTGATATATAGTAAGCTGGATAGTAGCTCTGCGCGTAAGAATGGGACATTGTTTAATAATGTGACGCGCTATGTTTACGGCCTTATCAAGGTTTGAACATATTTCGCCAATCAAGCACCGACTTTTAGGCTGTGAGATCTCGGAGTATCACAAGGCCAACAATTGTATACTTTAATTTTTATATTAAACCTTATAGTCCCTCAATTTATTTTATTGGTCTCAGCAAGGCTGTTCTTCGTTAACGCTATCCGCAGTTGGAACTCTATCCCTGCCAATATTAGAAAGCAGATAAACGAAAGCAACTTAAGACTATCTATCTATGATTATTTCGGTACTTAGCCTTTAATTGATCTTCCATCTTCCATTATAGTCCTAATTTATTCGTATTATTGTAACTAATTTCTTTGTTAAAACATTGTTAACGCGATATTGCTTAGGTGACTATTACAAACCTGTAATTTAATTTATAAGTTTTATTGCTTACTGATTATTAGCTAACTTTAAGATCTGTTATGTCTTTTTATTGTGATTCTGAAATTTGTTGTACTACAATATAAAAGATTTTAATATCTTATTGTACTAATTTTCCCTAATAAATCATTTTATTTTATTTATTTATTAGGAGAAATATACAAGATATTAAACCTAATCTTAAATAAGAGTACTAGCTGCTACGACCATCGACTCTAAAAATCTGAAATCTAGGCTAGTGTTATATCTTAGTGTGCAAGTTACATTCTACTAAAAAATTATATGTACATGAAATATTTGCGTATGTAGGATTTTTTAGTAATTCTTCGTATGTTAAAGTAATATTATGCTTTTGCCTAATACTCGCTAAAGGTGACCATTCCTTGAAAATGTGGTCCAGTGATATTGTGTTAGTGAAGAAAATACACATGAAGCTATTTGATTACCAGTGAGAAGGTGCTGAGGTGTAATTTGTGTGTGACCATTCCTTAGACGTGTGAAAATGGAACCTTGAGGTCGAGTTATGTTACTTGGGTATAACATATTTGCCCGTGTTGGGTTAAAAGTTTTATACCGGTGGCTAAAACTGATCCATTCCATTTGTCTGCTTTCATAAATGTGACGATTAAGCATCTTCCGAAGGTCGTTTTTGTCACCCGGATCATATTGAAAAGTAGGAGCTGACTCAAAATACCTAGCTGCATTATCTGCATGCTCATTTCCTGTGATACCAACATGCCCTGGTACCCAGAGTAGTGATATTTTATTGCTGTATTTAATGCATAAGTCGCGAATTATAGAAATTAGCGTAGTGGTATTGCGAATATTGCGAACAGCATTTAAACAAGAAATGCTATCTGAGCATACAACATATCTGCCTTTTTTTGAGTGGCATATTCTAAGGCTTTTAAAAAAGCGAAAGCCTCCGCGGTAAAAACCGAGGAATAAGATGGAACAATTCCACCTGCTATAATTTTCCCATCTGGAGTAGTCACAGCGAATGCGGTGTTTGTCGGTGCGGTGTCCATCCGTATAAATTGCAATCCAGTTTTTTCTTCGTAGGTTTCATTATTTCTAAGAAATGCTGTTGAAATATTTCCTTATTGGTGCTTAACTTCTTAAAAGTGTGAAGAGACGTATTAATTATGTCTTCATTTAACAGCCAGACTGGTTTTTCGTTTATTTGTTTACATTTTGGAGGCAGATGGATGTCTAAAACTTTTCCATACTCAATGCAACGACGTAATGTGGATTTGAGCCTGAAATTCCTTTTGTGTCGAGATGCGTATACCATGGTTTTATGCAATTGGGCGTTGGGAGAATTCGGAATTTTTTTTTTTATTTATTTATTTACTATTGGAAAAAGTGGTGAGGTTAGTTTAAAGAAGTGCAGTGAGGCCTCACTGTAGTGCACCCCTACTGAAGTGATCCACTTGCATTTTATGTATTATATTCAGCAGATCAAATTTTTTTCTCTAGCAGTGCAGTTTGAGTTATCGACGCCCAACAACCTCTTGCCCTGCAAATTTGATTTTTATCCCATATCTAACAGTTTTAAGACGCTTAGGCTACAGAAGCTTCTCACCACCGAATATTTCTTGAAAACAATATATGTATGTATGTATGTATGTATACACTAAATATTTCACCGACATTAAAGAGCAGAATTTATTGCCGCAATTATTCGTTGGCAAAAACTAAATTAACGTTCGCCTAAATAGCAAGCGAAATACACAACAATTGCAGTTAAGTGCAAATAAAAAGTGCTTGCCACAAAGACATTATACAATAACTATCTACTAGCTACTTTTTTTTTTTTTCAAAATATTATTACAGCGCTGTTAAGTTACAAGTATGATCCGCCTTTTTGCAACTAGCCACGCTGCCACACTGCCACAATGCAGCATTTGATGACGTCTCGTCGCACGCGCGCACGTCCACTGCTCGCGTTATAAATATCTGGCTTAGCGCAGTTACATATAGATATTTTCCTCACTGTAACGGTGTGTCAAACATTGGCAATTATTATAATTGCTTAATTAATGTTTACAACAACAACAACAACAACAACAGCAACAAAAACAACAGCAGTTACAGGAACATCAACAAAGGCGGCTAGAGTGGCGGCGGCAAAGCAGCGCATTAAATATTAACGCCAGTGGCTATTGAACGAAACAAAAAAAAAAAATAACAACAACAAAAAAACGCACACACACACAAATGCAACACCAAATAAAGCGGCGCGGCCATAAAGCAATCGCGGAAAAATCACAAAAGCAGGTGCGCATAATTTGCCACATTTTATTGTGTGCATAATTATGGCTTATCCGTACCACTGTGCTTGGTGCCGCTCGATGCATGCGGTGGCTGGTACGTGTTGTATTTTATATTCGCAAAACAAAACAAAACAAAACGACAAACAAAAAATGTTAGTTTTACTTACATAAAAAGCATGCTGTGTTTTACATAGAACAATTTTAGAATTTTGCTAATTTTTTGCGTTGGTTTCTACGTTTTGTTTCGTTTCGTTTTTTTCCTAACTTTTATACTTTTTACGGCTCCGTTTTTTTTCCGTGAAAATTGGCGTCTTAATTAGCTTCAAATCCATAGCCCCGCTTTAAGCGTTATTTGGGTAGTTATTTTATGCTTCTGGCTTACAGCTATAACATAAATTAATAAAAAAAAAATATTAAATATTCTAGTTTGTAATTCGTTGCAGTTACATACTCCTTGCCATGCTTTTCTTTTCCAAATAAACTCTGTTAAATGACTTTTAATAGTTCAGTGGTAACTAACAACAAAAATTTGCTATAAAAAGTAAGCTATATAGATCCTCTGTTAAATGCTTCTAAATTGCAAAGTAAAAAACTCGCATTGCATAAGAAGTATTTTCCAAAGCGCCTTAGCTTCAAATGACCAAATTTGAAAAAAAAAACTATAGCACCATTGCATAATCACACGTTTTGACTTCCTACTGTTTTTCTCAATTTAATTAAAAAACTTTTTATATAAAGTTTATCCCACAACAAAAAGCGGCGAAATCTAAATTGCAAACTTTGTTTAAATGCGGGGAATCAATTCAACAAATTTTACATACAATGCCTAATTTCTAAATTCGAATTTAAAGAAAAAAATAAGCTAAACAATTTTATAGCGCATCCAATTCTACTATAAAGAAGTGCAAGTTAAAAGTGGCTAGAAATTACGGTTGATTTTTGACAATTTTTTTCCCGACGCTCTTCTGCAAATTCGTCAAATATAACGCTTGCTCCAATTTTTTTTATAGGAAGAGTAAAGAAATTATCAAAAATCAACGGTAATTTCTACCAACTTAAAACTGACACTTTGTTGTGCTAAAATTGAATGGGCTATAAAACTGCGTACAACAATTTTTTCTAAAAATTTGATTTAAAAAATTTTAAACACTAATGTATAGTTTGTTGAATTTTTTCCCCCAATTGAACAAAGTTTGAAACTTGGATGGAACCGGTGTTTATTGTAAAATAAACTATATATGTATAAAAATTAATTTAAATTAAATTTAAAAATGTAAATAGTCAAATCATGCGATTTTGCAAACTATCCAATCATTTATCGTTCATAGCACAAATTTAATGGGAATACAGATCTAATTTCTACACAGTAAGGTAAAAAAGTGTGTGGCCTACTCTGATAAGATTTATAAAAATTGTATGCTATACAATTACTGAACTTTTCATTACATAGCCGAAACCAAGGTACATTGAGAAGGTAGAGCAAATACAACTATAATATCCAATTCTGGAAAATTTGTAACTTGTTCAATTTGGTAGTTTAGTATTTTATGTGGGTTCATACAACATTTTTTATGGTTTTTCTTTGAAACACATAAACTCACATTTCATCACATTGAGTGCTACCGATTTACCAAATGATTGAGTTGACTTTGAGGGAACTGGCTTTTATCGGTTGAGGTATAAAAATGAAAAGTTTGACAACATCGGCGTACATCAAAATCTTTGAATATTTCACTCCATTTGATAGACATTGATGGAAAATAAAAACAGATTCTTAGAGTTTTGGGATTGCTAATAATATTTGTTTTAGTCTTTCCGATATATTAACGTCTGAGCATAGAATTTAATTGAATAGATACGGTTATGAATTGGCAATCCGAATTTTGTAGTAGAGCGTAAAATATCGAAACTTATAGTCTTTTACGCAGCAGTTAAGTTTTTGACAAATTCTGATACGTTTTCAACAGGTCAATTCAAATTTTGTTGAACTGCAAAACACTTTCATCGATATTTCCTTCAAATCACAAGAGACAACTTCCTTTTAAGCCTTGCAAAATTTGTTTTATTGAAAAAAAAAACTAAACAGATGGCTTTTGACCTTCAACTTTAAATCAGGATTTAGGTGAAATATCGTAAATTAATTCAATAGATGGGAGGTAAGAAACCTCAGGCCGCACCAAAGGATCGGAGAGAGAAACAAAACTCAACTAACGTCATTTACAAAAATCAAGTCTAAGTACTGCTCAAATAAGTTTAGAATATTATTTACTTTATACAAGCTGTTTTCAAAAAAATAATTCAGCAAATCATTGCACTATCCAATGCTAGTGATAGATAGCATAAATCCTTCAACAAAATTCCACAACGGCAAATTGAAGTTTTCGAGAATAATAAAAGAGTCATAAACTTTGACAGAAGTAAATGGATAATAAATTTAGAACTTTTATATTTGTTAAAAATGTCCAATCAGAAATGAAAAACGTAAGCAAAGTTTAACAGCTGCTTAATGGAAAAAAATCAAAACCAATACTCGCTAATACTAGCCGCCATAAAATATATTAAACGCACGAGAACGAAACCTGTAGATGGTCTAACGACGAAACCGGTAGGTATGGTTTTTTCAAACTACGAGTATATAAAGAGCAAAGCGAATGGGTTTGAAGATGAGTGAAGGTAGTTTAGTCTTTTTTCGATGCAATAAAAGTCTGCGGGAAAATATTATTGTTGAACGAAGTTATCAATGTTCCGTTGATCCCACGACTTCCTGCACTAAAATCCTGAATTATTTTTATTCTTAGAACTTTTGGGGATAAAAGTTCAATAACAAGTGAAAAATACGGCAAGGTGCAGCTAAGGAATGAGAAATATGAGTGTAAGAATGATTCCCTTTAGTGATTGTGAGAGAAAGAGAGAATAAAAATAAATCACACAATCACAGACTGTGGCGCATTTAGAGGAGATGAATTTTATTAACTGAATGTTCGTAGCCTAATCATAGGGAGCAAATATTTTAACTCAAGATATTCACAATGCTAGACTTTTCACACATACATATAAAGATTATATTTTCAATCTCTTTAAAAAATTTGTCTCGCTAATTCGAACTTTTTCTCATAACAATTTAGTGTCATTTAATTTGACTTAAACAAAAATTTCATTAATTTTGCAAGAGCGCCAACTGTACGTGAGATTTTCTGATTTCATTTATGCTATTTATAACTTTGCATTAAATTCTTTAACAGTTGGCGACCCCCGTAAACGGCCTCGTTAGCCGAGTGTGTAGCGAGCGCTTCATTCGATGTGTCCCCGGTTCGAATCCTGGTCTGGTCAAGTGTTATAGAAATTTTTTCTAATACCGCTCTCCCTGCGCCAGGCAGGTACACCTCCGAAATAGCAGCTATCACTTTTACCACCCAATACAAACCAGGCCACCAGCTCTATAAATTATACAGACGATTCATAAAAAATAGGGCCAAAAATAAAAAAAAACCTCCGAGTCTATTTCTGCCATGAAAAAGCTTCTCACAAAATTCATTTGACATTAGGAGTCGGCGTAAGATTGTAAGCCCCCTAATTTGTGAAACAACACCACACATTTTTGGATATGTTCGTCCAAACATCGAGCTAATAATGTAAGCGCCAAATTATTATAATGTAATTTTTGTTATTTATTAAGTTTTCCCAAGCCTGAGTCAGTTTAAAGCAATACTTTCTTAGTCTTATAAATATAATTTAATGAAGAAACTTTAAGAGGTGGGGATCCCTCTTACTCGTAGTACATTTCTGGAATACATTTTATTAAACCTTTCTCGCTTGACACCAGTATATTATATTAATTTAACGGGTTTTAAAAATCATTTTCGTATAATCGCTTTCGTTTCAGAGTAATACTGTTATGTTTCAGTAAGTTTAGAAATCAATATTTTTAAACATGTGGCAATACTCTTTAATCACATTTTCATGATTCAGTTTTTCCTATGTATAATTCCTTTGAGTCCACTAATTTCATTTGGTTAACTTAAAATGGCAGAATCTTACTGACTTATAATGTTTTTTATTAATTGTGTAACAGGTCAGGCAGCGCACCAAAAGTAAATTTGAAAATAAGCTTTCTAAAATTTTTACATTGGTATTCATATTGCAAAACTTTATTTTTTCTTTTTTAGTTTAACTTCATTTGCATAAACAGTTGACAACCTTCTTTCAAATCATTGGAAAAATCCATAAGTTTTATTAAGTTGTTCAGTTGATACCCATATTTCAATATTCGATTTAATTTATTCTTTTAAGCAGATGGCAACTCCCTTTGAAAAATCGATTCTATGGACTATACGTGTCGCAAATTTTATTTAGATCTCTACATTGGTTTTTATAGCAATATGTGATTTAAGTTATTTATTTAATTGACTATAAATTTTTAACCAGCGGACAGCTCACCATAAAATCTATATATAAAGTAGGGCATAGACCATTTGTGAGCTAAATTTTTTTACAACTCCGTCTAGCAGTTAGGGCCTGAAAAGGTAATAATTTACCCACACACTCACTCACACACACAAACTTTCACATTTATAACATTAGTAGAATTTATCGTTATTTTTTTTATTGCTTTTATCAATGTTATTCATTTACATATCACAATTTTAAGAATATTGCAAATCTAAAGATTTTACTTGCTTTACTTTTTCAAATCGAGTTAATTTTTTTTTAACGCAACAGAAAAATTGATCATATAAAAAACTCATTAGGCAGACTGGTATTTATTACATACATACCTTGCTTTAGTTATGCGCGCTGAAATAAAATGAAAGAATTTAGTTAGTAATTTACAGAAAATTTAAACATTAATACCATAATAATAATAATAATAATAATAATAATAAAAATAATGATAATAATAATAAAATAATAAAATATGCACACATATTTATGTACATTTGCCAGAAAAATTTTACATACAGTCCTAGCAGAGGACTTTTATTACCTGTGAAGGGTTAAATTTTAAAATTTTAAAGTAAAATTTTTTATATTTTGTTATCGGCACACAAACCTTGGCAAACACTTAAATGTACTTGAAAGAGAAAAAACAGTGGCAACACTTGATTTATCGATAAATTTTCAAAAAATGTGCCAACGCTGCTGAAGAAAAAGTTAACGTACAGCACAAAATTCGCGGTTTCTCTATTAAGTTTAAAAAAAAAAAAGTGGAACAAAAAGCTTCTGTGAACGAGTTATCATAATAAAATTATGGAGTGCAGGAAAGTATTTGTCTGAGACTGCAGAAATATTAAAAGAATTCCTTCTACCGTCCGAGGAGTTCAGGACGCTCAACTGAGCTAATATGTAGAGAAAAACGTCACATTATTATTGCAGTGGAGTGGAGTAGAGCACAAAACTTACTGCTTCGAAAATTACAATGGACGTCCGAGAAAGATTTCAGAAAACAATTTGCAGTGATAACACAGAAAATCGTTTGTGGCATTAACAAACAGACTTTAAAACATTTCATAAGAAATAGAAAACCATAAAACTCTACAGATTTTCCAACTGTATTTCAGAGAAACGCAAATGTATTCTAGAAAACTACAACCCTATTTCAGAAAAAGCCAAATGTGTTTCAAAAAAAAAAAACGAAAAGTATTTCCGATAATGTTAATGTATTTTGGAAAACCGCAATTGTATTTCATAAACCCATAAATCTATTTCCGAAAAACTTAACTGTGCTTTAGAAAACATAAATCTATTTCAGAAAACCACAGATCTATTTCAGAAAAATTTAAGTGCATTTCAGAAAACTCTAAATGTATTTCAGGAAACATAACACTGAAGAAGGAAAGTGTCGAATAAGTCGAACAGGATTGTGGATTTTTGAGGCTGCCAATAAGGAAGGGGATTGGTGCAGTTTAGTAGCAACTCTATTAGGGAGTTCACAAGCCGTGTTATTTGTCGTATTTCTTTAGTCGTGTTATTGCAATACAACAGTTGTAAACTTGTTGTTTTTGTTTCACATGTAAAATTGTCTTATTTCAATACAACTCTGAAAGGTATGTTTAGTGTTTTATTTGTGTGTGTTATTCGATCAGCTGTTTCTGTTTATCGTCACTTTTTTTTTATTATTTTTGCAAAAGCGGCCAGTGAAACAATTGAAGGAGATATATTAAAAAAAAAAGAATGGAAATACATCTAAATGACGAAGTAAGTGATTTTGAATAAAAAACAAACACATTAGGCATTTTAATGTTTATACTTTTATTTCGTTTTGTTTTCTCTTCTTCTACACAGCTGATTAACTGCTTGAATACGACATACAATAGTTAACGAAATAGCACAGTGCATTCACACGTTCCACTGTTATTTCAATAACGGACTAAATATATACGACATATAACACGGCTTGTGAACTCCCTATATATAGATCTTATAAAAGACCTTACAAACGTGAGCTATCCGGCAAAGTCGCAATAAATGATAGCTATGTATAATGGTTCATTTGGTGGAAGCAGAGACGCGTTGTCGGTGCAAACAAGACGCGATTCTTTAAAAAAAAACGAAAGTGCTGAAGAGTGGGTTAATCAAAGAAGTGGAAGAGTTTCTAAAATGACTTGGAGGTCTTAGTTATTATTTTGCGGTAATGCAACCTGTAATGATGAACAGGAACAAGTTGTTTCCAGTAAATGATCGATTACATTTTCATGGGCTACACTCGTCAATACTCAAACCCATCGAAAACGTATGGACGAAAACCAAGCATACCTCAAAAGTCATATGGCACTTCCTGCTGTGTACGGATTTTACTTTTCTTTTTAAATAAGCGCTGTTTTGCTCCTTTTTTTTATATATTTCTGAAATACATTTGCGTTTCTTTGAAATACAGTAGGTAAAGTGTAGTTTCCTAGGAAAAGTTAATATTTTCCGACGAAACTAATTCTCCACATTTGGATTAACCGAACGAATGCTGGCATGACGAAAAGAAGGAACAGCTCTCGATAGAAAAAGTCTTGCACCAACAGTGGAGCACGGCACGGCGGTGAAGGCATAATGGTGCGGGGTATAATAATAATAATGTGGGTAATATTAAAGGCGATGAATTTAAAATGAATTATATTTGTTGACCCGAAGAACGTCATTTGAAGGCAATTGTTGTATTTCTGTACTTGTACCAAGAAGTGTTTGGAGTTCGTTACTGTTCCAGAGACTAATGGGAGCAATGGCTCTGGTGGTGGGGCGAAGGGTGACAATTTAACTTTTTCACTTGCACAACACATTCTTGGAGCTTCACTTATGAATTACATTGGTTTACAATGTCGACACTCAACGGTCATGGATCATTTTTAATTTTCTAGATGCGCCATGCCAAATGAGTCTTCCAATCAACCGTATCTGCATAAGCCTGAAAATACATTGTCGTCATATCGCCCGATTAGCTTGTTGGTAACTTTCCCTGAAGTATTTAAAATAATACTTTTAAGCTGAATGTTACCAATTCTGGAGCAGTCTGATATAATACCGGAACATCAGTTTGGGTTTAGAAGAGGTCATGCAACTATAGAGCAATATCATCGAGTTGTTCATGTTGTTACAGAAGTACTGGAAAATAAAAAAATATTGCACAGTGATTTTTCTTCATATCCAGTAGGCATTCGATCGAATCTGGCATCAGGGAAAATAATAAAAAGTTTAAAAAAAAAATGCATCTAGCTCCTTACTTCTTATTACTAAGATCACATCTAAATAACCGAAAGTTTTATGTTTCACATCATGATGTTACAGTTAAAATATACTCCGTAAGCGCCGGCATATCGCAAGGTAGTCTCCTGGATCCGATCTTGTACACAATATTCACTGTTAATTTACCTGTCTTGGCTGATGTAAACATTGCCACGTATGCTGATGACACGGCCATAATTGCAACATGTGATACACCAGAAGACGCCCCCCGCTGTGTGCAAAAAGAGCTCTGAGAAATAGGGAAATGGTTAAACAAATGGAAAATTAGAGTTAACCCTAAAAAATCTACGCACGTAACTTTCAGTCTTTGAAGAGGAGAGTGTCCTCAAGATAGTTTGAGTGGCACTCAAATGTCTCAAGCAACGACAGTTAAGTAACTTGGTGTACATCTTGATAGAAGGTTGATATGGAAAGAGCATATAAAAGCTAAATTAACGCAACTAATCGGCGGCCACCGTAGCTGAGTGTGTAGCGTGTGTGCACTGCATTCGGTATGTCTCAGGTTCGAATTCAGCTTGGGGCAAGTAACATCCAAAAATTATAGAAAAAGTTTTTTCTAATAGCGGTCGCCCCACGACAGGCAACGGCAAACCTCCGAGTGAATTTCTGCCATGAAAAGAGAAACTTCTCCCAAAAAAAAAACATTCGCCGCCCGGAGACGGCATTAACACCACAAATTTAGGAGAAGTTCGGCCAAAATCGCTTTAGCGGTTATAGCGCCAATTAAGTAAGAAGTAAACCAAAATACAAAGAAATTGTATTGGCTTTTTAGAAAAAACACGCAACTGTGCTTGGAAAATAAAGTGGCTATATACAAATCAGTTCTTAAACCGATTTGGACTTATGCTATACAACTATGGGGAACGGCAGCAAGTCACTCAAATGTTGAAATACTCCAACGTTATCAATTTAAAAAACTAAAGCTTTTAGCAGGTGCTCCTTGGTATGTGAGAAATGATGAACTTCACAAAGATCTAAATATGCCCTATTTTAAAGAAGAGATATTCGACACAAGCAAAAAATATGTCAATACTTTAGCTATAAATCTCTTAGATAATAGTCAAAATACCCGAAGATTAAAACGTTGCCACATACTAGACTTACCAGATAAAGAATTTTAAAAACCCTAAAACAAAATGGTATATAATGGTTAATCTTATTGGAGGCTAACCATTCCTGTCACGTACATTGGTTAAGAGTATAATAAATATTGATATTATTCGCTTATTGCAAATAAAAGTAAACATTTTTGACATTTACTCAGCGGAGGAACGCAGCGTACGTTAACTTTTTCTGACAAGTGTAAGTAACTATATCTGCGCGCTATAAAACGGGGCACGGCCGGGAAGTTTTAATGTGATTTTTGCGCGTTTTCTTTAATTTACTATTTTAAATAACTGCCAATATTTTTCTTCATATGTTTTACATTTTTGTGCTAGATATCAATATAGTAACGGAAATGTCTCAAATAATTGAAATCTTTTAACGACAGAGAAAATGCAATTGGAATTGTTCAATCGATGATGAAGCATTTGAAAAAAAAAAAATTTAGTTCGCACAATAACAAATTCAATTGTTGAAAAAATCCACACATAGGTACATACATATATTGTACAATACAAATGAAACGACGCAAATGTGCAGCCAAAATTTGCGACACGGCACAAGGAGTTGCTTCAAAAAATTACAACAGCTAAATGGGTGCGCCAAAGTGGGCGTGGGCCGGTGGTAGGCGCACAACCAGCGGCAAACATTTGCTCTACATCTGCTAACAGAAGTGCTGCTGTTTACGCGATTATATAGTATCTATATACATACATACATACATACATATGTGCAATATTTATATACATATGTATTTTCCTAAGTGCATTTCCAACTTTTGTGCGTAATTATCGACGTGCATACTTTTACTACGTACGTACATACATATGTACATATCATACGTGAGCGCAATTCTATGAAATTGGTTGCACGTTTTAATCGACGCGACGCATATGCCAAATACGCTAGAAATGTGGGTTGCAACGCCTCGCCGTTTGTGATAAATTTTTTCTGCGAAAAACTCGACTGTGTAGTAAGGCTAAGGCTCACCACTTATGACTCTTTGTTTCAATTTATTGCACTACAGTTGCATTGCTGCCAGCCAATTGACATGTAAGTTTACTCTCGCCTGATTTATTTACCACACAATTTAGTTGAAGTATAAATTTTGATTGCAATCGCAAAAGTGCGTACGAATAATTGCGACAATATTTAAGCACACACTGGTGGCAGTTTAATCGGCATGTGCGTGTGAAAATAAAGCTTAATTAGTGGTTTTATTTTAGTGTTATAATTAAGTTGTAGTTAAAAATAAATTTATTTATGCATTTTGCTAATTCTAAGGCGTAGCAGAAGGTTGCGCCCCTTAGATTTTTTTTTAAATAACACACGACAATCTGGATCCGTACCTTCCGGTACTCAATACTCGATAGTTTTTAATAACATGTTGTCTTCGCGTATAATCCAAATGTGAAAAATTTTATTATCAAAATAAGTGTTCGTTATAGAGCTATTGCTAAAAATCGATTACTCGGTTATTCAACTATTCGTTTAGCAACTTATTTGTTGGTTAATCGAAAATGCGAAACTGAACAGTTAGTCGGCTAGCTATTTGTGAACGTTAGTCGGAAAAGTCGAAAGGAAATGGTTAGTCGATTAAGTGAAGTCGACTATTTTTTTTAAAACAACTTACGCTAAACGATTAACCGATTAGTCGATTAATAAGAGATCTGCGCTAGATCAGTCGATTAGTCAATAAGAGCGCGTAGATGTTGAACAGGAATAAAACAAGCTACGTATGAGGTATTAGCGAAATTCGTTTTTCTTTTTGTATTATAAAAAAGTAAAAGTCAATCAATAATTTTTATGACACGGTAGAAATTTTGAATTCGTCGATAGATAGCGCCAATTTTGAAACCGAAATCATCAAAGTCTTTTGATAACAATTATGAGTGAGAAAAGAGTTAGAATTATATTATAAACCTTTTCCATGGAAATTTTGAGCAAGACAAAGTTTTTAAAATGTCGGTGATTGTTATTTAGGGACTTATATTATAAAAGTCTTTCCATAACAGTTAAGAGCAGAACAATATTTTCAAGTCTTGAAATATGGCACTTTTTTGGGTCCAATTCAGTTATAGTTTCGAAATATTTTTGGGCTGTTTCGGGATCATTCCGGGACTATTTCGAGAAAAGTTTTTTACTTTCTGCATCTTTCTGGCACTTTTTTTAAATCCTTTGGTAAACTTTCTCTATATATTTCCGAACGAAGTCTGAAATAGTTCCGTATTTCAAGATATCAAAATTTTTCTTCACTCAAAATTATTATTGAAAAACTTTTATTATATAAGTGTCAATATAATATTTTTTTGGAGATTTAAAAAAATTAACCTCACTGATTATATTGAATAGTTTCATCCGATTACTTAAAAACTCTGTCTCAGTTATAGTTACAGTAAAACAAATTTAGATATTTTTTTGCAACAGAGTAGTTATGGGGTTTTTCCGAAAGGGAAGATCGTAAATATAATTTTCGATGTACAAACTTATAGTCCACCTGATCATAAAGGGTTAAGCGGGTCACAATGAGTCTTTGCACGATAAGTACAAAAACTTCAACAGATGTAGCTTTGATGCGAAAGGAAATTTCGTTCCGTGTAAAAGTTTAAAATTATTATTTTTATATATCCCTCCCTCCGCCATTTTTCATATTTTTCCGAGGGAATTATTAAGTTGTTACTAATAAAGGGTGGTTAAATTTTATGGGCCGATGTTGATTTTGAATAAAATACAAATTATTTTGGAAATTATTCTAATTTTTTTTTTTTTAATAATATGGTGTGGTTCAATTATGTATGGAATAAAATAACGGCCAAATGTCCGCCGAGACCTCGTCCAAATAGCTCGATGGTCCAAATTTTCGATGACCCTGAGGCATAATTGAGGTTCTATGCCGTTAATGTGCCGAATTATCTCATCCTTTAGCTCTTGAATTATTGCTGGCTTATCGACGTACACCTTTTCTTTCAAATAACCCCAAAGAAAATAGTCCAACGGTGTCAAATCACATGATCTCGGTGGCAAATTGACATCGCCACCACGTGTGATAACATGGCCCCTGAATTTGTCGCGCAAAAGTGCCATTGTTTCGTTGGCTGTGTGGCAAGTGGCACCATACTGTTGGAACCAAATATCGTCCACATCCATATGTTCCAATTCGGGCCATAAAAATTTCGTTATCATCTCACGATAGCGAACACCATTCACAGTAACTGCCTGACCGGCCTCGTTTTGGAAAAAATACGGCCCGATGATGCCGCCAGCCCATAAACCGCACCAAACAGTCACTCTTTGTGGGTGCATTGGTTTTTCGACAATCACTCTAGGATTATCATTCGCCCAAATGTGGCAATTCTGCTTATTGACGAATCCACTGAGGTGAAAATGTTCCTCATCACTGAAGATGATTTTCTTCGAAAATTGATCATCCACTGTTGCCATTTCTTGCCAACATTGCCAACGTTGCTCGATTCTGTATCTTTCCATGTTCAAATTGAGTTAGTCTGAAATTGAGAAATGTCAAATGAAACGCAGAAAAAAACTTGACGTTTAGGTGTGGTTCACATTCAACATCGGCCCTTAAAATTTAGCCACCCTTTATTTTACCTATCCTTGGCACTTTTGGGAGAAGTTCAACTAAAATGATGAAGCAGTTCTGCTGTTCAGCGAAAATGATCTGTTGCCGACGTAGGTGTTTAGTTTTATACTCTTCATAAGTTTTTGTTAATTTAACTACATTGAAAATACAGCTCTGTTCAAGTATACTGAATTTTATATGTAATGGTTTCTTCTGGCTTCACTTTTTGCGAATAGCCGAGAAGGAAGCACGAATAAGTAAGAAAAAATATGTAGTTGGATTTTAGTTTGTACATTTTGATATTCCTACAGATATTAAAACTCACGCCAACGTTTTCTCACATCTCGAGTTGGATTTACTTTGCCTTAATAAAGAGTTAAAATATATTCGTGTGCCTCATTCTTTAGTTGCAATTGCCGCCGCAACATGATCTGTAGATATTTCCTTTCAGAAAACTACCAAGATTACTCTGTAGCAAAATTGCTGTTGTATAGTGTAATTATTATGCAAAAACTGTTGTGATCCAGTTATCGACGACTTTAAAAATGTGTGCCACGATTCGTCCGTCCACAATTATCATTCCTTTTTTATCCGGCAACCACAGGATTGTAGTTCTACGATCACAGGGAAAAATGTAAGAGATTGTGTACAGTTTTAATACATTTGAATTTCATTGTGATAGTATCTTTTTGTCAAATTAAAGATAATGCAAGAAAGCTTCTAGAGGAAGTAAAAATCAATATCAATATTAATATTTTAAAACGCATCGTCCAGTTTGCCTATGAGAGAAAACATTTTTAGATTATTATCGATAAAATTTAGAGCCGACCCTGATTTGTTCGTAATTTGATTCTCTCATTTAAAGTAGCTCATTTCGTATTAATTTACTGACAGATTTTGCAAAGCGCAATTCCTTACTTTCATCGCAAATTGCTCAAAATTTAAGAATGAGCCATATATAACGACAGTGTTTCTGGGGTTTTTAAGCGAAATTTTGGATGACCTTTTTAAAGCTCAACTATCAAGTAGCTATTATTCTGGTCCCTGTGTTATTTGAATGGCCCATGAGCGGCATTATTTGTGGAATACAACAACGTTCGAATGGACACCGCGGCTTATCGATGTGAAACGATTTTGAGTGATCGAATCTAACCGCTTGAACTAAAAAAACCTTATACTCGATGAAAGTAAGGTGAACTGTAAAAAAAAAAATTTGTTAGACTATTTGATTGGAAATTTTGAACCATGTATTTGATTCGCAAGAGAATACACCATCACTCTCTAAGAAGAGTAGCACGTTACACTATTCGTGCGGAAGAGTAGCACATTTCAGATTCTCTCGTGAAAGAGCAACACTTTTCAAGAGTTTGCGGGTTTATATAACGATTATTTAATTATATACATTCTTCTTCGAAGTCAAAATCATCAAACATTTTGACGGAAATATTTTTAAAAATTACAAACAATTAAATGCGCTAATCTTTCTCATGAGAATCTGAAATGTGCTACTCTTCGACGCAAATAGTTAAACGTTCTAGTCTTCGACAATAATTTGAGATGCGCTATTCTTCGTGGCGAGCGACGATATGTAGCTAGCTTTAACCGTTCGTTGGGCTTTGGTTAGAATTCCATACAAAATGTAATATTAAGATTTGCTTCTATCAGGTGAATTACGAGTAATGCTCAGATTGAAAAAGTGTCAAAAGATTCGGTTTAGTGGCATGAACTGCGACTCGTGGAAAATATTGAGATATCAAAAAAGAACACTCCATACAAACGAGGGTTTTGTATGACTATCTAAAATCTAAAACGAAAATCATACATTTGAAGGTTAAATTGAATTATATTGATTATCTGTGCTTGGTTACGTAAACTGAAATATATTCATTTAGTAGATTATTTTGAAAAATCTCATTTGGTAGTCATCTAAAAAATTTAAATTCCCTACCTTATAATAACCTTTTTTTTTATTTGCTCAACCAACACAGCTTATTTTTCGTGGTTTTGGGTATAACTATGAAGTATTAGAAATGATTTAATAACTATAACATCTTTCACAATTCGATTTCAAGCATCCCACTGTGCCCTATTTGATGTAGCAAGGCATAATAAACTTATCTAACTAAAATACTAATAGTAGGTATTTGCGGCATGCGGGGATTTTCCAAGCGAGAAAAAAAAAAACACCAACAGCGATTCTCTTGATCGAGTAAATGTTGGGCGACTGTTAATAATGTGGAGCTATAATGTTTCTTAAAACATAAAAATTTACATGCATAGATATGTAGGTACATATGTAATTATAGTGGCAATGCACAGTGGCGTCGCGCCCGTACAAAAAAAGTCAAAAATTTTGTTTATCCAAAATCGGGTTTAATATATTGTGTTTTTTTGGTGAATGTTCATTTATATGCATTTGACACACGAAACATTACTTTCGATCTTTCAAAGTCCAAACATGTGATTAAAAAGCGCGTGTAAATTAGGCCAATTCGAATTTTGCGATATTTTGAGTTTAAGTGTACAAAAAGAATCCAAATAACAATGGAAACGCAAGACAGAAGAATGCTTTATGATTAAGCTAAAGATAGATAAATAGTAAGAACCATTAATTTCTTTACAAAATACAAGGTGACTAAGTTTTGGTTCTTTTAGGAACGCAATTTTCAAACATTCGTGTTTGGATTATAACTTCATCTATGGACCGATCAGGAGCATGTCTTATAAGCAGATTTTGATTCTTTCAAATATACTCTCACAAAGCCTCTTTCAAAATAGCAAATTACAATACCACAGTTACAAGAAATTCAATAGCTGCATAATCACTAAAATGAGTACAAGTGAAATTCGATTAAAAATTCTAATTTCTCTAAAATATAAAACCAGGTGGTGGTTTTGACTTGATTTCTGGAAAAATCTTGAGGGAGTTACTATATATAATACGGCTAAAATATTTCCCTATTATCTGGAGAGTTGCTAAAATTATTGCTCTGGTGAAACCTTAAAAAAAATCCTCAGATACAGCCTCGTACCGTTCCATAAGTTTGCGGCTGACGTTGTCAAAAGTATACAAAGAACTTTTAATCGATCGACGTGACCCAATCTTGACCCAACAAAATGTAATTCCTACACATCAATTTGGATTCAGACGAAAGCTCTCCACAACATATCACGTTCATAGGTTAGTAAACAAAATATCAAAAGGCTTAAATGGCAAAAAATACTGCGCGGCTGTGTATTTAAACATCTCAAAAACATTTGATAACGTATGGTATAAGGACCTACTTCACAAACTTAAGTCATTTCTACCAATGGACTATTACGATTTGCTAAAAAGCTACATTAGTGCTAGGTACTTCTTTGTCCCATTCGCAGATGACACAGTTCTGCTTTCATCAAGAAAACATCTTGCCGTTGCTGGGAAAAATTAGCAAATCCTATTCAACGACATCCAGAGGTGGTTCAACTCTTGGGGGAATTCAAAAAAACGCCGACAAGACAATGCAAGTAATACACACAAACCGCAAGATCAATCAATAGCAACTAATTAAAATAGATCACCACCCAATTAAAACTGACAATATAGCAAGATACCTTTGTTAATACAATGGAAGCTAAACTTACATGGAATGAACATATAAACAAGAAGAGGAACAAAATAAAAAATAGGTTCCGACAACGGCAACGGCTTTTAGCATAAAAAAAGTCGAACTTATCTTTAAGCAATAAAATTTTAATATACAAGATTGTTATAGCTCCTGCCTGGACCTATGGTATTCAGATATGGGGCAGCGCATCCAAAACAAACGTCGCAAAAATTCAGCGACCTCAATCAAAAGTTAGACGTAAAATAGTAGATGCTCCTTGGTGCATCACAAATGACAACCTACATCAGGAACTCACAAAGCGCACGGTAGAAGAATCAATTAAGAAAATCAACACGAAACAAATGATAGATCGGAAAAGTCACGCCAACACTAAAGTACAACAAATACCCATAGACGAAGAAAGACGTCACAGCAGGCTCAAACGATTGACAACGTCAGACCTACCATCTAGAGACTTCAACTAATTGACGAGATTGAATTATAGTATAACTCTGTTACTGTCATCTTCATTGTAAACTACAGTAGAAGTCCGATAATCCGGCACGTTTGGGACCGGCTCAGTGCCGGACTACCGAAAATTCCGTTCTATCAGGCGGTAATTATAAGAACAATTAGGTTAATAATTAAACTACAAATACAGTATGCAAATACATACAACAAAGTTTATTTTACATTTCATATAATGTATGTATACGTAATGTAAAACATATTTCACTTATATTTAAAAAAGTCACGAATGTCTTTTTGTTTTCTTGACTTTTGGCGTTTAGTATAAAATTTATTTCTAATAATGTGGAAATCAATAATGTCTGAAGCACTGTAGCTAGTACTAGCCTCAGCAAAAGAGATAACCTTATTTAGTAATTCTGCAGCTTCTGCCCAGCAGATTTTTTCCTTTTCTTCCGTTTCGTCCTCTGTGCCACTTTCTTCAAGATTTTGAGTACGCTGAGGGTTTACTACAATGTTTATAATGTCCTCATCGGCTAGTTCTTGTTCAACAGGCTCATTCTCGTCGATTAGAAGCCACTCCTCTATCTCAGATTTAGGCAGGGTTTTTAAGGGATTGTCAGCAGTTCCAACGACATCAAAAAAAAAAAAATGGTTACTGTACAGTTAGAACGAAACTCACTTTTTTATAAAGAGTTTCAAAAGTTACGCTTACTGCGATGTGAAAGGACACAAAACAACAACGCACAAAAAATGGCGAAGACGCTTCGTGATTGATTAACGGAGCTGCACTGCACCTAAATTTGTTATGACAGCTGAGACTAGCCGGCCGCTAATTGTATCCGAACAATACCCAGTGCTTCCGGATGATCCTGAACTACCCCGAAAACTTCCGAATAGCTCTCGAGCGTTTTTATTTGCTTTGAGGGGTTATATACAAAGTTGGGGCTCAAAAAATCGAAAATATTTTTATTGCATATTCTAAAAGTACATACTTTATAGAATATAACCGCGAAATTTCATCCAGATCGGATCACTAGATTCGAAATTACAGCCGTTCGCAGCGAACTGGACCCATCCATAATTAACTTAAAACAAAACTTAAATGGCATTTTTTGAAAAGTACCGTTGCCGTTCACACGATAACTCAAAAACTTATAAACCGATTATCCTAATTTTTTTTTATAATTATTCGTATTTACAATCTTGTGTACTTGAACGATCGTTTTTGAATCCGAAAATTTTCGATTTTTTGCAATAAATTTTTTTTTTAATTTTTGAGCAACAAAAAAATTGACTTTTTGAAAACCATGAATTTTTTTCAGAAAAAAAATTTTTTTTTGGAAGTCGGTTCATTCAAGTACACAAGAATACATTTCTCTTCAATAATTATAGTACCTTTTTGATTTCAGTTGAGCGGTTCGGCTTGGAGAGTGTGAACGGCAAGGCTCTACAGAAAAAACACGCTTCGGGAGATGGGCTCTAACTCGGAAAATTTTAAATATTTTTTTGAAATTTAACTTGTTTTTTTTTTCTTCAATAATACTACCAACAAACTGTCTTTCGCTTTATTGAATAAAATTTGCAAAAAACCTTTAAAAAAAATCACGAACTTAGCTCACTTTTTCACCTCAACTTTGTATATAACCCCTTAAGGACACACTTTTGGAGAAAACTAAAATCTTTACAATATTACGAAGTGATGCCGGACTATCGGGCGTTCCGGCCTGTTGGATTCCGGACTAATGGACTTTTACTGTATTTATAAGATATTTATCTTTATTATATTTGTATTGAGATAATGATCTCACAATGCTTCCTTTTTCATAAATCTGACATAATTACGAGATGCCTATATTGGCAGGTGTAATTGAGGGGAAGTACATACAAACAAAAAAATAACATTTTTTTATATAACCTTCTCTCTTTCCTCTTTTTATTTAAATATCACATGAAACTTAACTCATATATAAAATAAATTTGCATTGCTGCCAGAGAAGTTTCCATTACACCGTTGCACTAGTTTACACGAAAAAAGTACTTCATATAAAAAGTGTTTTTTAGAATAATTTTGGATCGCTTAACACGAAAATGAGTTTCGTTTATTTTTCCAAAGAATCGTTTCGAGATATGTTTCCCTGTTTCCAGATTGTTTTGCAGTTATTGCCAACAAACAAATCCAGAATAACAAACAAAACTATGAGTGCCATTTTAAATGTACATTCAGCTCATTTCCCCTAACTCGTGCAAGTCGGAAAAATGTTTTTCGAGCTACTTGCATTTAAATGCATAAAATAAGGACATTTTCGAGGTTTTTCGAAAATTGTTCTGTCTTGTTCATTTTTTTTAGTTGTTAAACTTTCTTCGGTCCGGTTGCGTGCTCGCCTAGTAACGCCGTGTACGAGTACCATGGTTCAAAGCCAGGTAAAGTCTGGAAAGAAAGAAGCCTGATGAGGAGATTTGGTGATCTCCGAAATAGCAGCTATCACTTCTACCACTTTGAAAAATTGTTGTTTTCTCATATTATTCCCTAATACAAAGCTGGCTCAAGCTCTATAAATTATATAGACGATTCATAAATACAAAGCTAAAAATAATAATAATCGGAATTAATTAAATTAATCGAAAATCACATTGAATACAGATTTGGGCACGCTGATTCTGACTGAAAATGGTATGCAAATTTGTATTTAATAATATTTACATATTTTTAATAAAACTTTTTTTTCGATTATTTAAAGCTCTAATCTAATTTGATTTATTTTCGCCTGGTATCTGGTCTTTTATCTGGATATGCAATAAAAATCGAACCAGTTTGCGATTGAGACGGCACCTCGATTGTTCAAGACATATCCATGGCACAAGCTTCCTACAACTGTGCATAAAATTTTGATACGCGAAAGAGGTGTGATTAAAATTTCACATCTTGGGATACGGCAACTTTCTGAAGAGGCGGCTGAAGTGAATAATAAAAATATAAAATCACTTACACGAAATGCTTCACCAAAAATAATAATTGAAGTTATAATTAATCGACTTCTTCTTCAGTCGGACCATATATAAAATTTGCGGCAGTTACCAAATACTAAAATATTGAATAATTTATTTCTGCTCTACTTAATAAATACAAACCGGGGCTCTTTTGTTATTGGTTTCTTTATTTTTAATAAACTTACTTCAAAAAAAACTCAAAAAATGTATTTCATTTTCATCAGCCATGATTTAGAGTTTATAATGCGGAGTTAAATTGGATACGAATTTGCTAAATTTTTCTTCGATGGGTTCACCCGTTTCTGAGAAATACAATTTTGTTCACCGCTCCCTACAAAGGCAACCACTGTGCAATGGCATCTGGCATACAAAATTTGCAAACTATACATGCATGTAGCTACGGGCAATTCACGCCAATTTTTATAGCTAATTTTAAGTGTTTTATTTATTTGAATTATAATAAAATATTTATTCATCGTTTCGGCTAATCAACAGACGTTTCACTATAGCTAAGCTACAACATAAACGCCATTACGTGGCGAGAACGCAATCTAACAAAAATATACAAACATACGCACATACATAGATGGCATTTGTGTATGTATGTATGAGTAGTGAGTATTTTGAGTTAGTGTAAGCAATCAGCTTTTGAAAATTGGCAGCGAAGCGACAAAGTGCTGTTAGTTACTAAAGATGGCAATGGGTTGTCGCTTGGTAGTTTAAGTAGTTGGACGAGTTGGACGCGAGGCGGCTATGAAGGTAGAACAGGCAGACGTATTGACAGACAGACGGCCAATCAGGTAATAAATAAGATTAATGTCGCATTCCTGCTGACATGTTAAAAGGCCATTTAAAAAGCATTAATTTAGTGATTAATCTGATGGTAACATTTATTTGGGCATGTTGCTGAATTTGTTGTTGTTGTTGTTGTGTTTGTTGCGCACGGCGAACAACCGGCAGCAGGCAATCAGTGTTGTATTAGTTGTGTATGTATTTGATTTTTGTGTGTTTTTTTTTTTTTTGAGTTACTTTGAACCCAGTACTTGCTAGTCGATTGGCGTGAGCTTGAGATTATGCGTAGTCGATAGACGCTTGATTTATTTGTGCTTTTTAGTTTTTATGTCTATAATTAATTTTGGTCCTCATTGGCATTCGGTTTTCAAGTTACGTTAGAAATATTAAAATGTTAAAAACAACAAGCACGAAGTAGAGCTAAATTCCTGATTGAAACACTTTATTTATTTTCTTTTTGGCCTGTTTAGGCTAGGTATCGTTATTGTCTCTCGGTCACATTTGTTGGATTTCGAAGCCACATATGATATATTTGCATATGTATATTTATTAGAGCTCTTGTTAATCGAGTAATCCCGGTTAATCGATAATCGATTAGCAAAAGGAAACTAACTAAATCGACTAACAGTTTCCGTTCGACTTTTCCAACTAACCGACCAGAAACCACTAGTCGATTAATTGTTCTTTTTTGATTTTTCGACTAGTTGCTTTCATTCAAAAAAAATATTGTTTTTTAAAAGTGTGTGAATGAGTACCTATAACGAAATTTTTATAAATTTATTGTGAGTAGGAAATAATTTCGGTTACTCGATTTACATATTACTCGATGGTGAGTGATTTGTCTAATACCTGGTATTCAATTATCAATATGAATATGAGCACAAAGGTTCGTTTTTAATATTATATGACGCATGGACGGACGGAAGGAAAGACATGCATGGTGGCTTAGTCGATATCTTTTTTTCATTTTAAAGATTTTGGGATATATATGTACGTCTACATCTGTCTTGGTTGCTTTAAGCTGTTACCAACAATCGTTATGTAGACAAAGTTCGAATACTCTGGCACCCAGTGATTGTGGATATACTAGTGTGACATAACAAATCAATAAATTTATATAGTTACAGATATTTCGTATAATTTTATAGTTAGTTTTTCTTTAGTTCCCAGGTTCAAAAATTAAGTGTCTCAAATAATTGCAGCGATAAATTTATAAAAGTACCTGCGTACGGGGAAAAATCGGTGCTTTCAAAAGCCATTAGAAGAGAATGTATGTATCAATAAACAAATTGTACCTCTAAAGGTAAACTCTAAGGCAAAGTTTATCATAGAGGAAAGTGAATCCTTGGGGTATAAAAATGTATGTTATTTGTCGGAAATCTGGATTTATATACGATTTCAAGTTCTACCAATGAAAAGTAATTAAGATTAATCAAGCAAATATATTTGCTTTTGGGTTTTCAATATCAATTGCTGTACATTTATGAAATCAATCAATCAATCAACCGGGATACAACTTATATTCTGACATATATGCATATGCATAGCACAAATATATGAATTATTAAAATTATTTGTTATTAAGTTGAAATTTAAATTTATTTATATTCTTTTATCCATTACCTACCATTAGATACAAATTATGTTGCTAACTCTAATACCAAAGCATTTAAAAAGCAACAGCAATTTCCTTGTTAATCCGCATTGGTTCATGTGTTGTACAAATTACACAACGCTATAACCAAGGCGAAACCATACAAGGTGGTGTTATAAATACAACTACAAAATTCCTAAGTATTTTGTTTTTGTTTCTGCGTAAGAATTGTCAAAATTTAAATACATTTTGTTTTTGCTTTTACGGCTTTTAAAAGCTCATACGCAAAAGCAAAAATAAAATACATGTAAGTGAATAAAAAAAATCAAATCAGCTGCTCTTATGCCATCACCTTATATAAATTCACCTTGGCTATAACTTTTTTCAGAAATTTTTTTCAAAATTTTTTGATTTCAAATTGCTATTGCGATCGAAAGAGGCAAGTTTCTTTTCACAAAAAATGTTTCCATCGTAAAATAAAGGAATTTTTAGAAAAGGGGACATAGGTAAAGAATAGGGTCCACTGAGATAGAAAAAAATAAAAAAAGTGGACGTGGTCCGCCTTTGTCTACTGATTCTTATGGTGTACAACTTTCTCTTCACAAACGAATAGGAGGGGTGTTATGGAGTTGTAAAGGGGATATTTTCAATATTTTTAATAGCTTTAATAGCAAGTTTAGTTAACCCGGCATGATATCAAAAAGGGTGCTCAAAAACTTACCCCTGACAATGAGAGCTACATCGTCGGTATAGGCAATAACCGTACAGCCTTCCCTTTCCAGCTTCTTCAGAACGTCATTGATAACAACGACCCAAAGGAGTGGTGAGAGAAACCCTCCTTGTGGAGTACCTCTACTCACTCTACGTTGAATGGAGGCGCTGTCCCACTCTGCCACGAGAGTTCTGTCCCAGAGCAGGTGTTTGACGAACCTAATAAGACCTTGTTCAACCCCAAGCTCTGCTAGTGATCTGACTATTGCCTGCGGCTGTATGTAATTAAAGGCACCTTCTATGTATATCCAGAATGGCACCAACTGCAAAGTCCTTGTGCTCAAGAGACTCTTCAATGACGCTAACGACCGAGTGCAAGGCTGTCTCCTCAGACCTGTCCTTCGAGTAAGCGTGCCGAGCACGCGACAATCGTTCCAGCGGTATCTTCTCACTTATATGAGGATCCATCAGCCCCTCCAGGGTCTTCAAAAGAAAAGAAGAGAGGCTGATAGGCCTATAGTCCTTTGGGGATAAATGAGAGCTCTTACCCGCTTTGGGATAAAAGGAACCCTCACTGATAGAACCAAACTGAAATAAACCACATAAAAAATGAAATATGATGCCAAATTTTTTTTTTTAAAGATATGTTCATGACATTTAATATTTAAAAACGATTTCTGGCATTTTTCCGCCACGAATAGCTTTGGTGGGATCTTGTATGGGTGTAGGCCAAGATCTTTGCGCAAAATTTTCCATGTTGTGGATGGACAAAATCCAACTTGTTGAGCTCGGCGGCGAATTGACAGATTCGGATCTTCTCCAACACTATCACTTGCAGCACCAATATTTTCTTCTGTACGTACAGTTCTTTGTCTTGTTGTTGGTTTTACATCGAGTAGAGTAAATGTTGTTCGAAATTTACCAATAGTTCGACGAATAAGCTGCTCTCTGATGCTCGATTATGTGGACCATAAAATTCACGAAGTGCGAACAGCATACTGATTTTTAAAGTAAATTTCCACAATTTGTTAACGTTGTTGCGGCGTCATTCTTTCCATGATGATTTGTCGATATGCTTACTGAACAGAAATGTCAAAACGAAATGTCATTTACGAGCTGTCAAGTGACAGCTATCCTTATCGAAAGTTCTATTAGTCTAAAAAAAACACCCGTTATTTTGCAATGATAACCTGTTTTAATCGCCATAATACACAAAATATTTTGTTTGACATTATTCTACAAAAACCCATATCAAAACGTCGACAATGGATGGCCGCACAAAAATTGACAACAATATTGCTCACATCTATAAGTATCGGGTGTTTTTTTTTAGGGGTATAGAACTTCTAATTGAAATAAAACACAAGAAAATCGTTTTAAGGTCCATCAATTTGGCTTTATTGGAAGGATAATTTTATGCCACTAATGTTTAAATATGATTTCGGGCATGTGGCCGCCACGGCTGGCTCGAATAAAGCCAATTCTACAGGTCCAATTTTCAACCACTTTTTCGAGCATATGGGGCCGTATGTCGGCAATAACGCCACGAATGTTGGCTTCCAATTCCCCTAACGTTTCTGGTTTGTTGGCGTAGACGAGCGACGTCACATATCCCCAAAGAAAATAATCCAATGGTGTCAAATCACACGATCTTGGTGACCAATTTACAGGTCCATTCCGCGAAATTATGCGCTCATCGAATGTTTCCTTCAATAAATCGATTGTGACGTGCGCTGTGTGGCATGTAGCGCCGTATTGTTGGAACCACAACTCATCCACATTCATGCCATCCAATTCGGGAACAAAATAGTCGGTTATCATGGCTCTATACCGGTCTCCATTAACGGTAACTGCCTCTCCAGCATTATTGCGGAAGAAGTATGGCCCAATGACTCCACCAGCCCATAGAGCACACCAAACAGTCAGTTTTTGTGGATGTAATGGCGTTTCAAGGGTCTCATGTGGATTCTCTTCACTCCAAATGCGGCAATTTTGCTTGTTGACGTAGCCATTCAACCAAAAATGAGCCTCATCACTGAACAAAATTTTGCGATGAAAATCAGCATCGAGATCAATCTCATTTTCGGCCCATACACCAAAATTACGACGCATTGCATGGTCTCGCGGCTTTAATTCTTGCACAAGCTGGATTTTGTTAGGTCGCAAGACAAGATCTTTGCGCAAAATCTTCCATAAAGTTGATGGACAAAGCTCCAATTGCTGTGCACGGTGGCGAATCGATTCATTCGGGTCCTCTTCAACACTTTGCTCTACAGCGGCAATTGTTTCTTCGGTGCGCACTGTTCGACGTCTCTGCGGATGCGTATTATCACATAGAGTAAACGTAGTGCGAAAACGATCCATGGTTAATCGAATTAATTGCTCTGATGGACGATTATGTCGACCATAAAATTGACGGAGCTCGCGGTAAACTTCGCGAACTGAACCATTATTTTCGAAATAAATTTGCACGATTTGCAAGCGTTGTTCTTTTGTCAACCTGTTCATGATGAAATGGCAAACCAAACTGAACATAAATGACATTAGAGTTGCCAGATTTGACCACAAAATGCCAGTTTTATCTCTATTCGAAAAACAAACTTGTAAAAAAAACACCCGATATATACAAATTTGTTGGTGAACATCTATTGCCAAAAGAGTGCAGTTCGATTAATAGGTAAGTGCTGTGTTTTGTATTTTTGCTGTGTTGCGATCAAAATTTTCAGTCTGGTTGAGAATGCCATAAATATTTCCTTTATTTTAACCCTCGAAAGAAAATCATATTCTGACGTACATACGTAAAATATAATCTTGCGTGAAATCGATTTAACCAGATATATTGTCGTATTTTCTTGGTTGTTGTAGAATGAACAAATATGGATAATCTGCATAATTTATAGTGCTTGTGGTCAGGCTTGTATCAGGATTAAAAAAAAAAAAAATATTTATAATATTTTGAAATAAAAATAAAATAAAAATACTAGAATTTAAAATATTTTTACATTTGTTTATTATAAAAATAAAAGAGTTAAAGAGCTTCAGTTATTTGTTTTCGAATTTTCAGTAATTTTTCTTAAGTACTAAATAAATAATAAATTTCAGATGAATGAGGTGAAGCTTTTGGCTATATTTTGGATATATTTTCAGCAAACATTTCTTCAAAGTAGGTGTCTTCAATTTCATCAAAAAAAAGTTTCGAGGTAGTGTATCCACTCCGTCTTTTGTTTGGTTAAAATACATAATAATAATTTCAGGTTTTCCGGTAGCTTCATTGAAATTAGGGTCTTCGTCACAAGATGATAACAGGTTAACCATTTGAGCTGGCTTTAACTTCGATACTATATATTTATTTGATCGCACCGTTACTACAATCGTCAATTTAAGTATAAGACACCTGAATTAAGTTTTTTAGCCAAAGGGATTACAGCAATTGGCAGGCTTTGGTAACTCCTTCGCGTAATATTCGTCAAGGAGTTCACGTTGGTTTGGGTAGTTTTTCCTAAATAAAGCACGCCACTTATGCCACTTATGCCCGCGAAAACCAAGCAATTGTTCATCTATAAGTATAGTCATGCGAAGCCCTGGGGGATAATTATTTTCGCATTGGTTTGCAAAAATATTCAATATATTATTCGTACAGGAATAAATACGTTGCTTTGCCGAAGTCTGTGACGTATACTTTAATTATCCCTTCGGAAATATCGTATCAAAAAATGGAATCTATAACGACTCATCACAGGCACCTATAACATTGATAAAAATCGATCAAACAGCTCATCTGCACACACGTTGTTATTTACCTCACTGTTGTCATAACCCAGAATTACAATCAAAGCACAAGAGCCTCACGAAAGGCGTCCACAGCACCTGAGATGTCCGAAACGCACAGTGACGATTTGCGCTATTTAGAAAGAAATACGCAGACTATCATTTCAGGGGTGGTTAGATTTCCAAAGCGAAACTTCATGCAACCCCTAAATTGATAGAGCACTCAAAAGTCTGAATATCTACCTCAAAAGAATTTAATATTTCGCCACATGTCAGTGACAGAAAAAGAAATGATTTATTGCAAAAATGTATCCAATTTAAAACGTTTCTTTCAAAATGTCGCATTTAAAAAAAAAAGAAAGATTTCATTAAGTTCAGTAAACATTTTTGTTAGGCTCTAAAATTACAATTGCAATAAACTGAATGAAAAATGTAACACATATTCTACGTTATGACGTGCAATATAAAATATAGAATACATTTATGGAAATATATCAAATCCTAAGCACTTACTTCACCTCGAACTCAACTTCTCACACTATTATTATGAGAAATAAATTGCCAATTAAAGCACGCACTTTCCTCGCAGAAAAACAAAAAGCAAAAGCTAAACGAAATTCTTAACAAAACATATCAACAACGCGTTTAGTGACCACTTAACACCTCGGTGTGTCAACAATTAATTATTAGACTTGCATGGCCAGCTTTTCATTTCTGGCAGGCCGCATGTCTATACACAACCAGCCCGATAGCAACACAACTTACTCATCCAACCAACCAGCCAATAAGATGAAGTAGTACATATTCATTAAAATTTGTGCGTAATCAGAAAACTGGTCGTTGTCATCGAATTATTACACATTTGAAGAGACTATTTGTGTGAAAAGTGAACTTGAATTTGTGCAACATGCAACATGCCACATGCCACATGCCACAGCAAAAAGCAAAAAGCAAACAGCAAAACCCACCGCTTAAAAGCAAACTGAACTAGATTCCCTGCCATGCCAGTTGCTTAGGCAACACAGCATTACGATACGCAAAGGTGCCGCCACTTGTCGAACTGGCTGCATTCTGCTGCATTTAGCTAAAAAAAAAAAAAACAAACGCCAGACAAAAACGCATCAAATATACACATACATTATGGATAGAGTGCGCTTTTGGGCAAGCCTGTAAAGTTGTACGCGTTTGTGGGCTGATGGTGATGGTTGGCAAGCCCGTCTGCCTTGCCAATTCTGGAGCATCGTAACCGGTGCAAAGCTAGTACATATAATTTCACTTAGATTGCATTACGTTGTCAACGAGCCAATTTAATGACTTCATTACATTGGAAAAAAAAAATTAAAAAAAAAGACAGTGAAAAAAAAGACAGCGAAAAAAATAAATGCGTCTAATGCGTGCAAAGCGTGTGCGCATGCGCAACTCTGATAACTTGGACAGCTCGCCCAGCTCCTTGTAGCTGGCGAAGCAGCCGAAGCAGCAGCAACAGCAGCTATTAGTGTGGACATCGCCAAAAGGCGCGACCAAAACTGCAATGTGTTTGTGTCATCAACGCATTTACACGCATTTTTCGCAAGTACGCTTGGCGGAGAGACCACATTATTATTTTTTACTTTGCTTTGCTTTACTAGCTGCACATATTTCGTTACACTTTTTTCCAGTCACATTTTTTACTACCATTATTAGTGCATTTTTTGACTTCACTTTTTCTCTACTCTACTTTTTCGGCTCGTCCAACTAGTTCACTTCAATTTATTGGCGTATTCATGCAATTACGCAATATTTTGATGTTGCATTTGATTTTTGTTACTGTTGTTGTTACTGTTGTTGTTGTTGCTGATGTTGTTTCTGATGTGATGTGGTGTTGTGACTAAAGATGACGTTATTAAAGTTAGCCGCCAGCAACGCAACACCAACAATGCGTCGCATTAAATTGTAACAAGTCGTTTAGCAACCTGTTGTTGCTGCTCCGGTCAGTTTGCATAAAAAAAAAGGTGGATGCAATAACAACAACAACAACAACAACGAAAATATATAGCTAACAACTTTTGTCCGCAACCTAGTTTGTTTATCAATTTATTGCGTTCAGTATAGTCAATGCCAGCAACAACAACTGCAACTACATACAAAAAACATTTGTCACAACAGCAAACAGGCGTTTTTAATCCAGTTATAGATAGATATTCGTAGTACCTACGTATTTATTTACTAAGCTTCTACGCATGCGACGCGGGTTACAATGCCATCGACAACAGGTGTGCACGCATTTATTTGAATGCACGCAAATTTATCGTGTAAGTTTTTGACCCCGTTGGAAAATAATACCTTTAATAGCTATCGGAATGATCTCGAGGGAGTATAAAAGCACTGGGTCCATTTTTTGTATAGTAAAATTTCCATAAGTAATTTCAGAGAATAAATATTTTGTAAATTTTTTTAAGTGGTCTGTGAGATTTGGAATGTAGAAAGGGAGTGAAGAAAGAAGGACAGCAAAATTGTACCGTTTGATATAAACTACCTATACGAGGGCTGCCTTTTATATTTTGCGCCTAATAATGCAAACACAGTCAAATATTAAGGAAAATAGTTTAATTGTTTTTTCAAAATATTCTCCATCCAAGTCAATACACTTCTACATTCGCTTGAACCAATTTTCAAAGCACTTTTGCCACTCAGAAGAGGATACCTCTAAAACGAGCTGTTTGAAGGCTTCTACAGCTCCTTCAGGCATTGACAAACGCTGACCTCGCATTTTTTTTTGATGTTCGGGAATAAAAAGAAATCATTAGGTGCCAAATCAAGGCTGTAAGGCGGATGAGCCAACAATTCGACCTTTTGAGTCCTCAAAAACTCTCTTGTGTGAATCGATACGTGAGAGCTCGCATTGTCTTGGTGAAGAATGATTTGTCTTCGGCGGTTCGTTTTCCTTAATTCTCCAAAAACTTTTGGCAAACAAATGGTTGTATACCACACTCACGACATGCCCAGATTTTCCGAAAAAACAGGCGACCATTTGGTTTGAGTTGCTTCTTGCGCGAACAACTTTTGTTGGATTAGGTTCGTCTTGAAACACCCATACAGTCGATTGCTGCTTTGTTTCCGGTTCATATGCATAGATCCAAGATTCGTCATCGCGGCTAAATTTCTACCGCGGCTAAATTTCTTCAATATTTCTTTACACCAATCGACACGAGTCCTTTTTTGGGCAATTGTCAAATTATGCGGTACTCGTATCCAACGAGAAGAAATCTTCTTTACGACCAAATGTTCATGCAATATTGAATGTATGCTGGTCGCATCTTGTACTCGTATTATCAATTGACGCACAGCATCGACTGTTTCTGGCACAACCACCGTTTTTGGACGACCTTCACGAAGTTCGTCCTGCAGAGATTGGCAGCCACGTAGGAACTCGTTGTAGCATCGTTTCGCAGTGGCTAAGTGTGGTGATTCAACACCAAAAGTAGAAGTAAATTGATTGATGCACTCCTGTCTCGATAATCCACGTCGAAGATCGTAGTAAATCATCGCACGAAAATGTTCACGGGTTAATTCCATTTTTAGGCAATATGAATTATTAAACTCACTATAAATAAACACAAATAAAACTCTTAAATGAAAACGTTATATGCAAGTTTATGCCAAAAAATACCAAACTTTACGAAAAAAATATCTAATTACAGCTAATCGCTTGTAGTGTTGCGAAGACGCAAAATATAAAAGGCAACTCTCGTATCCATCCATACCTCTAATAGAGATAGTAGGGGCATGGTGCATAAAACACTACTGGAAAATACCAAAAAAAAGAAGCAGGCTGTGTCAGAGACACGGCCATTAAGTTTAACGTAGAATACGCCATCCGATAAGACAGAAAACATATGTAACAATAAATGATAAATAATACAAGCAAATGAATTTCTTTATTTGATAGTTACTTTGGATGATTTACATAAGCTTATGATAGGAAAAATAGGATAAAAATGTTTTTAAATTATCAATTAAATTTCTCGCAAAAACGAAGTCAATGGCTGTTATCAATAGTAAAGATAAATGATAAATAACATACGCGAATCAATTTTATTATTTTTTTTGCAGTGCTTGGCAGCATTTTCTCTTCTTTTACTCTACTTTAACTTGCCCGCCTAAAATTATGCAATACAAAGAAAGGGCTGCACGAGTACATTTAAATCGCCCAACAGCAAACACTCAACCAAACACCACACACATATTTGTGTGCATGTGTTTATACAATTTTCATTTGAGAAATTTAAATATTAGGAAGATATCAACCAACATGAAATGTATGTCAAAGAAATAGAGATTACAACAATAAAAACCTGACATTGGTGCCCATACCATAAGGTAAGACGTATTCTACGCCAAAATAAAATTAAGGCTGCACAAATCGCAAATACATTAAAAACAACGCCACGCCAAAACTATTTTAAATTTAATAATAAGAATAATAAGGTATACAGGCAAGCGAACGGACTGAAGATGGGAAACACAATCTCGGCCATCCTCATGGGGATGTTCATGCAAACCCTTGAAGGACAATATATTGAGGAACTAATAACAAAATTAGGTGTTACATTCGACGCGAGATACGCTGATGGTATTGTCTGCGTGGTAACCAAAAACAACAAAAATAAATCCTAGATTACCTCAACAATCAACCTGAAAACATAAAATTGACGATGGAAAGAGAAAAGGAGGGAAGAATAAACTCTCTAGATCTACCAATCACGATAGACAAGACCCTAGAAAAGGTTATCTATGAAATTTGTACAAAATCTACGGCAATATACAACACATCGACACAACCACAGCAACACCAAAAAACTGCACTAAGGCAGCTACTAGACAGACTAGAACGAACACTTCTTAAACAGGAAGCATAAAAGAAAGAATTGTACACCATTTATGATATCGCTGAAAACAGTGGATACAAAAAGAATCTGGTGGATCAAATTAGAAGAAATCATGGAGCGCTAACAAGAAGCAATAAAGAGAAAGACGGGAAGACTTGGATGGTAATAACTTATACAGGAAAGGAGACACACAAACTTTTCCAAAAAATACAACATCCAAACAGGATATAAAATAGAAAATAAATGAAGACAAATACTAAGAATCCAAAGGAATTCAGAGGACTAACTAAATAGGCAAGACGTATACAAACCGACTTTCGAATGTCAATACAGCTACATAGGATACAAAAGGCGTAAAATAAGAACAAGGTTTTGCGAACAAATTAGGAACCATAACAACAAATTGTCAGCCTAGAAAGCTAGGCGATTGGAGTGAATTTTCATGGATCTCGATGGGCACTTGAAATGAAAATACTCACCCTAGCCAGCATGTTTTATGAGATAGAAATATTTCCCCCCTAACAGAAGCAACTATTCATTATTCTGGAATTTTTAAGGGTGTTAGGTTAATGAAAAAAGATGGTTGGTGTTTCCGCCTCCATTTATAAAAAATCTACTTATTTACTTCCATACTTTCATGTTCAAGAAAAGATAAAATTGGTTTGTGGTATGAAAAATATGAAATGAAAACTCGTGAGTGTAAATTATTTAAATATCTTGAGAAAATTGCATCTATTGTCGTGCCTGATCTGGTTGTTGAGTCTTTGGGATTATTATTCATTTTTGAATTAAATTGGCTTTCTAAAAATTGTACAACTGGTTGAGATTATTCCAAGGTAAAATTGACATTAAAATCACCGCTTAAAATCATTGGCATAGTGTGCAAATCTTCTCCTAATTCTGCTGCACCAGAGGAAGTATATGCCAATAATGCTCTATGTATGAATTTTATTATATCGTCAATTCTCTGGTTCGGAGTGATGCATTACCATTTCCACATTCTGTCCGCCCCTCCATGCATGCTACCCCTCTCTCGTTTTTTCCTACTCCGAATCTGTCGCGTTTTCGTTTCTCTCCCATGTCTCCTTCCATCCGATTGCCCCACCACGCGCGTCGCTTTTTCGTTTCATTCGATATTGGAATTACAGCCCAACGAGCGCAAAGAAGTTTCACTTCAAAAAATATGAAGAAATAAACTGCTATACCTGAGTCTAAATTTTCAATGCATATGTGCAGCAATAAATGTGCACCGGCAAACCGCATACATTTTTGCAAGTGGTGTACACACGATATCGCCCGAACACACTTGAGAATATGAAAGTATACAAGCCGAAACCATTTAACGGAGGAATAATAAACGAACACAAACTCAGACGTCATATTTGAACCTTTAAAGCCAAAATTACTTACTGCTACCTGCCTAGACGCACCACAGGCATGAGCGCGAAATAATCCAAAATTATATAGTACATACTGTCGTTCAAGTACCTATTAGGTTCCTATAACACGAACCTTTACTACCTGCTAATAAAAAGAGCGAAACACTGAACGCTAACTGAACAGAACGAAAAATGGTTCTGAAGATGGCAAAACCAACGCCGACACCGGCATGTCTGCAAATCAAACATGACAAGGGATGATGGAAAATCGTTCCAATATATATTAGTGAGGGCAAATTACTCCTTAAACTCTACTGAAACTCGTTTGGAACAATATCTGGATGTAATTCTCGTGAAACAGTAAGCAAAATCGCAATAAATTTGCAAATAAAATAATAATAATTGAAGAGGCGAGTGAATCCTTACTCGAATTAATCTATTTTTTACTATGAGTAGCGGTAATTATTTGTGATTTTTTTATACTATTATTTCTTGTTTACAATAATGTGGCTTTAAAATAACTCAATCTCCAAATTTGGGGGAGTTGATTTGTCAAGTACACTCTTGTATACTTTAGAGAGCATTCGCCTCGCGTCGCAACTCCGAATACCACCCTAATACTACTTTATTAACCCTAGAACCATAATGTCCTTCGATACTTCGTTAACACCAACTATACATAAATTTTACGTAGTGTTTATAATATCAACAACAAATTACTTATTCTTAAAATAAATTAAAAATTATAAAGATCTCTGGGGATGGTGTTTATGGTCACACTTCTCCAAAATGGTTCAGCTGGCGAAAAGTACCACAGATGGCATGTCTATTACGTAACGGGAGCAGTACTCGCGACGCTTAAAGCGGCGCTGGAGACACTCCTGGCACTCTGGCACAATTACGATATGTATACTGTAGCAGGCTCAACTCCTACCTATCCAGAATCAACCCCGACATACCCAACACATATCCGGCATGTGGACCACCTATTCACATGCCCTCTCCAACCCACTCATCTAACCCCCCTCTCCCTCTGGTACAACCCTGTCGAAACTGCACGTTTCCTGGGCCTCCCCCTAGATGAGTTCGACGACAACGACCATGGGTGAATCCGCTCTTTACGGGGCGCGACTAGCCGCTACAACAACAACAACACCACTCCTGGAGTTACCATCCATAGACATTTATTTGAGAGTTTCTGCATCTAAGAGCGCTCTAAGACTTAGGGCGTCGAACCGGCTGCGCTCAACGGACAGGAGTCATGATAGAGTATCATAGTAAATTGAGTGAGGGTAAAGTAAAAAAGATGTGGCTATCAAATCCGAGAACTCGACTTTAGCCACAACTTCAAGATTAACTTCCCTGACAGAAGTGACATGAAATCTGACACGGCACAAAATTCCGACAGTATTCCGATCCACACGAATGATTCAAAAATGGATAGAGGAGCAAGAGCTGACGGTTTCTCCAAAAAACTCTCATTGAGACGAACGTACATGCTTCCAGACTACTCCAACGTGTTCCAAGCTGAGAGATTTGCAATTGTCGTAGCGACGAAATTGGTTGGCATGATGGACCTCTCTCTTTCAAAGCTTGCCTTTGCTGTATGCAGTCAGACAGCGATCAACGTTCTAAAGCCGGCCCTGACTAACTCGATCTGCGCTCGGAATTGCCAAGGATCTCTACAATCTCATCGTCAACAAACTCTCAACACATAGGGGCGTCCTTGGGGAAGAGTTAGCAGGCGAACGTGCTAGAAGAGGACCAACCGAGTCAAGACTGGGGCAACCAGGCTCGAGCATACAATCTCTGTTGAAGGGGCCCAATTTATAAACATTGATCATCCCTTATTAAGCGAAGAAGGAGGAGTTTGCTAAGGTTTTCCAAACCGCCAAATTTTGAGCCTCATATAACGCCTTCTGTAGAAGTCACAGGGGTGAAGCAGAGGTGGTTCATTTACCACTTCCAAAATGTGATTCATTTTTCTGGTGAACCCTTTCTGCGGAGACTAGCACAACTTAGGCGCAGTCGCACTGGAGGTGCTGTAAAGATTTAGCAAAAAGCTTACGCTTAAGCAAATACATTTCTGGACATCAGAATGGACCCTGTCGAGAGACGAGAGCAGCCCTCTTAACCCTTAAACGGGCAAATAGGTCTGGCCAGACCTATTGGCTACTTTGAACTGTGTTTTCTCAAAAGAACGTGAAAGTACAAATCTGGAATTTCAGGTTATCTATAGCCAATTAATTTTTAACAGGACTGTGATAAAAAAACATATAATTTTCTAGTGCTTTTGGAGTTATTTCGAAATTAGTGGTTTGTAAGCACTAACGGGCGGATAGGTCTGGCCAGACCTATATACAATTTCTTTACAAAACTGCTTAGTGACTATTAGAAATACGAAAAAATATAATATTTTACATTTGAAAAGATCTTAGTGGCATTTTATAGTTGTAAATTTATGTCCTAAGTGAAGTCGCACAAGGAGGTTTTTCTAGAACAAAAATAAATTTTGCTGGTTTTTTGCTGTTGCGTGAGGTTTCAAAAGTTTGAATTTACTAGTTTTTTTACGGCTTTGCCGGTATTTTATCAAAAGGTAAAACAAAATTCTTGTGAGCAGGGTTTAGAAATATTCATTAATGAATATTCATTTTCATACTTTTATGAGTTTCCCTGCGAACGTGAAAATGTAAAACAAATTATTGCATTCATATTCGCGTACGATTACATGCAACGATCTCCAGATCATTCGCGTTCGCAAATGAAATATAGAAAAAACTATGCTGTTGGTTACGTTTGCGTATGTTTTAGTGAATACAACTTCGTGCGTTCATTTATGTAGCTCGGTACCTTCGTGAATATTCGCCGCAACATATGCACTCATTTATGAAGATGAACGGAAGCAATGAACGTTCGCGAATGTACCGAAGAATCTGTAGGTACATTTATGAACGCACGAAGTGGTATTAGCTTATGCATTCGCACACGTAAGCCACAGCGCCGTTTTTTCTACCTATCATTTGCAAAGACGACGAGCTAAATTTTTTTCCATGCTTGCGCTCGTGATCGTGAATGCATCAGAATATATTGAAGCTTATACTTTAGCGTTCGCGTATGAACGTGAGTGAATGTTTCCGAGCACTGCTTGTGAGGTGAATAAAAAAACATTAAATTCAGCGTACGCCACCGTGTTCTGAATTTGAGTAGCTTTTGTCGCTATTTAAAATCAGCATTGTAATTTTGTTTGTGAATTGGAGCGGTTGTACTTATAAGCGAAATGGATAATCTTGAAAGCTACAGACTACGCCGGTAAGTAGTGTTAATTTAAAATTAATCGGATCTGTACATTAAAGGTTTGTTTTCTTCTTAGCATGACAGCTGAGGAAAAGGAAGAGTATTATCAAAAACTTGCAGACGAGCTGCTCAATGACAACGAGGATTTGGAGGTTGAGAGCGGAAATAATGAATTTGTAGAAGACGCTTCGGATATTGAGTCTGAAATTGAAGTGGAACCAAATATTGAGGAAGAAGATGATGATGAGAATGAAGAACAGCCAAACTCAGTACCATTTGCAGGCTTCCTTGTGGGTAAGGACGGTACCAATTGGGCAAAATGTCCACCTCAATCGCGAATACAAACTCATAATATACTGCGAACTGTAGGAGGAAATGTAAAAAGAGGATTGTCCAATGTACCAAATGAAATTTTCAAGGAATTGATAACTACGGACATCGTTACCATAATAGCAAGGCACACTAATAAAAAAGCCCGAGATTTTTTTGAAAAATATAACGCAGAGCATCCGGAGACACCAAAGATATGGAAAGATGTAGATCTAAATGAATTGTATGCATACTTCGGTCTTTTGCTCGCTGCCGGGGTCAACCACTCTAATAAGCAGATTTTGGATGAGCTTTGGCAGACCAATGCCCTTCCGATATACAGAGCAACAATGTCATTGCATCGATTCAACTTCATTAGCCGTTTTATTCGCTTTGATGACCAACGGACTCGCTCTGAACGACAGAAAACAGACAAAGCAGCTCCTATAAGCGATATTTGGATCATGTTCAACGACAGGCTCAAACATTTATATACACCCCGAAGCACAATCACAGTAGATGAGCAGCTGTTCCCCTACCGTGGGAATACAAGGTTTACTCAATACATTCCTTCTAAGCCTGCAAAGTACGGTTTAAAAGTTTGGTGGGCCTGCGATGCTTCAAATAGCTATCCTCTAAAAGGCATTCTATACACAGGTAGGGAACAAAATATGCCCAGGGACTCAAATCAAGGTGAGCGAATATTGAGAGAACTCACTTATACATTTGCCTCAAGTGGAAGAACAATAATAGCGGATAACTTCTTCACAACCCTTGAGGGCGTACGAAATTTAAAACATTCTGGACTGGCATATGTAGGAACACTCAGGAAAAATAAACGATGTGTACCAACAGAAATGCTGCCTAACCGTAACCGTGATATTAATTCGTCTCTTTTTGGGTTCCATGATGGGATATCCTTGATTTCTTATGTACCAAAAAGAAACAAATCGGTTCTATTACTTTCTTCCGTTCATTATGATGATGAAACGAGTGGACCAGCCAACAAGCCCCAAGCCATATTATTCTACAACAAGAACAAATGTGGTGTGGATGTTATGGACCAAATGCTTGGTACATATTCGTGTAAGAGACGAACCAGGCGGTGGCCACTTGCATTTTTTTATAACATTCTTGACATAGCAGCTTTAGCAGCATACATATTACACTATGAAATGAATGGCAAATCTAAGGCAAATGGTAGGCGTTTATTTATACATTCAGTAGCAAATGAACTAGTTGGACCACAGATCATGGACAGGATGCAAAATCCTAATGTCATCAAACACTTTAGTCCACGATCCGGCATTGAGAGTTTCCTGGGATACGCAGTTTTCTTTAAAAGCAGTTCAACGGAAGCAATTCCTTCTACCAGCGATAAGAAAAGAAGCTGCAAAATGTGTTGGGAAAATGACAAGCTCCAGAGAAAAACACGATTTTTATGTAAAGAATGTCAGAACTCTGTATGCCTTCAACATTCTAAACAATATCAAAAGTGTTTTCAGTGCTTGAATGTTGCTAATGATATGCAGTAATTTCTTTTTGTTCTCCCGTAGCTAAGTTTTTAAAAAAGTGTCTTTATATTTCCTTTACTCTTTAATTTTAGCTTTTAAAAATGAAATTAATTATTTATTTTTGTGTTTATTTAATATACATTGTTTTCTAAGACTGAATAAAAGAATATTTGTTTGTTTTAAACGTAGAAAGTTTGCGTCCCAATAAATTTTCAAGATTTGTAGTGTGTTTCCAATAAAAAATTACATATAGGTCTGGCCAGACCTATTCGCCCTCTAGTGTTTCAAAATTCGTCCCCCAGGACAAGGGTTAAGCTAACCTATATGAAACGGTTCGTCTCGACTAGAAGAAAGTTCATATATGTACACATTTGGTAGAGGGTTGCCAGCTGTTTTAAAAGTCGAGTCTCATAAAATAAAAAATAAGTTATAAAAATGGTTAAATATAAATATCAAACCGATCGTTTCGCCTGGAGAAAGTATGTACGTATATGTGAAGAGGGTTACCACCTATTTCAAAAGTCCTCAAGTATATAGAATATTGATGAGTTCCAAACAACAAATTTTTTATTAAGAATTTTTGGAAACATTCTAAGTATGTAGATTCTTTAAGCCCAATAAATTTTAATATTCTTAATACGCTGGATGTTTTTTTTAATAAGAAACAAAATTGTTAAGAATATAAGAATTTCGTAATCAAGCAAAATAATAATTTAAAAAGGACATAATTTTGAAAGAAAATGCAATATCAGTTATAATAAACTTTGAGAAATATATAAAATTTCATTGACAACACAATTTTTCCAAAATTTAATTTGATCCCTGATGATTCGCATACAGAGCCCGATTGTTTCAAGCAAGCATGATATACAATTGAAGGTAGTTTAGTATTGGAAATGAGCGAAATCGGATAATAGCCACGCTCAGATAACAGTGTTTTGTGAAAATCAAAATAATTTGATATTTCACTAACAAGTAAAGATAATTTGCTCAAATTTTATGAATCACATTAGGTTGAGGAAGGAAATACGTGCGTACTTTTTTTCAAATCGGCGTGGCACGGCCTACTTCAGAATAAAAGTATATAAAGGAAAACGTTCGTCGAAATAAATTACTACCGCCTTTTAACTTAGTAACCAAAATTTTGAATTTGATAAAAATAGATTAAAAACGGTATTTTTTTACAAAAATTAACAATAAAGCGCGCGGCCCTCTATAGAGTAACTGGGTACAGATTTCTCCCACACTACGTTATCAAACCCTAAAACATTTAGTATAAGTCTTGCGTTTCGAGTCAGAAAGCACAATTTTGAAAATTATGGCAATTTACACGAACTCTTCTAAATTTTACAAAAATTATAGAAATAAATGCTTAATAATCCAAGCTTTGAAAGAGGTATGACAAGTCAAAATTATACTACATATTTAGACTACTAATTGAAGGAACAAGTGCAGGAGAATTTCTCTCGACTTATTGTGAATAACTGGCTCATACTGACAACAGAGAGAGGTCACTAGGCGAAGTATAAAAAATAAGAAAGAATATCCTCTACAAATGCAATTTACAATTACAAAGCTTTCGATTGATATAAACTTTATTCCGAGAAAGAGATCTTTATTGGTCTCGTGTCTCTATTGATGTTTCAATGCTTTGGTTTGGGTTATGACATCATTTTTAATGAGATGTCTGTCAAATATAACTGTAACTTACTTAAAAGACAACTTTATTATGCCTATGACTAAAGGGGATTGTGTTTAACTGTTCAATACTTATTAGATTTGATCTAAGTCGAACCATGAATTTTCTGCTAAACTTAACAACATAGCCATCTAACGGATTTTTATACATTTGTTATTGCAATTATACTATAAATTATACAGGATACATACACATCAACATATGTTTTCAATCTCATCTAAGTCTGATTATAACTAAAACCATTTCTAGTCGCATCTGCATCGTACTTTTCAAATGTTATCAATATCGGACCGAAAATATAGATTTTCTAGCGCCATCTAGCAGATCCATTTTTCATAGAAAGGCTTTTCATCGTTAAACGTTTCTAAATGTATTGCAATCAGATCATACGTTTCTTATATCATTAGTATCGGATCATAAATACGGATTTTTTTTTTAATATATCGATTCTAGCGCCACCTAGCGGATCGCATAATCAATACAGATTTTCTAAATGACTCTAACTATAGCGCCACCTAGCGCTTTTTCACAAAAGTATTTTTTTATTACACCACCACTTTACCTATCCAATATCAGAGCCAAATTGTAACAAAGAAAATGTTGCCTTTTTGTTGCACTTTTACTAGAGTTCTTCTCCCCATATGATTTTGTAAAGTACACATTTTTGGCTTCCAAGCAAACATAATCTATATATAACGAATTTCATTAAAATTGTTCGGAAAAAATATATATAATTTCAATATGATAGAAATCATACTTAAGATTAACGAATCGCACTTCTGATGATACAACCGTAGGTAGTTAGCTCAGTTTGTAGTTTTCTTCTTGATTTTGTAACACAAATTGAGGGGCCTACAGTTTTACGCTGACTCCGAACAGCAAATGATTTCTCTGAGAAGTTTTCTTCATGTCAAAAATACTCTCGGAGGTTTACCATTGCCTACTCTTTTATAATTATTTATGTTACTTGCTCCGGCAAGGATATGAATCCGCGAACTTTATACATATCAAAATAGATAACCGTTAAATAAGTACCACTTGTGGACCCCGAATAAATTGTACCCACTGCATATAAAACTGCGGTTGATCAAAAACTTGGCTAGAGCCATGAACAAAAATAGCAAGGGTTTCTTTATCTGAGGAAAAAGTTTAGTTTTGTAGGACCAGATCAAACAACAAAAGAAAAACTTATTAACGATTCTCAATTTTGTCCGTTCTTAAAAGATGTAGAAAACGAGGTCAGGTTCACATTCATAGAGGTGACCAGCAACTTTCTGGGGAATAACAAGTCTCCTAGCTATGCTGAAATAGAGTACACAGGTAACATATCAGATCCGGGCTATATTATATAATTAAAAATACATTTCTTGTATTCTTATTTAAACTTCTTTCCCGAAAATATGCGAAGAGTGTACGATGAGCATGGGGAGCGCTTCCTTTAGAATATTGCCGCATTTAAGCGGCTTAACCAAGGAAAATGGGAACTTTAAATGCTTTCTGGCTATGCATTAAATAACACCAGGGAAGCAACGTAATCCTTTCTCTTAAAACGGAATGCTTAAAAAATATCGAAAAAAAAAAACCTTAGCCTCAGAATGTCATAAAAGCGAAGTACGAAGTACTGCAGTTTTTCTGCACTTCATTCCTTTCTTGTTTTGTTAATAATAAAAAAAAAATAGTTTTAGCTTATGTGGAATTTCTGTTTTTTAACTTTTTTTAGTAGATTTATGAATTACAAAATATGTTTTATAGTCTGGTGGCAGACAGCAAAGTTATATTTTTTTGTCGGGTAGTGTTAACAGGCTGCACAAAAAACGCTATTTTAAATATGACTGCTATGATATTTTAAAATCATATTTTCCATGTTAGAATCCCCCATATTAAGCGTCTAAGAGATTGATGATTGAGGAATTTTCATTTCCAATGTGTAAATCGAAATTATCGTACCACCATTTCCTAGTAGGTCACTTGTACTATTTACATCTACATATGTATGCAGATATCTATGTATGTGCTTGTATAGCAATTGCGTCTGTGTATTGGTGGCCATGACAGAGATGGTCAACATGTCGTCGCTGTCGTTGTATTGGATTTTATGCTGATTTATTTGCAATTTATGCTTACTTTAGTTTGCTACATTTTCAATATTTCTTTTCAATTACACGAATTAGGTTTATAAAGTCACATAAATTATTTACGCGTAAGCAACAACAGCTAAATACATACGTAGATTATTTGTGATTTTGTGATATTACAGGCATTTGCCTTAAGAAATTAAGTATGTAATATTTGTAGGCAAAACTTTTTTTTATGTACATAGAATGAAAAAGGCGAAACATGATTAAAACAAGCAGAAAACTGACCTACGCGCTTACCACCCACGTAAAATATTTCCAAGCGATAATTATTTCATTATTTCCTACAATACCTGTTGATACTTCTAAAATACCAGCAAACAGTTTTTACCTTTATCTTACTCAAAACATGCAAATCTAATTTATTATTAATTATGATTTATTGTGTAAATATGCCAAATAGTACTATAAATAAATAGTTGCAAATAATTGAATTCATGGAATCTATGAGTTATTATTTTTTAAATCCGTTAGAAATATGTTGCACTCAAAACAGCCGCAGCCTGCTTGCAGAACTGCTTGGAAAAAATCGCTTTAGAAAATTACAAATTCACCAGCCAATTTGGCTCATTACCACAACTGGGTGTGTTCTGCTTACCGCTGTCCATTAATTTGCCACACACACTAAGTATTATCGTAAATTTTCGCTTTTTATTGGCCTATTTTCCATGTAATTGGTTGCAAGTAATGCCTGTTAGTCTTGCGTCAAGCGGTCGGTAAGTTTTTTGTATTTGCCGCATTGAATTGCCACATCATGCAACAATTTAATGCTGCACAGAGAAAAATGTGTCTTTTAAAATTTATGTGCAAAAAATTTTGAAAAAAAATATCCAAAAGTTTCCAAACACAAAACAAAAACAGATAAAGAAGAGTCTAGTACGGTGGATATTTGTATTTTAAATAAACAATAATAAAACAAATAAAAAAATGAATTTTTGAAAACCTAATCGATTTCTATAATTGTCGAAATTGTGTTTACCGAGTTGATATGTAAAGTTTGATACAGTAACTTCGGCGGTAGACCTATTTGTTCTAAAGTGAGCGGTGCCACGCCCATTTTTCTAACACATTATAATTACCCACGAATTCCATTTTCCAACCCAAACCCTATTCCAAACATAATTGGAGACTGAATATCGAAGAGCGTGCCAGGAAGGTCTCAGTTGCTCTATAGGTCAACCCATACTCCCTTATATGATCGTGTCCAATGGATTTTTTAGCGTTCTACTCGCCTTATTACAGATCTGACTGCGTTTCTTGGGGTTCTGGAAAGAACGAGCTTTCGGCCATAACTCCATTTTCAACCCGGATTAGACACTGCCCTCTGACTATATTCTGACAAAGACGTGGGCTAACCACATATTCCGCACGAAATTCCCAAGCCACATGAACTGGTCCCAGGGGAGGGTTTAACCACTAGAGGGCTTATTTGTTTTTGCGGAGGGGCTTAATTCCTAATTCGGTGTGAGATCTGGGATCTTGATTGAGGAATATAATCAAAAATTATTCTTCCGCCTCCCGGACCATGCAAGCGTCTTTCAGGCCGTAAAGTTTGCAATAAAGACATAAAGCAAAATGCACCCGGAAGGATTCTGGTAAACATGTTCTCATTTGAAATTACTCCAATATGGCTCCCGGGGAATAGGGACATTTTCGGTAATGAAACAGCGGATGAACTGGTGAGGTGTGGCTCTGCATTGAGGGTGTTCCACGCACATGGGTGGCTCGCTCAGAGAGTTAGAAATCAAATTTCCAAATTTTTACTACTCAAAAACTAAGCAGAGGTGGAACGGTATAGGATAGTTTAGGTATATATGAGCAAAGAGAATAAATTCACCCTGACGGTAGTCTGCACAAGGCATTGGCCATAAAGAGTTCATGCCGAATGAATTGGCTTACCCTACAGCAGGTTTTGTCGTAGCTGTGACGGCCCAGGCTCTAGAGAGTCAGTCGAACACCTGCTGTGTGAGTGCCCAGTTCTCGCAAGGATGTGGCTAAAGACATTACTGCAGAATATTTCAGAGTGCAGTTGCCTCTCTCTGTATGGCATAGTGAAATTCAGCAAATCCGCCGGATGTCTGTAGATTGCCCGAGTTTTGCGGAATCAAAATGGCTAATTTGCTAATTCCTTGTCTCCAAAGTAACAACCGACTTAAACCAAGCAAACCAGCCCTAAACTAGTTGAAAATGAAACCCGAAATAGTTTCAAACAAGTGCCATACTATAACGAAACCAATCCCGAACTGGTATTATAGTTGAGAAAAATCCGTCTCGGTCTAGTCCCGATACTGTGCCGAACGAGACCCGAAATAAATGCAAAGCAGTCCTGAACGAATTCTCATTACAGCTCGAATGCGTCCCAAAGTAGTTCGGAGTCGGTCTCGAAATGGTCCCTCAATAGTTGTGAACTGATCCCGAAATGGTGCCGAACTAGTCGTAAACTGATTTCAAAATATTCGTGAAGTGGTACCGAAATTGTCCAAAATGATTCCTCAAATAATCTTTAACTAATACCGAATCGGTCGCAAGCTACATATGTGCATATTAAGAGGTTGTTTATTTTTTCTCACAAAAGTCTCATGTCACGGCTTCGTGTCGCGACTTCGTGACGTGATTTTGTCACATTCAATGTTAGAAATCATTCTTATGCCAATTAAGAAGTTTTATTTAAAAAATGCAATGACCGACGAATTACAGTTTTATCTTTTAATGCTTTATAACGGAAATTCGTATACCCTCTTATTTTTTTTTTTCTATTTCATTATCTAAATATATTTTGCTCTGTGTGGCTATATATATGCACATGTTTTATATTCTGCATACATACAAACATAAGTGTATTACGCAGCAGCATTAGCTCATTTATCTTCCAAGATGTTTTGCTTACGCTTAGTTACTTCAATAACAACTTGCCCGAGTTGAGTGCCAGTTTTTTTCTCCGCCTCAAACGGTGTTCGATTGCGTAGCAGCCTTGTTGCAGCGGCAAATTTCGCTTTGACACCTAAACACGAAAAGAACATTTACGCACTGGCAAAGCTTGCCACTAATTGTTGCTGAAATGTAACATGCATGTAATTGGGTGCAAGTTTAACAAGTACATTAGTCATGGATATATGTATTGTATGTATGTATATATGGATGTCCATATATTTGGTTGGCCGCAGCGGCATTATGGTAAGACTTGAGGATATTACTCTATCCGGTCACATACCAGGTAATCGATATTGTGTTGGATGCCAAATGTGGAGATTTTAGCGTTAATTTAAGGATATGATGGACATATGTAGGTATTTTAAATGGCGTGTTTAATACATAGAAACGCACTAAAGTAATGTAATGGGAATCATAGCTCTGCATACATCGTTTAGGAATGTGACAACTTAAAGAGAAAAGCGGCTCATTATCAAGAGATAATTATTCAAGTTCTGCTGAAAAAAATTTTAACCAGTTCTTATTATAATTGTAAGAGATGAAAATAACTTTTTAATATTACATAAATTTTGATTTCGGAGGCCATATGCTTACGCGCTCTTGCATTTTTTACAGTTTTGCGATTTAATAAAAGTTGGTAGTAAGTGATTTTAATAATATAATAGATTCTACCCTCGACTTCGCCTTAATTCGGCTTAACGTTATGTATCCGAATGTAACAGAAAACGAAAAATAAATAATTTCACCAAAAGTAATAACCTCAATTCATATTGTTTTTTTTTCCTTTAATCTAAAAAAAAAATCTACCCCTGCTTCATAATTGCCGATTACGGTTGGTTGCTGAAATTTGTTTGTCATTGGCAATTGCGCAGTCTGTCATTCGGGAAACGTACTATTTTATTACAAATGCGTAACGTTATAACATAATTTGGTGGCATTTGGAAGTCTCATTTTCATGGTTAAGTTTTCTTAAACCTATTTCCCTTTGAATCATATGCTGTATATTTCCTTTAACTTAATCAGCTAATTTTATTTACATTTTGAAGTAGGAGGCACCCCTCTCCAATTTATTTTCAAAATAAAGCTTTTCTAAAGCTCCAACATATATAAAACCCATATTCCAATATTTCATTTATCTTATTATAGTTTGAAGAAATTTTTTAAATCATCTCCAGAAAGATTTTTGAAATTTAGCGTTCATATGTTTTTCTTTAGTCAGACACCCATATTGTAAACATCAAATAATTTAAATAAATTGATATATAAAAGTCATGTTTTTAACCTTCATCCCCTCCTTGTGTGAAAAGTCACACAAAAAAAAATTTGTCAATAATTATTTCAACGTATTTTTTAAACGAATTTCATAAAACTTCTTGACAATTCCCATCTAATCAATACTTTATAAAAAATCTGAAATTCGATGCAAAATTATTATTCGTTTGCTAAATATTTCAAAACTTACGTTTCTTACCCTTATGTGTGACTTTTCACACATAAGGCGACTGTATGTATTTTTCTATAGAAATTCGCTTGTTGTGCTTTCAATGCATGTATGAACATATGTACATAGATGTATATGTATGTATGTATGTATGTACATGTATGTGAATTTTTCTGATCACATTTATATGTATGTATGTATGCGTATATACAAACTGACAAGCGTACATGTCTGATCATGTTTGTAAAACATTTGCGCGGGTTTCAGTGGAAGAGTCACGGCAAGAAGAAAAAAGAAACAAGCTGATACAATAAGCATGTTTACCAGAGAAATAAAAAAGTTGGTCAGTGTGCTATTTTCTTGGAGTGTGCCAGGCTGGTTGTAATTTCGCTCGCGCCAAAGTTCGAATGCATTTTTTCTAAGTTTTGAAACAATTTAAAAATAAAACATGGATAAACCCAAATATCTTACCGACGAAGAGCTGGAGAACATTTTGAATGATTCAGATGAAGACCTTTCCGATAATGATCTTTCGGATGATGATGAAAATTATTAACCGGAAGAAAGTGTTGATCTTATTAGAAGTGGGAGTGATTCTGAATGTGAAGAATTTGATGAAGTGGAAAGACCAATAAGGACTGAATCAGTGGAAGGGGTAGGCGATCCATTATTCGTTTCAAAGGACGGTATGGTGTGGAAAACGCAACCAGTGCAAGATAGAACCGGAAGGTTACGAACTGAAAATGTCATAAATTTGCGACCAGGTACAACAAGGTATGCAAGAACACGTATTGCTGGCATCAAAGATGCATTTTTATTGTTCTTTCCACCACCAATTGAAAATGTAATTTTAAAATGGTCGAACGCATACGCAACTGCAAAATGTGGTGAGAAGTTCCTAGAAATTGATTCAAGTTTGTTAAATGCATATATTGCTGTTCTTATTTTGGCTGGAGTGTACAGGTGTGTTATTTGTTTTTATGATTATGTCCTGAAATAATTGTACTGATTTGCTAACAACCAATTTTATTTAGATCCAAAAATGAAACCATGTTAGATTTATTTGATAGTGAATATGGACGGCCTATTTTCAGAGCGATAATGTCGAGGAAGACATTTGAATACTTAACCCGAGTTGTTCGATTTGATAATGTTATGAGCCGACGACAGGAAAGTTCTACAGACAAGTTTGCTCCAATTCGGGAAATATTTGATAAATGGTCCGGACTTTTAGCTGATTATTTCAATCCCTCCGATTGTGTTACAATTGATGAGCAATTACTTGGTTTTCGTGGAAGATGCAAGTTTCGCCAATACATGCCTTCTAAACCTGATAGATATGGTATAAAATTCTGGCTATTGGTTTGCTCTGAAACTTGCTATGTTTGGAGAATTCAACCGTACTTAGGTAAACCAAGTGGTGGTACAGCAGAAAAAAATCAAGGTGAACGTGTTGTTCTTGATTTGGTTCATGGGCTGAAGGGCCATAACATTACGATGGACAATTTTTTCTCTTCTTACAATCTGGGTCAAAAATTGTTATCTCAAGGTCTGACAATGGTGGGTACAATGCGAAAAAACAAAAGGAGCATTCCGCCAAAACTTCTCCAGTGCAAAAAGGTCCCTTTGTTCCAATCAACATTTGCATTTACCGAAAATACAGCCCTTGTATCATACGTGGGCAGAAGAGACAAATGCGTAGTTCTACAAAGTACAATGCATACTTCGAATGCTGTTCAATCGGATGGAAAAAAATTGCCGGAAATTATTCAGTATTATAACAAAACAAAAGGTTACTGTCCAAGCTAATTATTTATATTTCATTAGTTGCCAATTCATTTACTTTTTCATTTAGGTGGCGTGGATACAGTTGACAAAATGTTGTCTTGTTACAGCTGTAAAAGAAAAACAAATCGATGGCCGATGGCTGTATTCTCAAACATGATCGACATTTCTGCTCTGAACGCGTTCATTATCTTCAAAAATATAAATCCAAATTGGCAAAGAAACAAAAAAACAATGCGGCGAGTTTTTTTGCGGGAGCTTGGAATATCTCTAGCGAGACCTTACATGATAATAAGAAAAGGCGTACCTCGAACAAAACCATCAGTATCTTTACTTTTCAGCATTAAGGGAGATCCACAAAATGATTCAATGCCTTGTTCTAGCAGTTCGTTAGCACAGACCGCAGCGCCGACACAGCCTTGTGAATTTCCAGAGCCTCGCGAGAGGTCAACACCATCGCTCGAAACTACTCGAAAAAGATATAAAAGTGTTCCACCGACTACTCAAGGAAAGGCTAGATGCCACATATGCTACAATGAGAAATCAAAATATAAAAACTACACTCATAAGACTATATGTTGTTTCTGCCAAAATGGCGTTTGTCAGCGAACTCATAACCGCAATGTTTGTTTAAAATGTATTGCAGATAAACTTATATAAAAAAAATAAAAATAAATATCTTTTTCCTACCAATAATTATTTTATTGGCACAAAATACATACAAATTCCATATGTGTGAAAAGTCACACACGAGGGTAGGAAATGTAAGTTTTTTTGAGGAGGAGATGAAGGTTAAACACGTGCCAATTATTCCCATATATAATTTTTTAATTAAGCTTTTTTTCAAGCCTACATTCTTTAAATCTTACTACGCAATATTTACTTTAATTTATTAATTTAATTAAATATACTCTCTCATGCCCCTCCAAATGTGACTCATATTTCAATAGATATCTGATTTATGGCATTGTTCTCTACCGCGCAACGAATGTTCGTTGGTTTTCCAACTACTCAGGCCTAGAAAGGAAATAGAGAAAAAGGGATTGTGGAAAAACTGAGAATGTGACTTCTTTTGCCCGGGACATATCTTTTAGACTATTTGATGAGTCTGAGTAACTTTTCGCGGAATAGAGAACCAACGGCTACCATTCACAATATATCTGAACATATTGGTGCTCCATATCAGCAAGGCAGATACAGGTTAAATGTATCCAACGATTATCCTTCTACCAGCCTACCAACTCGAGTCCGCGAAACGCAAGAGTTTTGTAACCGTCGAAATCTAAACTTGCTCGGCTCCTGTTCCATTTGCTGCCTTGGAGCCGTCAAAGCAGTAAGGTTAACATACCGAGCACACAAAATGTAAGTGAAATTTTTGCCAAATCTTGTTTTTTTTTTTAAGCTGGAATTCATCTAGGAACTTTTCTACATCAAAAAGAAAATTTTGAAAAAAAAATGTTGCTTACGTTTTTTACGCGGTGAGGGCTCGATATCCAAAATCGTCAATTTTCAGTAAATACAGTAATTTCTGATGAAAATTACGGCTTCCAGAGGGGCCACGGACTGACCATTGATATTTGCTTTACTTTTTCAAAAAAATCTATATATTATATATATTACGCCTCCAAAAGTATAACGTATTGACTTTATTGTATTTGTGAACTGAAATAATTACTTTAAACTGCTGTTTTTTCATCGGAGCTATAAACTTTACAAAATATTTTTAAAAATATTTGTGGTTCCGTGAGATGGATCGATTTGAAACGTTATCCAAAAATGTATTTTTTTTTAAATAAAAGTAGATTTAGTAAGTAATATATTAAAAAAAAAACGCTTTAGATGGTGAACAGTGTAAGCTTAAAAAGTCTGCGTAAAAGAGTTGAGAAATTATTTTTTCGCAAATGTTTCATGTAACAAAAATAAGTGCAGATATACAAACATTATTTAGGTGTTGAAAAAATGGGGAAAGTTATTGAAAAACCGCTGCCTGATACCATCTTCTAATATATTAGCATACTTTTGGTTTTTGTACTACCCTTGGTTTGCTTACTTAATTGGCGCTATAACAGCTAAAGCGACTTTGGCCGAACTTCTCCTACAATTTGTAATGTGCGCTTTGTTGCTGTAACACAAAATGTGGGACCTACAAATTTACGCCGACTCCGAATGGCGAATGTTTTTTTGTGAAATGTTTTTTCAAGGCAGAAATACATTCGAAGGTTTGCCATTGCCTGACGAGGGGCGATCGTTAGTAGAAAAAAACTTTTTCTATAATTTTTGATATTACTTGTCCCGGCCTGAATTTGAACACGGAACCTACCGAATGAAGCACGCACATGGTACACAGCCGGCTACGGCGGCTTCTCTGGTTAAAAAAAAAATTATAAAATAGAAATAATTGCATACGTCCAGCCACAGCTGGGTTGTTTGTATTTGTCTCTATTTGGGGTTGGTTATTGGTGCAACACTTTTTATACATGCTGTGAAATTTATGTGCTACTAAAATTTATTTTTCGCTTTTCCTGTTAATTATTTGCTATGCCATAAAAATCCCTATACCCCTATGCAAATTTTCTTACGAGCATAAATACAAATTTGTACATATGTAAAATCTAATTATTTTGTATACTGGTAACAAAAAAATTCGTGCAGTTTTATTATTGATCTTTGTTATTGGGATTTCAGTCACTGAACCTACTAGGATTTCATGACTTGGCACAAATAATGGATGTTTCAAGTAGCTTATGGAAATGGAACTACGAATGCTATATCTTGGTATGTATGTTCGCATAAATCGCATCTATCAGAACGTCTGAACGTCTAACCTTTCGCCCATGTAGCGTAAACTTGGCTGAAACTGAAATTTTCCTGTCATTTTCTTTTCTCGAAAAATTATTGCTCTATTTATTAAAATTTTCACGCAAAACTTCTTAAATGCCACCAGCGTAATTTTTTACATCACGTAGCGATCGCGTGTTGTTATCGCGGGATCATATCGGCACTTGTTCATTACCATTTGAGAACAAGTTCTGGTTCACCACTATAAATAGTACTCCTATAACTTCTAATACTACCACGACTACTACTACTAATACTACTACAACAATCGCTATGATAACTAATGCTAGGGTGTTGTTTTTAGACTGATAGAACTTTAAAATGAAATAAAACGCATAAAAAATGAAGTATGATGCCAAATTTTTTTTTTGTTTGAAAGATAATTTCACGACATTTAATATTTAAAAAACGTTTTCGGGCATATGTCCAGCACGACAAGTTTTGGTGAATCGGCTGCGATCAGTTCAATTTTGAACCACTTTTTGGAGTAACTCTGGGCATATTTCATTAATAACACGAGTTATGTTGGCTTGCAAAACTTCAATTGTTGCTGGTTTATCAGCGTAAGCCAACGACTTTACATAACCACAAAGAAAATAATCCATTGGGGTTAAATCGCATTATCTTGGAGGCCAATTCACTGTACCATTTTTTGAAATAATGTTATCGCCAAATTGCTCTTCAACAAATCGATGGTTCGAGTGGCAGTATGAGACGTGGCACCGTCTTGTTGGAACCAAAATTCTTGCAGGTCGATATTATGGAAATTTGGAAACAAATAATCATTGAACTGTAACGATCACCATTGACAGTAAGATTCGCTACGGCCTCATTTTTAAAGAAATAATGACCGATGATGCCTCCGTGTCAACAGTTTGACGAATAAGCTGCTCTGATTCTCGATTATGTGAACCGTAAAATTCACGAAGTGATTTCTAAGTTTGGCGAACAGAACACTGATTTTTAAAGTAACATTCCACAATTTGTAAACGTTGCTGCGGCGTCATTCTTTCCTTGATGATTTGTCAATGCTTACTGTACAGAAATGTCAAAACCAAATGTCATTTGCCAGCTGTCAAGTGACAGCTATCCCTCTCGAAAGTTCTATTAGCCTAAAAAACATACCCGTTACAACTAATTACAACTACTATTTGTACTAATGCTACTAATAATTACCACTACTATTTTACTACTAATTACTACCATTATTTTTACTAATTTTTACTACTATTTTTACAAATGATGTCACTAATTTCTTCCACTTTTCTAACAATGCTGCCAGTAATTACTTCCACAAGTTTTATTAATACTACTACTATTTACTACCACTATTTGTATTACTTAGTACCACTATTTTTAGTAAAGCTACCACTAATCGCTACCGCTATTTTTACTACTCTTTACTATTTTTTAATAATGCCGCTACTAACTACTACTACTACTACTATTTACTCTGTATCTCTTTATAGAATCAGCGCAGAAATTTCATGGCTGGACCGTGCACGCATTGGCTCCGTTTCTTTGTACTCGAGTTGTAAAAGAACACTAGGTAGGATAACGAATTGCAACAACACTAACTCGGAAAAATATGCGAGTTGAGCCAACTCGGTTAAATGATATTCGACCTGAGTTGTAGTGTTGGGAAGTGAAAAAACTGCGCTATTGTGAATGAGCCGGAAGAAAATACATGGAAAGTTTAAGTTTAAGACCTAATTCGTTTTAAATTCCAAAGTATTTTTAACTATATAAATGCACCAACCTAAAGTGTGTATGCAAAAATATTTTGAGTTCTTGAATACTACTAAATAAATCGCATTTTTCAAGACAGATGCAAGCAGGGTTGATTTTGCAACTGTGGGAAATTTTATCCGAGTTGGAGCGTTCTTTTGCAAGTCGGGTACAATAAAACGGGTCTATTATTTTATTATTATTTTTCCTCTACTGGAAAGTAAATATAAGTAAGTGTAAAATTAGCAGTTAACTACTTTGGTGCAGAATTTAAGCCTCAGTTACTTTGTCGATAACAGTAGAAGATATTAATAACCGTAGTAAATGCCAGAGAAATGCACGGCAAATCGGAGCGAAACAATGTTAGAGTGTAGGTAATTGCTTCGAAAACGGGTTCTTATAAAAAGTTTTCATTGATATTCGTGGTGTTGTGTTAGCGGAGCCTCTACTGGTCTTTCGGACAATGGATCTAAAAAAGACTAAGACGAAGCATCCGCAAGAAGTTATATGTGAATTAGAGATTAGGAACAATAAGTTACCATTGAATTGGGGATTAGGAATGATAAGTTACCACTTCATAAATCGATCGTTTTGAGAGAATTTTTAAAATTTTTCTAAAAAGTAATTATTGCAGACTAAACGAAATACTTTCAGAATTTAGCGCATTAAAAATTTTGAATTCGGCTGTAATAAATGCTGGCTGAGTGCAACCGATGCACGCACATAAAGAGGATATTTTTTAAGATAAATTAAAGAAATATTTTGTATTATAGTTATCACTCCTTTGCATGAATGCTACTATCGTAATTTTGTTTAGTTCATTTGTATTTCAATATTTAAACTGGTGGCAACGCGATCTAAAAATATTTTTTTCAAATGGAGCTTTTCTAAACATTATTAGGTTAAATTAGGTCAATGTGCTAGTTCCCGCAGTATTAACTCACTTAGACATAGTGGAGAAGTCCATTTTGATACCACCTGTGTTGTGAACGGTAACGTGAAATCGGAAAAATCAGAAAAGATTAACCTGAGAAACGTTACGTACCCCGAATGAAGTCACGCAACTTACCAATATCCATCCCAGAAAGCTTCTCTGGAGTACTAAAGAAGTAGGAGCCTAGGTACTTGAACCTCAGTCTCGCAAAGACAGGGCAGGTGAGCAGAAAGTGAAAAGTTTAATCCACCTCATCATCCTCCATACAGCTGCGGCAGAAAGGGTCAGAGATTGTATTCAGCCTAACCGCATAAATCTCCACCGGACAATGTCCAGTCAGAACTCCAGCGAGGATCGAGAGTTTCCGCTTTGTTAGCGACCTCAGCTCCATCGAGCTTCCACAGTCCAGATGGCGCTTGCAATTTTACATGTTGCAGAAGTTGCCCAGCGCTACCTGAGTCGGTAGAGAGCCCATCTATCCAATAGAAGTCCGTAGGCGGCCAGAGGGTCCCCTACCCTCTCCCTGCATGAAGTAATGACTTCCAGGGTATCAAGACGAGTGAGCTCATTAGCCTAGCAGTTTCCTCCATTTCCACTATGGCTCGGCACCCAAATCAGTCCGATGTCAAGGTATTCAGATGGTGCTGAGAGAGAAGTCAGGCACTACCCGACAAGTTTTGTGTTTGACTAATAAGGATGCCCGTCTAAAGGGCGTGGATTGGTGAGGAGCCAAACGGTTGTCTCCTTGATTGCGGCCACATCCGCCTGGAACACACTACCTAAATTTGCGGCTAAGGGAGAGCTCCTCGCAGAAGACACCCGTGCAACCTCTCCGTCCAGCTTCAAACCAGCCGTAAAGAAGTGCACCGGCTTCTCGCCCCAACGCCACCATCCTTCCATTTCTCCATAAGCGGAATGTGAATAGAGAAGGAACCATCGGGCGCTAAAATCGGAAGACAGCAATCTGTTTCTAGAGAGACAAAGTCGAAGCTAGCACCCCACTAAATCCAATGAGCGCAGATCGCTGCACCCGCTCTAGCAGCTTAACTTTCGATATCTTATCCAGTGAGTTCCATCAGACAACCACTCCATAAATCATTATAGGCCTAATTATAGTTTCCTAAAGCCAGTAATTTACCTTAAGAGAGAGGCCCCATCTCTCCCAATAGCATTCCGGCAACAGTATACCGCAACTGAAGCCTTTTCGCCCTTTTCTCAATATTTGGCCCCCAAGTGATCTTTCTGCCCAAAATCAGACCTAGATACTTGACCCGGTCAGAAAGCACAAGCGGGACGCCACCTATTGAAGAGGAATGAGCATCTGGTACTTTATACGAGCTCGGCCTTGCTAGGATTGATCGCGAGCCCACATCCTGTAGACCATTTTACGATCAAGTTAAGGTAACTCTGCATGATATCAAAAAGGGCGCTCAAGAACTTACCCCTAACAATGAGAGCTACATCGTCGCAATAGGCAATGACCGCGCAGCCTTTCCTTTCCAGCTCCTTCAGAACGCCATTGATAACAACGACCCAAAGGAGTGGTGAGAGAAACCCTCCTTGTGGAGTACCTCTAGTCACCCTACGTTGAATGGAGGAATCTGTCACAGAGCAGGTGATTGACGAGCCTTATAAGACCCCTAAACATTATTAGTTTAATTACTTTTTCGAACATGTGGCCACATTCTTAAAAAAATATCTCCGCAATAAAGCTTTTTTAACCGTAGCCGCGTGCTTAGCGTGAACGCCCTTCATTCGGTGTGGCCGAGTTTGAATTCGAATAGCGGTCGGTTCTCAGCAGGCAATGGCAAATCCCCGGGTGAATTTCTGCCATTAAAAAACCATTAAAAATCATTTACTAAGTCCTTTTAAATAAGTGCATTGCCAAAAAACCGATATAGGTTTCCTTATACTAATTATCGTGATTTAAATTCTAAATTGGTAAATCCAACAACTCTAAAAACAAGTCGTACTTCGGCGCTGAAGTTGCTGATATAAGTGAACAAAATTTCAGTCGTTGTTTCATAAAATTAACCAGTTTTTTAACTAACACAATTACTTTGTAACTTTTTGTATTTGTGGAGAATTTAGTTTTAAGATATGAGTTTTTTTTACACAATATATAAGCTTAAAATATTTTATATTTCATACACAAAATTCACTTGAATTCCAAAAAAAAATTAAAAAGAAGAAAACGTCCAATTCATGGTTGTGGAGAAAATCCGTGTAAATGTTTTTAAGCGAAAGAAACAGCAACAACAGGAACTATATAAATTAGAATAGCACAGGTGGTAGCAGGTGATCAGTATAATAAAAACGATTCTCTATACCTACGTGAATGAAATTAAAATAAGTATACCACTTTTTGTAATAAAAAAAAAAGAAAGAAAAAAAAGTTAAAAATCAAATTCAAAATAAAAGATAAAATCAGCATAAACTTATGCATAAAACACAATATTGCCTACGACATTTACGAGTGCAAAGTAGCGTCGTAAAAATTCAAATACACCAGCGTACCCATTCAAATAGTATGTGCCAATTACAAAGCCCATGTGATGAAACCAATTTTTATGTCTTTCTACCACAATAACAATAACTATGAAAAACAAAAAAAAAAAAAAAAAAAATAAAAACATAACTACAATATAAAAATACACTTGTCACCCGCAACACTTTACACTTTTAAAATGCCATCGGAGCAGCCACAATTGCCTTTTTTATGTTCGCACACAAATATCCGTAATGTTTTTTTTTTTTTTCGTTTAATGCTTGCATTAGGTTGTTATTATTGTTGTGCTGGCAGAGGAAGAAAATGTGAAAAGAAAAACTTGCAGTCAGTCATAAAAATGCTTTATGCCACAATACACACACGAAAAATGTTCGCACGTTTGTCGCTCAAGTGCTGGGCCGAGCTGGGTAAGGCGGTGTGGTGGGGAGCATTGTGACGCGATTGACGTCGTTGGCGCTGTACCCGTGACAAAGGCGTTGTCACTTTGACATTTCTCACGCTTGACAATTTGTCAATCAAAGTGCAATTTTTGTTGGTTTTTTTTTTGTAATTCATAGCAGCCGCAATGTTAAGATATGAAGATAAGTAAATATTTTTTTCTTAAATTCAACGTTTAATACAATAACAGTTGCCAGTAACGGCACGCAACTGATATGCATCTATTAATACTTATTATATAATTGGCAATAAAATAAAATTTTAATGTGGCATTCCTATAAATATGTGGCTAATTTTTCACTAAGCTTTTTTGCTTTGTTCGAAATTTCAGTATTTTCTATTTGTAGCGGCTGACTATGCTGGTTCGTGCCAGCTGTGAGAGATCTGAGACTCCTCAAATTAAAGAAATGTAAGTTATTGTGTGTTATACAAACTAAACTAAGATTTTGTTAGTTAATATAATTTGTTTTCCTTTTTTGCTAATAACCTGTATGTATTAAAATATTTAAACAAAACAAATATTATTGAAAACTTAAAACCAGCAAAATATATATTGTTTGCAAATCTTTGTAATCTCTTAAATTAAAAAAAAAACATGAATTAGACAAAAAGCAGTTTACAAAAAGTGGATCCGTCGTAGTGCTATTGTTGTACTGAATTCTTTAAACAGCTGGTAACCAACCACAAAAATATTTATTTTCAAGACTCTTTTGTTTGACACAAATGGTGATTTTAATTTTTCACACAAAAAAAAAATATTGTGACAATTAAGCTTACTTTCGTCTGATATCTATTTTATAGCCTTTCTATATTTCACATACTCTTAACGTGACAGCCATCTTCCCTCTTCAAAACTACCTTTTTTGGCTGTTGTATTTGGGAAGGATTTTTCGTTATCCCTTGTTAAATTTAGTTTGGAGACGAACCGGTTTCGGCGTTGTACCATCTTCGGTGAGCATGAAAATTTCCATCAAAATATTTAGTGAAGAAAAGTGTACCATAAAATGGTTATTACTGGGAACTTTATTCACGAATTTATATGAAACTAGTCTAAAGAAGTAATTATATAAATAAACCACACACAGACCCATGTTCACACTTTTGATATTTACAAATCGCTGAAAATTAGGATCAGCCGCTCCGTGTACTGGTGGTATTTTTAACTATAAAATGGCCAATTAGGTAAATCTATCATCAAGCTCAATTTGCATTTCCAGACATCTATTGATTAGCAGTGCTTCTTCTGAACCACAGTTGGACTAGCCCAAGCTTGCCTTTCCTATTCAAATATTGGGAGCGACCAGTTTTTTCCTTTGCGGTTTTCACCGCCTATGATCTTAGTTTATATTTTATATTTATTTAAAAAAGTTAAAGTTAAAGTTTATGTGCCGGAAACTATTGCATTGCCAACCCATTTGGTGATTGTTATATTTAGCTCAGAAATTTGGTAAGTAGCAATATATCCGCGCTTCTTTTTTTTTTTTAGCTTGTCCTTGAGTGGCAAAGGACAAGAGCTTGGAGTATAATTTTACGTAATTGTTCTAGTTTCTTCATATACAAATTCTTTCAATCCAACAAAAACAGGTATTGAAGTAAAGATATAACCGAAAAATAATCTAAATGGGAGTGACTTTCAAATGTCCTCGAATTCATCTATTATTGAAAACAATGGAACAGCGTTCTTTTCATATTTAGCAGCGTACTGCTCATTTTTTTTGGAAAATTTCCCCTGATACATCTCAGAGTTTAGAAGATAACCGGAAAGCGTGTATTAGCGGGGCCGCCGAGAGGAAATCCGGGCCCTGGGGTAAAAAGGTGGGGCCCCTTACATAAAAGTGTCGAATACTTCATCAATTTCATCAACTATCTTTCTACTTACTACTCTAATGTTTTTAAAGAAAAGGTCAAATACGACGCTTTTTGCTCTCATCAGTTCAACTCATCTGTATTGAATTTGCTTTATAGTTGATGTTGGGTGAAATAATTTTTTTTTATACATACAATACGATTTCGAAAATCAACAGAATGTATTAATCAGTTCATATATATACACTTTTGGTCAAAAATATTTATTCAGATTATATCGGAGTATACGAATATAGGGATAGCAGGACTTGATAATTAATATGAAGATAGAAACATCTTACTCAAACATTTATTTATCGATCTGAATAATTAAAAAACAGTTCTTTCGAAGTCTGTTGACTATCTTGATTAAGTTTTTGAACATGCAGTTTAAAATTCTCCAATCTTCAACTGTTTGGAATTTAAAAGTGCGCTTTTCGAGTTTTGGCGGCAGCAATTTCTTAAAAAATACGTGCCGCTTCAAAAACTCCGGGCCTGGGAGGAATCAAAACCGACCCCGGCCACCCTACCCCTCTCGAAGGGACTGTGTGTAGGCACCATACTTTGTATTCAAATCACAATGGTTTACCTCTAATAAATTGTCTACAACCATGCCTACCGCCTAGTATTTCAAAATTGGTTCGTCGCAGGACAAAAATACTCCCCCGCATGAAGATTTTTTTTTCAAACCTGAACTTCAGAATATCAGTAATGGTTCGCAGTTTCCAGATTTTATCTGAAAAATCATCCTTTCCTCTTTTGAAAATAACTCAAAATCAATCACGTCTCATCGCAGCAATACTAACACGGTTCTGAATATCTGTATCAAAACTCCAATATGTTTCATTCTTTCTCGAACCGTAATATTTGGATTCCCATTATTACTAACAACCGAATACCTGTTTGACTCGTTGCAAAGCATTTGCAATAAAGGATCATTAAAAAACTTTTGGAATTGCTCGTGTGACTCTAACTCAGTGTAAGCTCTGTAATTACTATCAGTCAAAATTGCAATACTCCACTCAATGTCATCGTCCACCCATCTCCAAGATCGCTTGGTTCTTTTTGTTTCACTATGTAACTGCGTTGTGGTTGCCTTACGGTCATAATATTTAGCTTGTTCTTTATGCGTTCAAGTTGAAAACGATGTACTAGGCTTTTCGGGGGCTTGCACAGATGCAATTGATTTCGCTAATAGGTTCAGGTAGGTAGGTTGGAGTGGCAGCCGCCTACAGTGTCTCACTTAGGCCAATATTAGGAGACCCATTGTGTTACCACAAGGAATAATTTGTACCATCCAAGACGAAAGTTACCCCTCACCAAACCATTTTGCCTCGCTGATGAACCTCAACAGACAATTTACCTCGGCGCTTGAAACCTCACTAAGGTTATCCAAAATCGGTGATCCCAGATATCGCATTCTGCTTCTACACAGTGCAGGACACTTACACAGTAAATGCAAGATCGTTTCCTCCTCCTCGTCGTTCTTGCAGCTCCTACAGCATCTTCGGAAGGGTACTCCCAACCTTTCAGCATGTTTCCCTATCAGACAGTGCCCTGTTAGAGCCCCGATGACGTTGGAAATGTTTTCCCTTCTTAGAGAGAGAACGCTGCGCGACCGTTTCCGATCCCATTTAGGCCACGTCTTCCGTGAAGTTCGACAGATCGTATTTTGCATCCATCTATCGGCAGCTTGTTTATATGTACATTCTCTGAGTAGCAGTTTGCAAGTGGCAAACGGCAAACGGCATACCAATGCGTTCTTTATCTTGAAGAATCTGCTTGGTCGTACCTTGTCTTGCAAGTTCATCTGCCATGCAGTTTTCCTCTATGTCCCGGTGACCAGGGACCCAAATGAGGTGCAGTCTGTTCTACTTGGCCATCTCCTGCAGAGATAGGCGGCAGTCCAGCGCGATGTTCGAGTTAAAAGTGAAAGAGCTCAGAGCTCTGATTGCAGCCTGGCTGTTACTAAAAATGAAGATGTCTCTTCCTATAATCCCAGTCCCTGAAAGACGCTGCAGTGATCTGGTAACCTAAAGGAAATTTGCAGGAGAAGGTTTCGTGAGAAAACACCTCCTCCTACCTTATTATCGAGTTTCGAGCCATGCTTTCGAGACAATGCTATCAGGTGGAGTTTGAAACTCAAGTTTCCACTCCTCCCTGCTTGAAATACGTGTAATAAAATTACTTTTAGAAACGGATGTCAAGGCGCACCGATCCGTGCTGCTCGGAATAGAGCAGAACTTTTTCAAAATACAATAGTGCCCTTGGCTTCCAGGGTGTCACCGGGATTTCTCTCTTAGTCGCAAAGCAGTCATCGCTGCCATTTGTTGTCCAACCAAATCTAAATGAATAAGGTCTTAAATGACGTTCAATGCCTCATTTGGAACGGTTCTGAGCGCCCCACTTATGCAGATCATACTAGATCTTTGCACCTTGGTGAGTAGTCTAAGGTTAACCTCTTTTTCTAATGCAGGCCACCACACGATCACCCCATATAGGAGTATTGGTCTAACGACCGCTGTGAAAATCCATCGACAGATCCGGGGATTAAGACCCCATTTCCTGCCTATGGCTCTCTTACATGTGTAGAGGGCTACGGAAGCCTTCTCATGACGTTGAACTAGATTCTCCTTCCAGTTCAACTTCCTATCTAAAATAACGCCTAGAAATTTGGCACTTGTAGAAAGACTTAACCAGGTACCGTTCAGTACCGTTCAGTCACCGAAGGCACTTTATACCTTCTCGTGAAAAGTACAAGTTCCACCTTACTTGAGCTGACCCTGAGCCCGCAGTGGATGGACCACTTGGATACCTCCCGAAGCGCTCGTTGCATCAGCTCGCATAATGTCTGCGGAAACTTTCCCCTGAGTGCAATCGCGACGTCATCAGCGTACGCGACGACTTTTGCGCCACCCCATGCCGTATCTCGCTTTTTTAACTTTTTTCATTTATTATTATAATAGGTGTGAACTTTTATTGAAATTATTAATTTAAGTGAAGAAGTGGCAATGCTTTTCAAAAGTATTTCGTAATTAAGCTTTCTGAAAACTCTTTGTCAAAAATATTGCAGTAATTAATTTAGGCTATAATTTTTATTAAAACTAATTAGCTTACAGTTATCTTTAAAAAATATTCCATATATTAATAAAAATTAAACCATTTCTATGCCATATTTTGTCAAAGTTCAACTATCTCCGAAAGCCTTAAAAAAGTTAATTTAAAGCGATTTCAACAGATAATTTTTTTGTTGGTTTGCCGACGTTCTACCCATTCGGGTACTGCGAAGGCACCGCCGAAGCTGAAACTATAAGGAAATTTTTTCTTTCTATAGGAATTTGGAAAATTCCTGTGCAAATGAGAGAAAAGGCGAACCAGTTCCATTGATTTAGCCAGATTTTGAGAGCTAGTTTTGTTCTATTCCACTTAAGTAGCAGCTTTCTTTGCGACATAAAGTAAGTTGAATATGTGAAACTAGCGATGTTGAAAAAAAATGCAGTAGTATTTTAGTTGCTAGTGCCACTAGGTAAAATTTGTCATAATTAAACTAAGGTATTGGAAATATAAGTATTTATAATTTGGCGCAAATTTGGAGTATATGTACTTTGCATCCGAATGCAGTACAGCAATTTGTTAATTAATAAAAGCCATAACTCAGCTCAGTTTTTGTGTGGCAGCACTAATCGAAGTTTTTCTTAGCAAACAAATTTGTTGCCAGTGTACACTTCTACTTGTTTATGTGTTTATTTTTGTTTATTAATTTTAAAATTCGATTTTTTGTTGTTTTTTTTCAACCACATTTTTAACCCGCTGGCCATGCATCTGTCAATCAAAGTTTTAATTGACGTTGACGCTGCTGATTAAATGAGTGGCGCTTTTAAACTGCTCTGATACGAAACGCAAGTATAAAGTGTGTAAAGGTTTGATAAAACATCTTTTTTCACTTTCGCAGCTTTTGCTTTGGGTCGATAAATAAACTTTGGCGGTTTTGGAAAAATGTAATACTCTAACTCAATATCATATTATTTTTTAGCTACAGCTTTAAACAGCACATGCCTTGAAAACTTTATTAATTTAATTTTATTTAGTACATGTTAACAAAACAGCACTAACTGGAGTTAAGCTATTTTGTCAAATGCACACAGATTCCCATATGGTCACATGTAAAGTATGCCGATATTTTTTCGTAAAATTCCATAAGCAAATTGGGAGTGCAAATTAAATGCAATGCCTAGAGGTTGATATTTATAAACAAATTACGGCTACGGTGCCACATATTTGCGAACGTTTGACAAGTTGTCATTTCGTCGTGTGGGCTGCGGCTAATTAGTCTGTCATGGAGTGTTTCCTGTCGCTAAAATTACAAGATGTAAATGAAAAAAAAAAGAAAAACTCTGCTTGACAACCAATTGATTTAGGCATTTATGTGTCTGCATTTGGTCTACGTTTGCAGTATTTTATTAATTGTATGAAAAATTTTGTATGTTACGTTACCATTAATGGACGGGTTCGTTTCTTAAGTCTTTTGTAAATGTACGCGTAAATGTTTAGCCTCAAACTTCTTAGAATAAATGGTTATTACTTGTCATAACAATAACTATAATCTAAACGGCAAAGCGTCGACATACATTTGAGAAGTGCCTAAAGCATTTTTGGAAAATGCTGTAAAAGGATATAGAACGAGTGTCAGTTTAACAAATACTGCCACAAGTCAAAAAAAAGGAAAAAAACAATAAAAATGTCATACCTCGTTCTTTGAAGGTCTCCGAGTGACTTCCGAATTTAAGCCTGGAATATAACCAAATTTATTATTACAAGATGATATAACATTTGGTAAGATTGTAATGGCTATGGAAACATGGGTCATGTTTTATGGATTGCCAAAAAACACAATTCGCGAATGCCCTTATATTCAAATTAATCACAGACACGAAGAATGTCTATCATTTCCATCAAAAATTTGAAGTAACACCTTGCATCTTAATAATGTTGCTAAAAAATCTAAGATTGAAATAATTGTCAAGAGATGTGTTAAAATGTTTGGGTTTGAAGGAAGCCTGGCGAATTCTTAAAATGCTCCAAATACTTCTGATATCACGCTTTTGACAGCATACCGTTATCCAGAGCCATAAAAGGAGCAATTATAGAGCAGACCTAGCGTCCGGAAAGTAGTATAAAGTAATTGGAACAAGAGGATGGCTCAGAATTTGCTTGTAACGGCCTCGATCGTGGGGTTCCCGGTAGTATGCCATGTTGGGGCTGCCGCTGGATTTGCTTCAGTAATGGAAGAATGGATTGAATAATGCTGGTTGTTGTCTTGGATATTGGATATATTGGGTAGTATCTTAGGTCCTTTATTATTTGTCCTCTTTATTAATGATATTTCCTCTTGTTTCTCTAAGTGTAACTTCCTTCTATATGCCGATGACCTGAAGATTTATCATGAAATAAGATGTCCGCAAGATTCACTAACTCTCCAGGCCGAGGTCGACAACTTATACAATTGGTGTTTGCGTAACTGTCTAGACCTTAATATTAGCAAATGTCATTATACCTCCTATGCTAAGTTGTTGAGACCGGTTTCTACTTCCTACTGTATCTCAAACGTGCCGCTGAAGTCAAAGTGCGAATTTAAGGACTTGGGTGTCTACTTTGATACCAAGCTTAGCTTTACAACTCATATCAATTATATTATTTCTAAATCGTTTGCAATGTTGGCATTTGTTCGTCGTAATTGTTCTGCATTCTCCGATCCTTATACTTTCAAACTTTTGTATACGTCCTTCGTTCGCTCTAGAATGGAATATGCTGTATTTATTTGGAGACCGTTTCATTCGATTCATATCAACAGATTAGAGTCTGTTCAAAGGGTCTTTGCTAGATTTGCTTTTCGCTCGCTAAGATTTACTGAACCTCTACCGTCTTACCGTTCTCGCTGTCTATTAATTAACCTTATGGCCTTAGATGCGAGGCGTACTCTTTTATCGATGTGTTTTGTATTTGACATCATCTCAGGCTCTATTGATTGTCCTTACCTTCTTATGAGAATTGGTTTTTTTGTTCCTCCACGTATTCTTCGTTGTCATGAATTATTTTATGTTGGTTTAGCAAAAACCGTTTATGGCATGAACACTCCTTTAAGAAGGGGGCTTTGTCAACTCAATGCTTTTTCTTCTTCCTTAGAGTTTGATCTCTCTTCTTCAAAATTTACTTTTAAGAATATACTTATAAGGCACTTGATGCATTAACCATATTTTGTAAGTATGTTTATGTATTTCTTTTTTTTGCACTATCCTGTTTATAAATTTGTCATATAGTCTGTAAGCACATTTATTGATTAATAAATGAAATAATTTTTCTATAATATTGTAGATGTGACTGCTTGTGTAGCTTACGTAATATAAAAGGAAAATAAACCATGTTTGTAGTCTTAACCGTAGAGTGCTAACCAAATTGCAACTTACGTTAGTACTAACAGTGAGTAAAATTTACTCGTATGCCATATATACAAAAAAAAAACAACTATTCGTTTTATTATTGTTATATTTTAATAAAGAACAAAGCGCTTTCACAGCAATACTTAACTAAAAATTAACTTCAGGTTCATTTTAACTGTGTGTAAATAAAGTATTATAAAATTAATTTAAGTCTTTGAATTACATTCAGTATCTTTGTTTCACATTCTCAGTCAGTTTTAAATTAAAAAATAAAGAATAATAAAAGAAAAATTATGTCTGCATATTTACATATTTACACAGTCTTCGCAGTATTTTTTTTTGGTGTTCTTCACATATAAATCTTTCTCATTTACCACATTTTGTGGTTGTGTATCGTTTTTTTTATTATCACAAAACTTGCAGTACTTTCTTTGATTATTTGTTGACTGGGACTCTTTTAATTTAGTTTTTGGATCACATTGTCCCATAACTTTGTTAATTGATGTTCGCAAGTTAGTGCTAATTTTTAATTCCGCTCTGTTTTGTAGGTGAGGAATAATGCGATCGTTGCTCAGAGCAAACATAAAATCCTTTCTTGAAAGTGGGCGTTGGTGTTCATTCTCTCTCTTCTTGTAAAAATTCGCAACGTAAATGACGTATGCGTTGATAGAAGCCATATTGACCATAGAATAGAATATGCATTAGAAAGGGCCACCTCCTTGTTTTCCTGCCACAGTTCATATCTTGACACACTTGGTCGAATGTATCTACAGCTCCCTTAGTGGCATTGTATGCACTTATGATTTCCGAGTTTTTAGTTGTTGTGCCTGCGTCTGGATGGAAATGCAACGAAGACAACAATGTAACGATTTTGTTGGTTTTCGGCTTATATGATACAATTGTTGCTGTTTGGCTGTAGAGAAACATCGACGAATTTACTGGGCGATTTTGAAAATTGACATTACAGAAATCCGATGGTAGTTCACGCTTGTTTTTTTTTACTGTGCCCAAAATAGTTGCTTCGTATTCTCTTTCCAATAGTTTTTTTGCGAGAGGAAAACCAGGAAATCAGTTATACATAGTCGGATCTCGATTTGCTTGGCAAAGCACTAGAAAGGTTGCTAGTATATGGTAAATTATTTCTAAGGATCAAATCTGCTCAATGGAATCGTTTACATCGACGGCCTCTTCATTATCAGTATCACTATCCCTCATATTGTTAGTTATGAATCTTCATACCGAGACGGGCCGTTTGACCCATATTTTAATATTCCAAACAATTTGAGTATAACTAAATTAAATTCGACTTTTCAAGCAAGTGGCAACCCTCTACATACTATAAGCCCTTTACTCAGCTAATTTTTTTTCATTTATTTTTTATTTATTTATTTCATATTTTGCATAACTTGCGTATAATTAAATTAAATTCAACTTTTCAAATATGTGGCAACCCTAATAAAGTTAGCCAGGAATCATCTTTCCGATATAAACCGTTTGGCACCCATGTTTTACTTTCTTATATATCTCGTGAGTAACTTAATTAAATTCGACTTTTCAAGCAGGTGGCAACCCTTTTCAACCTATCGCTAGCTATATACCTTCTCCTCAGCAAAAAAAAACCCGTTTTATACTCAAATTTTAATATTTTATATAATTGTGAAAAATATAATAATCAAACAGGTGGCATCCCTCCCCGAAATATATGTATGAACCTCACCGTGACGATCCCGTTCCCACATGTATTTTAGTATTTTATATAACTCGTGTATACTTTAATTAAGTACAAATTTTTAAACAGGTGGCAACACTCATAAAAGTTAGCTATGAACCTTCTATCCCAGAAGAAACGCTTGACACCCATATTTTAGTATTTCATATGGCTTACGTATAATTTTTAAATCAATTAGCCTTTCAAACAGGTGGTAACCCTATCCCAAAAATAAAATATACTGTACGACCTACGTTATAAAAATCAGTTGAGAAGTTTCGGAGGAGTTCGACAACAAACACCGTGACACGAGATTTTTATACACTTACATAATATATAGAACGAGATTTTTGAAGTGAAACTTATTTGCGTAGGATGAATGAAGCTTACGACCATTGTGCCACTAGTTCCAGCACCGTTGGAAGCTAGTTCTTAAACAATTCGGGATCATTACGCGACGAGTTCAGGACCACTTCGACTAGCTATTTTAGGACCATTTCAAGACTATTTCGGGTTCACTCCGTAATCATATCGGGATCATTTCAAGATTTTTCGCGACTATTTTGACACTCAATCGGGACCAGTTCAGGACTGTTTCGGGACCACTTTAGGAGTATTTCGGAATCAGTTCGGTACTCGTTGAGGACCAGCTCGGGACTAGCTTAGAATGACTTAGAGCTTAGTCGAATACTTATTCAGGGCTACTTGGATCCAGTTAGAGATGGGTACGAGACGGTTTCGAGAATGGTTTGAGACAACATCGGAGGGAGCTCGAAACTAGTTCGGAAAAAAATCAACCTGGTTGCTACCACCCGCCGTGCTTACAAATACAAATTTTGGCCTCTGTTTTTAGTACATTACAATACACAAATATTAATGGGTCTACTCTTGGAAACCAGAGGCTTTTATTTATATGCCAATCTTATTATTATTACTAAGAAATTTTAGCATACAAATTGTTTGAGGAAACGAGTAAAAATACGTAAAATTTCACTTTCGATATCAAATTACACTTTCCGAATGAAAAACTAGCGCGTAGCTTTAAAACTAAGCTAAGTTATCTCTGCATATATATTTCCTACAACCTATACACATGCATGCCTATATACATAGATACTAAAAGCAAGTCGAGAGTGAGGAGTTCAAAGTGGTGGAGTGGGTGTGGGAGTGGGAGTAGGAGGAACCTGCTCAAAGCCTAGAGTGATGCAAAAGAGGTTAGTTGTGTGTGACACACCTTTTGTTTGGCGACATGGGAAGCAAAATTACAAACCTGAATTGAGGGTGACTTACAGCGATATTACACACACACACACATACACATCCATACATACTATATATATAAATTTATCAAGCGCCCGTATATCTTACACATAGCTCTGAATATTTCTCTTTGTGTGTGTGTGTATGTGTGTGTGTATTTTGTAGGCAAGGAAACACCCAGAAATGCATTTACAAGCAAACTCGCGCTATGTTCGGCTGCCAAGTGCCATTTGGATTAGCAGAGCAGAGCAGAGAAGCAAATTGCAGTGCAAATGCCACAAAAGTCACAACGGCAGCATAAGTGGCCTCAGAGGCAGCTGCTATTCAATGCAAATTTTTCATGTCATAAAATTGCAAGAAAAAATGTAAAATAAATTAAAAAAAAAAAAAACACAAACTAAGCAAAAAAAAAGCAAAAAAGGTAGTGAAAATTTTAAAATAAAATATTTGCAATAAGACGATTGTAACTAGTTGAATTGAAGTGGATAAAAAAAGGAAAATAAAAATCAAAAACAAAAATAAAAAATTGGGAATTTCCGCAAAATTTTGTTCATTTACACATTTTGCCACTTGGACAAATTTTTATGTTGCAGAGAAAACTTACAAAAACAAAAACCAAATGTAACAAAATTCATTCGATGGTAATTTGTTATTGTTTAAATGTTACTACACGTATACTTGCAGTTTGCTATTTGTTTTCTTATCAGCGATTTTGTTTGTTTCTATTTATGTTTGGTTATGTAGCGTCGAAGTCGCTACTCTTGCATTGAAATTTATTCGAATAGACAGTGAGGGTATAATGTGAGAGTTAAAAAAATTAGTAAATATAAATTGAGTTACTACAATTTTCGCATAAAATTATTGGGATAATAATAGTTGGGGATAGATATGGAGATGCTGCAGATATTCAAGTGAAGAATATATATTTATCAATATAAAACAATATATGTATATGCCCGGACACACTATAGAACTTTATTTCTCAGTCCTAATTTATGTCCAATTAACGATGAAACTAAGCAACTTCGCCTTGAAAAATCTATCATAAATGAGTTTGAGATTGAATTGTATGAGGTATCAAGAGTCAAATCACTGTGAGCTCTGAATTTTATCGATAATAATCCAAAAATATTTGCTTCCTTAAAAAAACTGGACAATGTATTTTGAGATATTTGCATTCACACCGATTTGCACTGCCTCTAAAAGCTTTCTTTCCTGATCTTAAATTTAACAAAAGATATTATCAAAATAAAATTTAAATTTTAAAAACTAGGAATGACAAATGTGGACGAATTTGGTTTATGCGAAGTTATTTGGATGCAAGAATTTATTTTACATTGTAGTGCACCCGGACTTATAGACAAAAAATATAATTATATATAAGGTGATTCTTGTATCGGGTGTTTTTTTTAGACTGATAGAATTTTAAATTGAATAAAACACATAAAAAATTTAGTATAATGGTGAAAGATATTTTCATGATATTTATTATTTAAAAACGATTTCTGGTACATGCCCCCACGACCAGCTTTGGTGAATCGGATGCGATCAGTCCAATTTTGAACCACTACAAAAATTCCAACTTGTTAAGCACGACGGCGAATAGACAAATTCGGATCTTCTCCGACACTAACACAGCACCAATATTTTCTTCTGTACGTGTAGTTCTTTGTCTTGTTGTTAGTTTTTCATGGAGTAGGGTAAATGTTTTTCGAAATTTAAAAACAGTTCGACGAATAAGCTGTTCTGATGTTCGATTATGTGGACCATAAATTTCACGAAGTGCTCTATAAGTTTGGCGAACAGGATACTGATTTTAAAGTAAATTCCCACAATTTGTGAACGTTGTTGCGGCGTCATTCTTTCCATGCTGATTTGTCAATGCTTACTGAACAGAAATGTCGAAACGAAATGTCATTTACCAGCCGTCAAGTGACAGCTATCCCTATCGAAAGTTCTATCAGTCTAAAAAAAAAAACACCCGTTGAAACGTATCACGTATATACTATTTAAAATTTAGGCTGACTCGATCTTTTGTGTTCAATGTATGGCAAATATTCAGATACTAGACAAATGAAGAAACCCTGATTAAGCAAACCCCCTACGGCAGATCGTGTGTGAAAACTCATGATAGTGGTTCTAGATCTTTAGTGAGAAAGAAAAAAAAAATCGCAAAAAGCCCGGTACTAAAATTAACTGGTTTCTCCGTTTACAACCTTAGGTGCATTCGGAAATTTTACGAACAAGTTTTTTCACTACATTGTAGAACACAAATTTACTTAGAAACAAACAGCTTCGATAGCCATTGGCCATATGTACGGTACTTCAAACTCAGTTTAACTAGGTATTTAGATAAGTTCATCATTTAATGATTCAAAAATTGGAGTATCTACATATAACGGCCAAATTTTGTAAATTTATTGATGTTAGCCCTACACCCGCATTTGTTGCAAATATTATACAAAAATCTAACAGTGCGGATAAAAAACTGATTTGAAATATTTTTCAGTAAAATGTAATACAACCAAAACTTGAAAATTCACACAAAAAGTAGACTAAGCCAATATTTAAAGAGCTGGCGATAGCTTTCTCACCGTTCTTCGGTTGCTGTTTGCCTGCGACACAACGACCAGTTATCTTAGCCGAGAAAATCGACCCCTAACCACGAAAAAAAGTTGGGCGAAGTTTTATGAAAAATTTACTTTTGATAGAGAAATACTTCTAGAATAACTGTAATACATTTTGGATAAAAAAAATTTGTTATCGTCTTTTTTTCGCGGCTAGGGCTCAAATGTACCGGATTTTTGCGAGAGTTTCGCTTTTAAGTAAAAAACTTTTTCCTAGTGAAATCTCAATCAATGTTCATCACTGGAGTGTGTCATGAAAATGAAACGGTTAATGTAATTTAGTGTTAAAGCTAAAATTTTCCGAAACAAAGCACAACAATTTCTTGCCGAAATTGTTCGGAAAGTAATTTAAATGGTTGGCGAATAATTTTATACTAAGTGATATTAATGATATTTGCAGATTAATTATATTTGGTAATTAGGAAAAATATGCATTGTCACGCCTCCAAGGAAGAACAATTTTTGGTTTGTCTTATCTCGTCAACTATTTGGGTTAGATTGACGATATTTGAGTTCGTATGTATATCCTATAAATCAATTTTGGAAAACAAACATCTTCCTAATTTTCTAAACGACAAAGCGCAAAACAGCTGCAGGAAAAATCGAACGAATATTCAGTGAACACTAAATTGAATTACGAACGACTGCACCATCTGGTAGGAACAGTTCCAAGCGATTCCAAATATTCCAGGCGGCACATATGGTAGACCAAATTCTTTCACTGATTATGTTGCTGTTGCTCTGCTGAAGTCCAAAGTTGAAGAACATCCACGACGCAAGAAATGATTGCTGATAACTTGGGCTTAGATGCCATGTCTGTCTGCCGAATATTATAAGTATTTATTTGGGATACACAAAGAAATCTGTGAGATGGGTTCCACAAATTTCCTAAATAATTTGAAATAGGACAGTATGCCAATGTGGGTAAAGTCGCTACTTGCGAAGAATATTGGTACTATAACTACGAACCGGAAACCACACAGCGGTTGGTATTGAGCCCAACAGGAGGAAGCCCACAATTTTAAGTTAAGCAAAAAAAAAACACAGTAACAAAATTAATGATGCCAGTTTATTCCTCTGAAGAAGGGTCAAACAGTAACTGCAAAATGGAACACCGAAAACTGCCTATCAGATATTTTCAAAACTTTGTTTCAAAATCGGAAGAAAATGGATTTGATCCGCTACTTTTCACAATATGACAACGCGCCAGTTCACACCGCTAAAAGAATGACTAACTTCATTGCGATCTTTGCCAAAGCAGAAATAGGGTCAGCACTATACTACCAGGTCACAGCACTTTTGTGATTCCTGGTTATTTCCAAAAATTTAAAGAAAATTTCAGGGAAAAGATCTTTAACAGCAACTCGGAGATAATTGGAACGGTAAATGCTGAAAGCGAGATTTCTAAGACTGTCTTGAGAAGTGGATCTATGGGCTTAAGAAATGCTTTGAAGTTTATGGTGATTATGTGGAGTAGTTAAGAAAACGCTTTTTATAACGCGTAACAAAATTCTCATAAAAATTTGTATAACGTTGTAATAGTGCTACTACTAATTTCTACCACTATTTTTACTAATTTCTACTGTTATTTTTACTAATTTCTGTCACTACTTCTACTAATTTCTTCCGCTATTTTCACTAATTTCTATCTCTATTTTTACTACTTTCTACCACTATTTTAATTAATGCTACTACTAATTTTTGGCACCATTTTTACTAATTTCTGCCACTATATTTTACTTGTCCACTGTTTTTCCTAATTTTTACCCCTATTTTTACTAATTTCTACCACTATTTTTACTAATTTCTACTACTACTTTTACTAATTGCTACCACCCATTTTACCAATGCTTTCACTAATTACTAACTCTTTTTTATCAATTTCTACTACAATTTTTACTTATGCTACTATTAATTTCTACCACAATTTTTGCTAATACTACTACTAATTACAACCACTAATTTTACCAATTTCTACCACTATTCTTACTAATTTCGACCACTATTTTTAATTTCTTCCACTATTTTCACATATTTCTACCACCTTTTTTATTTATGCTACTACTAATTTCTACCACTTTTTTAACTAATTTTTATTACTATTCTTACTAATTTCGACCACTATTTTTT
>OX639993.1:47833787-47970376 GCA_951828415.1 Anomoia purmunda
GGATATGAATTATGCATGGAACTCAATTTCTTTTGCATGGGCGCCACGGGCACGCTTGCAGAAGTCCAGACCGCTGAACCCAATTTTCGACGGTTTTCAAGCATAAATCGGCCAATACAGCTGCAATTTCACGTTCGATATTCGTACGAAGTTCATCAATCGTCGCTGAGACCATTGATTTGACGTAGCCCCACAGGAAATAGTCTAACGGCGTCAAATCGCACGACCGAGGCGGCCAATTGACTGGGACATTTCGTGAGATGACACGTTCACCAAACTTGGTTTTCAATAAATCGATTATGACATTCGCTGTGTGGCTTGTGGCGCCGTCCTGTTGGAACCACATATTGTCCAAGTCCATATCATCCAATTCGGGCAAAAAATATTCGGCTATCATTTAGTGGTAGCGATTCCCATTCACAGTGACGTGGCGGTCTTGATCATCACGGAAGAAGTACGGCCCCAATGACGCCGCCATTCAGCCAGAAATGACGACGCCCATAAATTGGACGTAGCGCTTTTAAAGTTGAGGCCATTGACTCCGAATTGCGGTAGTAAATTTTAATAATTTCGACTCGTTGTTGGATCGTATATCTTTCCATGATAAAATGGCAAACCTTACTGAAGAGAAATGTCGAAAGAGCGGGGAAAAATATGGCGTCGTTTGCTGTCACTATCGGTCTACTTTTGTTGAGTCCCTATTGCAAGACCCTTTATGTATGGGATAACACCGTATCATCACCAAAATATCTCTATATGTATAGGCAAAATAACTAATTCAACTTCTTCTTTATCTTGACGTCCATCTCCGGAATATGATCAGAAATATGTTGTGTCTCCTCGGAATCTTCATTTGCATCGAAATCTTCTACATTGGAATTACTATCAAGAGCTAGTTTCTCTTTTTCCACCAAAGCACACCGCGTACTCATAACCCAAAAAAAAAAAAGTAGGTAAACAGTAAAAAATGCGAAAAGACAATAAAACTGTTCATTCGGATTTTTTTTAAATATGGGACAAGTAAAAATGAAGCACGGTTGTAAAACAGGCAATTTTTTTACATTTTGTACATTTTTCTTTTACGAAACATATTTTAAAACTATAGCTGATACTAACACTTTTGTTTAGCGTGTCAATTCCAATGACAAATAGTCAATTTGTTTCAATAGATTACATTGGTCACAAGTTAAGAAATAAATGGCCAATTGCATCCCGAAAATTCAAATAAAGAAACGCGTTAATTAAGAATGATATAATTTGCCCAAAACAATTGTTTTTTTTTTTAACAACTGAAGCTACTTTTTACCAAAAAAAAGAACTTTAAAAACAAAAGAAAAAAACACTGAAATTGTTAAGGTTTATCTCGTACTATCGCAACAGCTACAATGAATTGTGTCCGCAATTGCATCGAGTTGTCTATCTGCTGAGACCGAATGCCTACCAAGTTTACGTAACGTGTCAACACATACTACTATATTTTTTTTCCTCTGATCTCTCCGCGATATCCACATGTTGAGATTGCATATTATTTTTAGTACACCAACTTTTAGCAATATTAAGTTATTATTAATATTTAACCCCAAACACCTAGCCTTTGTCGATACGACGAGTACGCGCTAGAGAGTTTGCTGTTTCTTTCCGGCGAGCGCTTCGAGCGAGCATTATAAAAGTATTCGCTAGGCTATTTAGGACAGCAATAGTGTCCAGGAGGTAAGTACTTTATTTTTTTTTTAATTATTATGATAATGCTTGCTGTTTTGATGAATTTTTTTCTTTTTCGCTGTTTTTATGACAATTTTTTCCTTATAATTGTATAAAGAGTTTTTTGTTGAACGAGGAGATGTCATTGAATCAGAGGAATTTTTTTAAAAAAGTTAAACGCATTCGCCATTAGAAAAAAGGGACTGAAAATCCGACTGAAAATTCGCATCACATCAATTATAAAATCACACAGAAAATAAAAAAAATAGTGGGAATGAAATAGCGCTTACGGAATATTTACTACATTAAGAGAAGAACGATTTAATTTTATGTAAGTTTTTTATTCGTTTTAACCCACTTACAGCGACCGATCTTTTAAACGATCAAAAAAATTCTTAAAAAATTACCTTCAGTTTAATAAAAGTAACGGCCAGAAATTTATTGTTTATCGTTTACAGATCGTCGCAGTGACCGTTTAGCATTGTTTCGGTGCATACATATTTAATTTAAGGTTTTAGTTTCGCAACGCATTTTGCAGTTTGATTCAGATTGGTGGAATTAAAATTTGTTATGTCTTCGAAGCGGTAAGTTTTTCTAAAATTTCTTGTAGTATAAATTTGTTTTTTCCACACAATTTAAAAATTTACAACCTGTCTAAAATAACAGTAAAGCAAAGTTTGATTTTTTATATATATATTTTTTTTTAACTGATGTTAAACTTCATGATCGTTATAAAGATCGGTGGTAATATGGGGATGTATTTTTACTTCAAGGCCAAGGCAAAGTAAACCATTGTCTCTCAATGAAATCATTGCCGAATTGGAGAAATTAGATGATGATACCCCATTTCCAAAAAATATAACGATATTTCCACCGGACAACGCCATAACAAACAATCAAAAATATCCTTGGAGAAATCGCCAGAATCCACGCGCCCAATTAGAATGGCAAGAAAACCAGGGTCCAAGATACCCTCAAACGCCTATGTATTATTTTGATTGTATGTTTGGTGATGGCGTCATAGACTTATTGGTTACATATACAAATATTTACGCCACTCAAAAAAACAAAGTGGGTAATGTAACAAGCAGCGAGATGAAGTGCTTTCTGGGTATTCTCCTTTACAGTGGATATATTGTGGTTCCCAGGAGATACATGTATTGGGATAAATCATCAGACACTGATTTTAGTATTGTTTATAACGCTATGTCAAGGGATAGATTCACATTTATCATGACCCACCTTCACTGTTGTGACAATACTGAAATAGCTACCGAAAGCGACAAATTTGCAAAGCTGAGACCACTTTTCAATATGCTGAACGAAATCTTTCCCAATATGGCTCCTTCAGAAGAAGTTTACAGTATTGACGAGGCTATGGTGCCTTACTACGGAGGACACAGCTGTAAACAATTTATACGGGGAAAGCCAATTAGATGGGGGTATAAGTTCTGGGTTGGTGCGACTAGATTGGGATATGTACAATGGTTTGATCCATACCAAGGTCATGCAGCAATTATTCCATCGGTTTATAGGCAGTTAGGTCTAGGAGCTGGAGTCGTTTTGCGTTTTGCTGATCATTTGCAATTTCGTCACCCAGATGCGCCTTTTCACCTGTTCTTTGACAACTTCTTTTCTTCTGTTCCTCTCTTTCACGAATTAAATAAAAGAGGACTCAAAGCCACTGGAACGATTCGCGAGGATCGTACAAAAAAAGTGTCCTTTGCCGTCCAATAAAGAGTTCAAGAAACCGAAAGAGGCACATTTAAGTACAAGTCTAGCCAACCAGGGCATATTTTGGTCTGTAAGTGGAATGACAATAGCGTGGTGACAGTGGCATCAAATTCTCAAACCATAGAACCTTTGCATAAAGTGAAACGATTTTTCGCAGCAGCAGAAGAAATATATAACGATTGATCAGCCGCGATTATAAAAAGTTATAACGAAAATATGGGCGGGGTCGATAGGTCCGATCAAAACATCGGTCTTTATCGTACATCTGTTCGTGGTAAGAAATGGTATTTTTCATTATTTTCTCACTGCTTGGACATGGCCGTTCACAATGCATGGCAACTTTACAAAAGTAATGGAAGAGAGTACGATCATCTCTTATTCCGGAGAACTGTCGCAGGGGTATCCTGGAAACAAATAAAAAAAGTGAGAAGCGCGGTCCCTGCCCCACTCCTAGAACTTATAGGGAAACTTCACGCTACGACAAGATTGATCATCTGATAGAGTACAATGACTCTCAGCTTCGATGTTGGCTTTGCAAAAAAAATACAAACTTTACTTGCCAAAAGTTGTAAAATTCATTTGCACCCTAAATCATGTTTTGTAACATACCATACTCCTACATAAGATGGACTAAGTACTTAGCTTTTTTTTTAATGAAATAAAAATGAGATGTAATGAAACAAAAATGAAATGAAATAAACCTTTTTTCAGTATAACAATTGGTTTTTTTTTTATATAAATAGGATACGATCGGCTAACTTGTACTTGTATGAGCGGTTACCTAACCGCTTATTACTACTGACGTTATAACGATCACATTTTCCGAGCTTTCCAGAAAACCCAAATTTTTTTTACTATTTTCCCTTGATTACTATATGCGTTTATGGTAATAATATCAAAAAATCACGTGATATGGGACAAAAAATAGTTTCAGTAACAACTGAGTTAAAACACTTTTTCTCAATCGGCAAAAAAAAAAATTGAAAATAAAAGAAACAAATGAGAATGAGCTTCCAAAAACTAATTCTTTTATAATTCTTCTGAAAAGTAATAGTATTATTATAATTAAGGTACATCAAAGAAAATATAGTATTTTTTTTTTGCTTTGTTACTTTCATTTTGTTAAACATATTATTTTCACTTTTCTCATTTAAACTCATGTTTTATTTAAATAGTTTTAATATGCTAATGAGTCGTAATAAAATTTAATTTAATTATTTTATTTATAAGATAATAGCGGATATACATACATAACTATACAATGAACATAACGAAAGGTTAAATGAATACAGGAAACGTTTAAACGTCTTAAAATGCCTACATTTCCCGGCGGTTCTTGGAGCATTTTTAGTGCATTATTTTTTTTCTAAAACTATATATCCTGCGACTGCATCTAGGTAGGGAGATACACAATATTTAAATAATATATCATGGCATTATATCCAGAATCTTTATGTTTCTTTATTGTCATCGCAAGGAATAATTCTGTCAGTTTTTGTATCAGTGCAAAGAAATGGATAGAGAAATAGCAAATAACTTTTTAAAAATTAAAATAAAGAAAATCAACAAGGCGAATCCATACAAGATTCCTATTTATTTTGTTTTTATTTCTGCGTAAGAGTTGTCAAAATTTAAATAGTACATTTTGGTTTTGCTTTTACGGCTTTTGAAAACTCATACGCAAAAGCAAAAACAAAATACATGTAGGTGAATAAAAAAAAAATCAAATCAGCTACTCCTATGCCATCACCTTCTATAAATTCGCCTTGGAAAATCAATATTGGAATTTTTTTTATGATTTTGAAGTGTATTCCGTTTTTTTTTTTTGTTTTGAAACATCAGAAGTTTTCCTACAACTGAATTAAAGTTTGTGCCAAATTTTGCATTCCATTTAAATTTTGTGATAATTACTAGAAAACTAACAAATCTGCAATAGACTTTGTAATCACTTCGGACGAAAATTTGGAAATCCCTTAATCCTGGTACGCATAACCGGGTGGCATTTCATTTATTAAAAAAATATATTAGTACAATAAGATCAATAGAAGATCTTTTATAGTACAATAATTAAGTATGAAACAATGAAGGATCAACTTTAGCTTAAAATTAATAAATAAATTATGTCAGATATTGACGTCAATACAAAAACTTATGGTTGCATTTTAATTAAAGAATTACAAAACATAATAAATAAAAATATTAATTATATTAAATAAAAAACAAAGAAAAAAAAAAACAAAAAAACAACGTACATATGAAAAAATAAGTAAATAGTAATGTTTTATTGCAAATTTTTTAATAGGAAACATACTAATAATTCCGAACACAAAATTAGCTGATTCAATTTGTCAACGAATGTTCTAGGCTCATTGGTTTTTTGCAGATGGTTCATGATTATTTTTGAAATCAAATTTTTCAATGTATTCACATAAATTTTGCCAATCAAAAATATTTTTATTGCAGTTAGTACTCAAGCAGTGATTATTTTAACCAATTACAATTGCTACTATGCCCGTAAAACATTTAAAACTTGTAAGTTTCCGTGGTGTTTTCGGTTCGGTTAGCAATATAAAAAATACGTAATTGTCATGAGTAAAATGACAACAAAGCCATAGGTTTGACTATACATACTACATATACGCAAAGTAATTTATGTTTTTTTATCGCATTTGTGGTTGCAATGCTTCGCCGCTGGTAAATAATACGTACAACAGCCAATCACGTAAATATAATTTCAGTTGCTGTTGTTTTTGTACATATGTAGCTTGCGTCGAGCAGTCTGCAGTTGTCTTTTAATGCCTACCAGCGAACAGCTGGGGCGTATGAGTAGTGCCGTTGGCATGTCCGTTTCACATACTACAATAGAAAAAATTCACATATGCATAGAATAAATTCAAGCCGAGTAAAGTCAAACAACTGCAGTTATTTATATTTATAATTCTTAAGGTGGCAAAGGTCATTGCTAGAGCTGTTTGAGCCAACATTTATAATAAATATATGTACTGATATGCCCGCGGATATACATGCTAATATAAAAGGTGTTCCGTTTAGAGGTACCATTTTTTTTTCGGCAACTAATAAAAGGCAAAAATTCGTCTGTTTGGTTCCTCGCTGCTTGAAAATAGTACAAAACTATTTCGAAAATCGCGGCTCAGTTCCGGAATGCTACAGTGCGCCAAATCTGTTTAGTACCGAGTCTCATTTTTGGCTCAATTGAGAAATAAATAAGTTTGGTGGACTTGATAGGCTGGTGGAGCCGTCAGGTTAAGTTAGATTGTGGCGGATGTCAGAGACATTAATTAGCAAATCCCCCTAAAGTCATTTTGAACTCTGCACGAATTTTAGAAGATCCTTGATTTCCACACATCTAAGGTCTTACAAGCTTTCAAAGCATTCTGTGGGGGGCACTATCACATAAGGTGCCAAATCACTTCCTGCTCTTCTTCGTTTTACCAACCTCTATAGAAAACTTGCAACTGCACGCCTAGTGCCAGTCACAACGGTCTGGCAGTTCTCTAAGTCATTTCCTTGGCACCATCCACCAATTTCGCAATTGACCAATTTAAGAAGCCTGACGCAAGCTTGCAAATATATAAGCGTATACCTATTTCTTCAATTATATCCTCTGCAGGAAGTTTAGTGCCGAGTCGCGCGAGTTCTTCGGCCTTACAGTTAGTTCCCCTCTATATCGCAATGGCCAGGAACCCATAACACTTTTAAGTGAAATGACTCAGCGATCTTGTTGAGAGAGGCGCGTCATTTCATGGCAAACATGGAGGTTGTCGACTGTTTCTTGAGTGATTGTATGCTGCCTGACTATCGACAAAAATGTAGGTATAGACCTTGGATAGCATATCACACTTGACTAGTTTCGTGGTCCTGTCAATTGCCATCAGTTCCGCCTGAAAACCCCTATAGTGGTCCGGTAGACCGAAGCTAATGGAGATGCCAAATGTTCCGAGTAAACGTCTCCACCGACCTCACCCTCGAGCTTTCAGCCCTTATCCACAGAATCCCGTTAATCTCCCCTTATTGCAGGCAACCACATATATTGTATGCCAGCCTAGTGGTCGCTCAAAATATTTGAGCAGAAAGGATGACACACTAATCGGTCTAAAATCTTTTATCTAATTTTATTTTATGTATCTATTTATTTCAGAAGTACAGTAAGACATGAAGCTCTTTCGATGTACATATTTTACAATTAAATTAGAAAAATTAAACTTAAATTAGTTAAAATTAAGCTTAAAATAATAAATAGGTAATATACCAAATTTAAGGCTAAAGAATAAATACAAAGTTGACAAAAGAGAATGATAGTTGGAAAAGCTGAGATGAAGCGAAGGAGATGGAAAGGTTTCTACAGAAAAAGTTTTGTGACTGTCGTTTTGAAGCATCTAGCAGATTTACTAGATTTAATTGGCACTGGTAAGGAATTCCACAATCTGACTGCACTAACAAAGAATAATCTGAAGGCAGTTAGTGTTTTATACATTGGAACAACAATGTTATGTGTGCGAGATGACTGAACAAAGTTCAATTTCTGAAAAATGTAGCCAGGCTTGCGATATTTAATTAATTTAAATATAAATAAAAAATTGCTAAAACTCTTTTAAAATTTATGTATCTAGCAGCATTGTTTAGAGCTAGATTTAATTTATTATTGGCTTCGTAATCAAGACTACTATATACCACTTCAAAGCATGATATTTGGATAACGATAAGGGTCTTTACAAGTTTAAGTTTTGTGTCGATCGGTAAAGAATAACAAGTGTACCATAAGCTTCTTAGTGTACAATATATCTTTGGTATGGCATAATTAACGTGATGTGTGCAAGTCAGACGTGAATTTATTTTAAATGCAAGGCTAGTGACTACTGATCTAAATTTAATCTCTGTTTCGTTCAACAAAAATGGCGATAAGCTAGAGTCAGGTCCAAAGAGTTATGCGATACAGGTAGTACTTCCGTTTTGGACGCGTTTAAACAATGGCCATTTGTTTTGGCTCAGACCGATATTCTTCTTAGATCATCATTTAGTCTAAACAGTAAGTCTTCGCCAAAAATAATTGCATGTGAATTGTGAATTGAATATCTGAGTGTAGTCAGCGTATAGGTGTATAGATGCATTTTTACAGCAATGGATAATGTCATTCACAAAAGCAGAAAATAATATAGGACCCTGGATTGATCCTTGAGGTACACCAGAAGAAATTGTACTGCGTTGGGAAAATACATCTCCACACTGAACTTGTTGCAACCTATTCGTTAGGTAGCTTTTCATCAATTTAACCGATGTTGCATGAAAGCCGAAATAATATTTCAATTTCAAAAGCAAAATATTAGATATGATCTAGGGTAACAAAAGCTTTAGAGAAGCCCAGAAGTACTAATATAGTAAGTTGTTCACTACCAAAAGGCAGGGTGAAAATCAACCATTATCTTTAGCATAGCTGTTGAACAACTGTGATCAGATCTAAGGCCAGATTGAAACTCACTCAAGGAAAGGATTTTAAATACATTTTTCGAAAACTTTTGATAAATCCGGTAAAATACTGATTTGTCTATAGTTTGAAGCGGAATCATAAAGGTTACTTTTCGGAATCGGAATAATATTTGCCACTTTCCATTTAGTCTCGTGTTTCTGGTTTTTCCTCCTTTGGGAAAGAAACTACTATCAGTCCCTCGCTCCCTCCCATTTATTATTATTTATTATTGAGTAGTAACGTTGCCTCAAAGACTTGTTCGAGTATGCGTGCAATCATGTCGGCTGGAAGAATTCCGTCTAGTCCCGAAGACTTACTGCTTACTGTTAATAGCACGTTTTATGTTTCCTTAGGTAATAATATCAGCTGGGATATTGTTATTGCCTCCGAGTCGGTAGCTTATTATTTTGCTGCCGAGACAATCCGGAAAGTGCGTTTCTATTAGGTGCTCAAGCATTTTTTCGGTTCCGTTGGTCATTATTTCTTTAAAAATGAGGACACCGATAATGTTACCGACAACAACGAGCGCTTAACCCTGCTGTTAGGTTATGACCATTTGGTCCAATTTCTTTTTTGTTTTCTTTGTAACTTTGGAACGGTGATATATACTGTCTAAATTTTTCAGCTCAGGTGGTCTTTTTATAAAACAATATTATGTGCGAAAATTTAATTCTCTGACTTAAAACTGGACTAAGATAAATTGAAAATTACGAATCTTAGGTTAAGGGACCATTTGGTCCATAGTATATTTTCTTTGATTTTCTTTACATTAATTTTCTTAAAATAAGTATTTATTAGTTTGTTCGATATTTTTTGGCACTACATGATGAGCAAAAAAATGTTTTTCGGTTGGTTTTGCAAATAAACGCACTGCAAATGGAGCATTTTACATCAGACTTAGACTTGCAGCAACTACAAATTCCTCGCTTTCGAGCTCCTGAACTAGAAGCATTTTTAGAGCAGGCCACTGGTGCTGGGTTTTACCAGAGTTGAGTAAATAATAAAATAATAATATTTAGCAAGTATTGAACCAAACTAAATATAAAGACTAAGATTAAATTGTTATTTTGTATGAAAACTGCAGTATGGACCAAATGGTCCTCTAACCTAAGATTCGTAAGTTTTTTTTAACCTAACAGCAGGGTTAAATAAATAAGTCACAATACTAAAACAAGTGCTAGAATCATTAAAAAAGCAAACAGCAAAAAAAAATTGAGGACCCATTATGCTTCCCTGAGGAGCTCTCGTCGATGAAATCATAGAATATACAACCATATGATGAACTCTATTTGCAAGGCAGGACTTATGTAATCCAGGACAAAGATATCGAGTAAAATCCGCAATTATGTAGCAAAAAAATGCGTACTTTAAAACTAAAAAAAAAAAATCGTATCAAAAAGTCTAAGGTTGACGGCAGAGTACACGCTATAAGCGGAGCAAAGCAGTAAAGCTATATCGTGCTATAAATAGCATCATGTATTTTCTTATGTGTTTGCTTGATGCATGTCAGAGTGTAAGCGAAGAGCAAAGCGTATTCATGCTATAAATGAAGCGTGAAGCTACAAAGTATGTTGTGAACTGCTTTATAGCATGAATTTGCTTGAATTTTTGATATTCTTCTTGTTTTTTTTTTTATACTAGCATACACTCTGCCATGTGATAGCTTTGATTATAGCAAGAAATATTATCGCTTCAATCTTCGCTCCGCTTATAGCGTGTACTCTGCCGTCAACCTAACGTTTTTATGACTATATTTTTTTTTTGAATTTGCCGAATTTTTATACATTTTCTAAAATGTTTAAAACTTTAATTAATATGGTTTATGTTATGGAATTAGCTATACTTTTTGAAAAATTGATTGAGAATCAATTAGGAAAAATAAGTGTACAACTGTATTATATTGCATGCGGTGTATATTCTTTTAAGTTAAACCAAAATTTTTAAATAAATTGTTTCAGTACACAAATAAGTAAAACGTAATGCATTGTACTTTTTGAGGTGCAAAAAAGTTTGCCGAGTACCTGTTAGTTTCAAATAAACAGCAATTACTTGGCACATTATTGTTGAAAAAATCAACCGCACCTCTCATTGCGCGTGGATTTTCGCCGATTTATATTAATTTCAAAATTGTGCTTACTGTGTGGAAATGCAAAGTGTGTACCTATTTTCCCAAAAACAAGCAAAAATAACATACATTGGGGTTTCTTCAACCCAATGCGGCATATCAAATTTGAGCAAGTTATCTTGTATAGTTACTGAAATATCTATTTTTTTTTCTTTTTACAAATCACCGTTTTTTAGGTATAGTTATTAACTCTCATATGACCTTTGGGTAGAAATCTACCCAAAAAGAATCGTTTTGTGCCCGGTTTTACTTAAGTACTTTTTGTGGTACTTTCAGCTTTTGTTACTTCATCAGTATCGTTGTTTTAGTTCAAAAAACTCTATAATAAAGTTTTTTTATGGACCAAAATTATGGTTTTTTAAAAAAGTTACGTTTTCGACCTTTTGGGTAGATTTCTACCCTTAAAGTATTTTGAAGTAGTAATATCAAGAGATTTACTTGTGACTCTGTGGATTATTAGTTTTTTTTGTATAAAACTTGTATATTTATTACGCAATAGCAGAAATTTTAAAATACAACCCTGATGCTGCTTCATTACCAGCTTGTTCCTCATTTCGAAAAAGGGGATTCCCCGACAAAATTTGTAACAGACAAGAACAAAGTGATAAAGGGTCACTTTCTGTGTATTTACTTACACAACGGTTTGGTCAACTTAGTCGCGTATCTAAAATTTATTGTTTTATTATTACTTTTGTTCTTGTGAAAATCGAAATACTTGACTGATGAGGAAATTGGCTTAGTAGTGGAAAGTAGTGAAAGCGATTTTTCAGTTAGCTCTTGTGAAGAATATCAACCCTCTGGAGATTCTGAACATTCATCTATAACAAGTGCAAGAACAGCAGTGTGGAGGAAAATGGAAGTGACGAAATGGTCACAAACACAGATTTATATACATACTTCAAAAGTCGGCATAAGGTGGAGTTCCCTACCGGTTAACGTAGAAGGAAGAAAGCGCAAAGGGATTAATTTTTACTTTTTTTTACACCGGCAATGGAAACTGCAATAATTGAGCATTCAAATGCTTTTGGTAAAAAACTGCATCCAAAAGAGCATATCAGTATTGACCGAGAACTGTTACATGCTTACTTTGGTGTCCTGGTTTTAAGTGGGGTCTTCAGGTAATTGGCGATAAAACAGCAATTATTTATCATCCTTGCATGATATGTACATTTTTAGGTCAAAAAATGAATCGGTAGAAGATCTTTTTGATGCAAATTTCGGAAGGCCTGCTTTTCGGGCAATAAAGTCAAAAAATACTTTTAAAAACGTCAATAAAGTTTTACGTTTTGATGATGTGCTTAGTCGAAGACAAAACCGTTCGTCAGATAAATTTGCACCAATCAGAAGTTTGTGGAATAAGTGGGCCGAGAATTTGCCACTGTATTATAACCCACACGAATGCGTAACAGTTGATGAGCAGGTAAGCAAGCAGGGACGAATGCGCCTGAAAAAATCAAGGAAAAAGAGTAGTCTCGGATTTGATTCAAGGCCTCAAAGGACACAACGTCACCATGGACAATTTTTTTTCGTCCTATGAACTTGGTCAAGAACTTTTGCGTAAAAATCTAACAATGGTAGGCACAGTTAGAAAAAATAAGAGAAGTATTCCTCCAAAGCTTTTGGAATGAAAGAAATTGCCCTTGTTTCATTCGACATTTGCTTTTACACCAGACACGACGTTAGTATCATACATTGGACACAAAAACAAATGTACTATTCTCCAAAGTACACTTCACCATTGCCCAGAAGTGGAATCTGGTTCTCGAAAACTACCCACAATAATTTCTTATTATAATTCCACTAAAGGCGGGGTCGACACCGTGGACCAAATGCTATCATGTTACAGCTGAAAACGGAAAACAAACCGATGACCAATGACGGTTTTTTGTAATATGATTGATATTTCAGCCTTGAATGCATATATTATATACAACGAATTATACCCAAACTGGCAGATTACACAAAAAACTACAAAGAGAAAAAAATTTCTCCGCGATCTTGGCATGGAGTTAGCTAAAAATTATATGACTCAGCGTTCCATAGGGCCTCGAACACAATCCTCTCAAACATTCCTTGAAAAAACTTGTGCTGAAATTGCTGCCGAATCGCCCACTACTTCCAGTGCAGTGAAACGCTCCTTATCTGGTTGCTCACCTTGCTTAAAAAGTTCAAAAATGGATATAACTGATCAACCTAAAGGAAGAGGCAGGTGCGCTGCATGTATTGATGAGGGTGTGAAGGATAAAAAGAGTGAATTAATATGTTTTTTGTGTAAAAAACCTTGTTATAAAACCAAACATAACAGAAACATTTGCGTAAAATGTATTATAAATGAATAAAAATACCATGGGTAGAATTCTACCCATAACGACTGCAACGTAATTTTTTTCTAAGGTCATATGAGGGTTAACTGATTTTTCTCATTTTCAACTTAACGTACATACAGGAAAGGCATGACTTATTCGACGTCTCTTTTCATTTTATACATTTTGGTATTTATGTTTCCAGAACTAACACAGTTGCCCTAACCTGTTGCAATCGATCGTTGTGTGATCAAAGTTAAAATACCCTAGCCACTAGTGCGCTCGAGTTTCGATATCTTTGTAATGCTTTATTTGCGTGAATAAAAAATGAGTGAATCTGGCTTGACGCTAAACTTTCGAAATACGTTTTGCGAGTAGCCTAGACCATAACATGTCCATTACCATCGAAAAACAATGATCGTGAAAAGGAAAATTACTACAATAGTTGAGTTATTGAAATAAACCGGAAAATTGCAATTGCTTTCGAGCAAATTGCTCGTATAAAGTTTATTTTATGATCGCAACTTGTTTTTATTTTATATTATTAGTTTAGTATTATTTTTGATTTCCTTTGCATGCTAGGAGTTTGGTAAAATTATTTTCAAATACTACAATTTTCAACCAATGCAACCATTTCACGTATCATTAAAATTAGGCGGCCCCTCTAAGTGAAAAACAAGTGTGCAACGAATTGCCATTATGCTAAAAGAAACAAATGCATTGTTGTTTTTGTTGGCAAGCATAAGGTTAGTTTCAGTAGATGTAAAGCTTCAGAAGTGGTCCATTAAATGTGTGTGTGTATATATGAATATGTGTATCTGCATGTATGTATGTATTTATGTATACATTTGAACCTAAAAGATTGTATATAATTTTGGCAGTCATGACAATCTCCAACAGCGTAAGCGCAGCAAATGCTGGAATGAATGGCAATGGATAGTTACATACATACGTACCCACACACACACCCACACCCACAACTACATATGTATGTACATTTCTGTAAATTTGAAAAAAATTTTATCGTGTAAAATACATGAAATTGTAGCGGCTTATAGGCAACTAATAATTTGTGCTACTCTTTGAAGGTTGTAGCTAACTACTAAAGCCAATTTTTGCAGTATACTAGCTGTCGCCGTTCGTTGTTGAAGGTGAAAAATTGCCAAAAATACATAGTGAGGTGTGCATTAGACAACAACAATGCAACAGTATGCACATTAAAATTTGAAAATAAAAATATTTTTTTTTGCCTAACCAAATCCATTGTTGATTGAATATGAAGAGCATACTGCCCATAGAGGCGCCATATTATTCGCATAATTTGTGCGGAAAATCAGGCAGTGAACTTGCAGCTAAAGGTTAACTGTTGTTTTTGTGGAAGCGTCAAGTAGTTATGTAGTTAGTATTGAAATTTCATAGGTACATCTAGCTACTAAAGGGGATGCATTTGCGTTTATTGAGGTACAGTGGCTCACAGCCACAGCGATTTTGCATTGACTTTTTAAAGAACTGCGCCGGCTTGGCAGCCAAGAATGAATCAAGCCAATTTTTGATATCCTGCTCTGATGTGAACTGCATCCCAATGAGGGCGTTCTGCATCGATCGGAACAAATGGTAGTGAGAAGGGGCAATATCTGGGCTATAAGGCGGGTGCGGTAAAACTTCCCATCCACTGTTTTCCAAATAGTTCTTAACCGGTATAGCAACGTGGGGCCGAGCGTTGTCATGGGGGAAAATTATTGCCCAGTGTCTGGTCGCACATTCTGGGTGTTTTTCGGCTACTGCTCTCTTAAAGCGGATTAATTGTGTTCGGTAGCGTTCTCCATTGATGGTTTCGCCCAGTTTTAGCAGCTCATAATACAGCACACCCATCTGATCCCACCAAATACAGAGCATTACCCTCGCGCCATGGATATTCCGCTTAGCCGTTGATTTGGCTGGTTGGCTGAATTCCGTATATGATTTTTTGCGCTTGAGGTTGCCATAATGGATCCATTTTTCATCACCAGTAACAAGACGATGCAAAAATAACTTCCTTTTGTGGCGTTCCAGCAGCATTTCGGATAAGCAAAACCGCCTTTCGACATCTCTCGGCTTTAGTTCATGTGGAACCCAATTTCCTTGCTTTTGAAAATGTCCAGCTGCTTTTAAACGTTTTGAAACGGCTGCTTGAGCGACACTTAAAGATTCTGCGAGCTCTTCCTGTATTTGGCAACAATCTTCACCGAGTAATGCTTCCAGTTCTTCATCTTCAAACTTTTTTGGCTGCCCAGGACGTTCATTGCCTTCCACGCGAAAATCGCCACTTTTAAATCGTGCAAACCACTTTTGGCACATTCGCTCAGCTAGAGCATGTTCACCATAAACTTCCGATGACTTTCGGCAGCAGTTTTCTTCATATGAAAGTAATGAAGAAGAACTCCCCGCAAAAACACTTTTTCAGGCACAAAGTTCGACATATTTGTGTGAAAAAAAATTATTGTTGTTAACGCTTTAAATGAATGACATACTCGTATACTGAAAAGACGTACAATGACAGTAGCTTTCCAACGTATGTTCGGAATATATTGAAACGATGGAATACATACAAGTTACGCCATCTCTTAGCAAACCGCATGAATTAATTTATTATTAAGTTTATAGACCCAATAAAATATCAAAACTATCAATTCTACACTATTCTAGGATTCCTCATATTTATAACAGTATTTACTTTACATTCGGAAATCGACGCTAAGCTGTCGCCGATAACGGTAAACATGTGTGTATCATTTTGCCTGTGAGCTTGCATTTCGGTATACGAACATATTTTTACTTTACGTTCGTAAAAACGAAATAATTATGACGTTTTTTTTTATTTTACAAGATTCGACATATGTACGAATTAATAAATTTGTAAAATTTGTTTATTTCGCAATATAAAAATGATTTTTTACTAAACGCTTTTTCATTTCGTTGCTGCATCATTTTGGCCGTGTGCCACTGTATGTACAAAGTACTCGTAAGTCGCGCTTAACCCATTTGGTTAACCTTCATCTGCTCTTTGCGTTGAAAACGACATTAAAGGTATAATCTTATTCAATATTTTAAATACCGACTTTGTTGAAATCCATATTAGGCTGATTCATGCCAAATATATTTTTTTTATTTCAAAAATTACTTTAGCTACCCTCCTGCGTCCTGTTCGACGCACATGAGAAAGCTTATGTTTTTATTACGATCAAATTACTTTACGTTGACAGTTTTTCCGAATGACGCAATTAGTTGAGACACATTCATTAAATGCAGGAATTTTTGAATAAAATACTAATAAAAAATATAAAAAAAGTCGCACGTAGCATCGTAGATGTGATGGAAGTGAAACTTAAAAAAAAATTTGAATAAGAGATTTAGTCTGTGGGTCAGAGAGAGAAATAATTTATACAATATTTACATAACATGCACCTACTTTCCATACTCAAAAGTTTGATTATGATGATATCAGCTGTAAATGTATACCTAATCTAAAAAGCTTTTGATTATTAAATACATACATACATCTATTTTAAATTCACTAGATTTGTATATATTATTCCATTTATTTTTGCATTTATTTAACGCATGCGTAAAATCATCCTCTTTTAGAAGACCATTAACTCTGACTAGGGTATCGCCTTGAGACTTGAAAATTGTAATTGCGAACACTACAATAGTTGGGACTTAACGACTTTTGGCAGACACATGCTTACACTGCGGAACAAAAATTAAAAAAAAACCTGCGGTCATGATTTTGTTAATAGTTTTTATTAACATTAGTAGCAGGCTTACGAACTGTGTTTTTACTTTTTTTGGATTGGCTCTAGTTCTTGAGATAAACGAAACTTAAGAAATTAATGAAAAAAAATATATGACCCAGTTCTAGTTGTATTAATTTAATTATTCCTCAATAAATTTGAAAGTAGTTCGTTGGTTTAAATATTTTATTTCCCTTGCAAGAGAGCAAGGGCAGCCGTTTAAGTCGGGAGAGTTAATACAACTAAACAATAATTCGACGACTTCGCCTAAATACCTGCCAGTCACTGCACGTTATTGACTGCGTGACTTGTAAATGCAATTCGACAACTTATACTATACTAAATACCCCTGTTTTATATGTTTATGGGACAGTCGAGCATGAAATGAACTTTGGATTAGAAAGGACTGACCGGTGATAGAAAATATGGAGGTAGGAACAGCAAATGTGGTTCATGGCCAACTGAGAAGCCGAGAAAAAGTCATTCTTCCACCACTTCACATCAACCTTGGGCTAATGAAACAGTTCATCAAAGCCTGTGATAAGACAGGTGACTGTTTCGAATATTTGTGCAAAAAATTTCCAGTCCTTAGTATGGAAAAATTAAAAGCAGGAGTCTTCGATGGTCGTCAAATTCGTACCCTTTTAAAAGACACTGAATTCTTAATCCATGTGTCACAAATTGAATTTGAGGCCTGGCTAAGCTTTGTTAATGTAGTCAAACATTTTTTGGGAAATCATAAATCACCAGACTATACAAAACTAGTTGCTGATATGCTTCTCAATTTTCGCAAACTGGGAGCTAAAACGAGCATTAAATTACATTATTTACACAGCCATTTGGACAAATTACCGGACAACCTAGGCGATTACAGTGAGGAAAAAGGTGAACGGTTCCACCAGGACCATGAAAATAATGGAAGAAAGATACCAAACATGATGGCAGACTACTGCTGGAACTTAATACGGGATTGTCCTGAGCAACGACATCATAGGAGGTCCTACAGAAATAGTTTTTTGTAATTTTTTTTAAATTAATTAATGAAAAGAAAATAAAAATTTTTTATATTTGTATTATTTTTATACAGGCGCGCAATAAAAATATAATTTAAATCCATATTGGTATTTTTAATAAGGTTTTTTCGTGAAATATTTAAAAGTCTTTATCTGAAAAACTAGAGCCAATTCGACAAAACTGATATTATTTTCGTAATCAGCGCCCCCAAATTACCCTAAATCGACTTAAAAATCTCGACCACAAAATTTTGTTCCGCAGTGTTATCTAAGCTAAATAAAGAAATCGATTTTTAATTTAGAAAAAAAAGAAGATTCTATGTTCCGGTGCAACCGAACTTTAAATACCCGGCGCAAGTTTTTTTTTTTAATGAACGTGCCTGTTGTATGCAATTAGAACAGTTAAATAAATGAGTTTCATTTTTGAAACTCAAGGGACTTCTATTTATTTAAATAACAGTAAAAACAAAATATTATCATTTTAACTTAGCACGTAAATTTTCTAAAATTTCCATAATTTTTATTTATCTCTGTATATGATATAAAATATCAAATATTTAAAATTCTGGTAATATGAGAAGTCGCGTGGTTTTTTCTCCATATCATTTAACAAATTATGCATCCAAAAACCAAATACTCCGCTAACATAAATTTTGATTCACTGTATTTTATTGCTGGTAATTTTTTTTATTTCTAACATTAAAAAATTCACCTCTATATGACATTATTATGCAACAGCACGTTTTGCTATTCTACAATTTAGCCACTTACATATTTTGTTGCCCTTCTCCATTTGCTGTCAATACTCCAAAAGTTGATTTCCTAATTGACAAGGCTTTAATGAACCCTTCGTAACATCTACCGATAAGCCAAAAAAGTTTCACATTTTTACACTTCCAATACTCATTTAATCGAACTGATTGACATCAGACAACTGAGAGGAATGCGAAATTCGATAACTAGCAATTAAAACTTACCTTTTCTATAGTGTTAAAAAAAATATTGCGAATAGCTAAAGAGAACGTCTGCATGCCTTAAATTCACACAGTGTTGGCCCTTTCGTTTGAGAAAAAAAAGATATTACCCCGCTGACGCGTCAGGTGTTGCGAACATCAAATAAGTGAAGGCGCCTTGATTATTTTTAATTAAATATAGACTAATTGAAAACGAAAATATAGGAAAAATTTAACTTCGCAAAATACCGTTTAGTGGGTTTTCAAAGTTGGACGTAGAGACAGACATGGTGTAGTCGATTTTCCTTTTCATCTAAGCATTTTGGTATTATCTTCATCCCGGGTTCATACATTGTTTTGAATTCCTACTACACACCTCCACACCTCACACAAATTGCACGCCAAATATCAAAAGCCATTTGGGACTTTTATGTATGTATATTACTTTCTTAAATTTAAAATCTATTGTTTGCGTTCAACGCGAATTAGGTAAAACTTATTTTTGAACGATAAATAAAAGTTACAAGGCTAGTTTTAGTTTACAACATGAGAGTAAAACTTATCGCGTAAGTTGTATTTTTTTTTTAATGAAAAATAAATTTTATTAAATAAGTATTACTTTACGAGCAAATATAGAAATAATTCTTAAATTTGATAGAAAGATATAAAAATTATAAAATTTTGGTTTTCTGCATTAATAAATAGATTTCTAAAAGACGACTATTTTCATATACTACGTCATATATTTCCGACCACTACTTCATGTTGATTTTTTCCACCAAATTTTCATCCATAAAAATTATTTGCGGACCCTGCATTAAAAAATTCTATGCCAAAAAGCTCACTTCACATCAATAAACCCAACGATTTCAACAAAATCAAGAAACTTAATTGATTACTGGCGGACAGGTTTTATAAAAGTGGAATAATCCAAAATATTATGCGTCGTTTCGGATGCAAAGAGCAGATGAAGGTTAACATGGTTGGTGAATTTTATAATTCTGATTCGCTCAAAAATAAATTGCCATTTTTGTAAAACCGAGTCTCCAACTTTTTTTTGGCATTTATGGTCATAAATTGTCTGCCGCTGGAATCTTCCGTCCACATGGAAAGCAATTTCTCCTCTTGATTAAATGTTAGCTTCCTTTTATTTACTGGGTTTGTTTTAATTGAAAATTTTTTAGATTTTAGTTTGTTCCAATTTACTACGCAAGATTAGTTTGTAGAATGGAATAAAAAAATAGATGAATCTCAGGAAATAACTGACCAAACTCTATATATTGCATTTGGTAAGGAAAATTGTAAAAATTTACCAAATAGGTGGCCCCCTCTCGTAAAAGAAATTCATAAAAATCAAAAACTTCATATTCAGTAACTATTAAATGTAATTTACCCTGAAATTCAAAACCTAGCAAAACATTAGATAGATACAGATGTGAGCTAAAAAACATCGAGTCCTTACCCTTTTTCTGTTTTTATTGATTTTTATATTCTCTAAATATAACTACAGTGGCACCAAGCCAAAGTCGGACACCGTATTTATTTGAACCAAAGCAATTAAAAAACAAGGTAAAATATTTTTTCAATTACTCATTTATTGCACTTCCACAATATAAAATCAAAACATAAAAATTAATTCGGTATTTTATACAACATTGTAGTAAAACATCAAATAAATTAAAGTAAATTCATTGGACAAACCAAACTCGCACAATCCACAAGTTTTTTGAAACTAATATTTTGTATGAGAACCAGCCGGTTGAGCCGGTTATGCATTGATTTAATCAATTTTTTGCACAAACTGGATTTGATTTTTTCCCATTCTTGCAATAAGATAGATTTCAAGCCATTTTTGCTTAAAACGGAATAGTCGAATTTTTGTATTAAGATAGTCCCATAAATTTTAGATAGGATTAATATCTGGACCTTGGGATTGCGTTTGACAGTTGGTCCATTGGAGCCAAAAATTGAAAAAATATTTTATTTTTTTTAATTCCTTTGATTCAGATATTTTTAGTAAGGAACATTTTTTTCTACGGTGTCCGACTTTGGCTTGTAGCCACTGTATATGTTTTATAAGTTCGCCTTAGTTGCATTGAAGAAAAAAATAAATAAAAAATATGTTGAAAATCAAATAAAATAAAATATATTAAAATAAAATAGAATAAAATTATATAAAGTATACATATATAAGAAAGAGAAAGAGAAAAGCATTAAAATTAAAGCAGAATAAAACAAAAGAATATAAAATAAAATAAAATTTGTACGTTTTATTCTTCGATCATCTGATATGATATGAATTGAAATTTTCCACATAATTTGTGTTTTTTAAGGGAAGCAAAAAATTTGTACCTGCTAAATTGAGTCGCGTTGTTTTTTTTTTTAAGAAAATGATTTAGTATAAATTATATACAAGCAAAATTTATAAAAAGCTTTGTTCAGATTTTCGAAACTGATTGTGTCAGATGCGCCCTTATTTAATATCCAGTTAAAACAAGAATGGCATTTATTTCATGTCCAACTCTTTAAGCAAACATATGTTTCTTCTATATAATTCCCTTTTATTCATATACTTAGTCCATCGATGCCCAAGAAGTCAAAAAATTGAAATATAGAATATTTGCACTTTCCGACACAAGGTGTTTCGTGTATAATTTTGAAGTAGATTGTAGAGCTGAAAATATTATAGAGCCTAGAGAGCCAGATTTGGGCGTTGTAATCAAATGTTGTGATGTGATCGGTAAATAATCAAAACTACAAACTTCATTTTGACAACAATATAACAAGGTTGTCACTGATAAATAAAATATTTGGTCAAGAAATGAAGCCTTCAGCTTAGGAAGACTACGACGAAATGTAATACCTAACTATAATTTGTAGACAGATAATGATATTTGTAAGATCGTGGACATTCCATCGAATATATTGAAAACGTGAGAGGCAAAGATGTAGCTACCGTTATATGGAAGACAATAAATTTTTTTATTCTGGCATCTAGTTCCGCTGGTGAGCTAGCGAAATCCGAGGTACAACGCTATGATAAGGTTTACAAAAAATATATTACCACTTTAAGACCTTACATAGTGAGCGATTATAATCGTCACATTGGTGGGGTCGATTTCATTAATATTCATAGGTCGTTTTATGAAATATTGTTGAGAAGTAGAACATAGGTAGTTCATAAGTTTTACCATTTGCAGGATCTTGGCTCTTTTATAAAATAGTTGGCAAAGAAAAGAATTCGCAGGGCAATCAATTGTCATCAGCTGAGTTTAGTTTAGAGGTTGCTACGTTCCTGTGCAAAATAGGTACAAAGACAACATCCAGAGTTTGAAGAGAAGCGGTTATTCAAGGGCAAAAGCACACGGGTCCGGCTCAGCATATTTCTCGAATGACAGTTAGACTAAAGCCTAGGTAGGCACAGGCCAGCTATTAACTCATCTTAACAAATATTTTAACGGTGTTGCTATTTAGCAGCCATTTTTTAACGATTATCGCTATCACCGAATCAGCTGTTGTCGTTAGCTATTCGATTATCGAAAACTAAACGACAACAAACTTGCTGATGTTGTTAACTCAATCGAGAAAAGAACAATACGTGATTTCAACTTAAATAAAAGATAAATTTTAAATTGGGTGATTTGTTTACTTGAAGTTGACAAAGGAACATTAAATAATGTCCTTTGAATATTTGGTATATGATTTATCACGAGGTAACGAAGAAGTAAGCGCTCCAACAGTAGATCGACGTTTACTACGGGATGTGGGCAATCACTCTCATTTGAATGCATCAGAATTTCAGAAGCTGTATCGATTAACTCCAGACTCGACCAAATACCCGATTTCTTAGCTTGGCAGATTTCCTATGACCCAAGTGGAGCGTCAAGCTGCTAAAGAAATGTTTGTTTCAGTATCGTCACATTTTGTGGGAGATACTATTGGGACTCTCGAATGAACTCACGTATCAATTTTGGAGCCAAAGAATCATGAGGGAGCTTATGTCAAACACCATAAATATCTACCATTCAATTAATGTACAAATGGTAACATCAAACTTTTATCAAGGATTCAAGTATAAAAATACAAATATAGTTTATTTTTAAAATATAGATAAATGATACTAACTAAAAAAATTTCAATACAAAACCTAAATACCCTAGAGCACAACTCGATTCATACTGGAGCGAATTCTGGAATTCGAAAACCATGGCATGTTTGCAGATGATTCCGAATATTCCATGGAGTCAAGTTAATGACTTCTCTGCCAAATGACTCAGAGGAGAGTCCGAAATTCTGCTACAATGGAACATTGCAATGTGTGAAAACTATTAAAAATAGTATCTTATTTCACTTTTATCAAATATAATATAACCGCGATCAAATTTATATTTGGCAGCACGCATTCATTTGTTTTTTTTTTTCATTCCTTTTTGTGTTTTTCGCCCATTTTGGGACTTAGTTTGACTAGGATGCCACCCTTTAGAACTTTGAATAAATACAACGAGACTGGTGATAAATATCATTAAGAATAAGTTAGATAATCGCACAATCATTACTCCAAACGACAAATATTGTCGACAAGTATTGCGATTATCGAATCGTTTAAAGTTAGTGAATCGCACCACAGTATGGGCCGAGAAGAGAATCCGCGGCAAGCAACCAGGATGCAGTGAAGTACAATAAACGGTATTTAAAAATTTAGCTACAATAAGCATGGCAACTGCTTTTTATCATTCCATAAATGCTATTGTGTGGACTTTTTGAGATGTTCTCTGTAATGTGGCCTATCTGTCACACTGTGCTTTTGGTTGCTTCCTCCCTAAATAAAAAAATTTTGATAATTAGATAATAAGTGCTTAATTTCTAGCGCATCTCTTTTAGAATTCACATGATTAAAATTTTTTGTTTATGTATATTAGAATAATTTTCCGTTATCCCTTACCAAGTTTAATTTGGAGACAAACCAGTTTCGGCGTTGTGCCATATTCCGTGTAATTTTTTGTTTGGTTGATTAACAAAGGAATAATATAGAGAAGTAGTTTTCACCTGTTATCAAATATAAGCTGTAAATAGTAAATATTTTAGAATTTGACTTGCTTTCTGTTATAAAATATTTTTTTCTTGCACCTATCAAATTTTCCAATACGCTTTCTTCTCTTAAACCCCAAAAAAAATTTTCTAAAGTAAAAGACAACAAAATAAGGATAATTATCATTAATAGTTACACTATTTACCATAGCCTCATTTTCCAACCTCATAAATATAATATTTGCACCTAAAAAAGAAACCAAAACAAGTCAACAATATCAACTGTATCCCGTTCTCATTGAGTTACAACTTACGGTGATTATTAAAACTTTTAACTTTTGCTAATTAAAACCTCAACCTTTTTAGGGACCTATCATCAAATCAAGTTTATAACAGTATAATGTAGAAAAAAAGCTAATAAAACATTAAAATCAACAACTGATGCGAATTTATAAACGCTTGCCATTCGATTAAGCAAACATCAGTTATACACTGACGTTCAAACAGCTAAATATATAGTATCTGTATGTATGTATATATACTATATATATATATATATATTATAGAGTTGCATACTCAGTCGACTTCGCAGAATAACACAAACTGATTAAGGCCTTTAACACTTTTGCACTTGTTGCAAAATTGCCGCTTGAAAGCGAAATGAAAAAAAAATCTCCCCAGAGACTGAAATGAAACATTGTATGTGTACAAATGTGCTGGTATTTTTTTTTTTTTTTGTTTTTTGTTTTTATTCTCATTTCAAAGTGCAAGTTATAAAAACCAAGCAAAGCGAAAATGTAAAAAAGAAATTATTAAACTACTTGAAATGAAGTGCAGAGCTGTGCAAAGCAATGACAAACAGTAGCGGGCTGGTATTGTAGATATGTCTACATACTACTCGTACAATCCGTGTCGGGATAGACAGCGCCCATTTGGCTGTTCAACTATTTAGCTATGATTATTTGATGTAAATGCACCCTGCAGGGAAATACAGTAATTTCAATGTAGCAACACAATTTCTTGCCTCCTTTGTTGCTTATTTACTTGCATAATTAACCGTTTGTTGACTTCTGGGTAGAATTCGACCCAAAATTTTGCATAAAACTAAAATAAATTCGATAAAAACGTCTCCATTGATCTGAAACTCAACGACTATGTCACGAAATTATTTTCGGATAAAATCGATTAGTAGTAGTCTGCCATTATTTGGTCGTCCCGTCGACCTTGGTATCTTTCTTCCATTATTTTTATGTCCTGGTGGAACCGTTCACCTTGTTCTTCACTGTAATCGCTCCTAGTTTGCGAAAATTGAGAAGCATATCAGCAACTAATTTTGTATAGTCTGGTGATTTATGATTTCCCAAAAAATTTTTGACTACATTAACAAAGCTTAACCAGGCTTCAGATTCAATTTGTGACACATGGTTTAAGAATTCAGTGTATTTTAGAAGGGTACGAATTTGAGGACCATCGAAGACTCCTGCTTTAAATTTTTCCATACTAAGGACTGGAAATTTTTTGCACACATATTCGAAACAGTCACCTGTCTTATCAAGGCTCTGATGAACTGTTTCATTAGCAAAAGCTTGGTGTGAAGTGGTGGAAGAATGACTTTTTCTCGGCTTATCAGTTGGCCACATTTGCTGTTCCTACCTCCATATTTTCTCTCACCGGCTAGTCCTTTCTAATCCAATGTTCATTTCTTGCACGACTGCCCCATAAACATATAAAACAGGGGTATTTAGTGTACCCACTTTGTTGGCCCAATAAAAAGTTTACCATCTTCAAGTCCACGCTTACTGACCACTTATGTTGTGCATACAAAATCTTTGCTAAAACAATTTTCGATTTTCGTATTCTTCTTTTAGTTAGGTACTATGACTGATTGGAACCGAAGCAAGTTTATTTCCATTGTGTAGCAGCACACATTTCAGATTTCTTTTTGAGCTATCTATAAAAAGCCTTCAATGTTAGGGATTATATTCGGGAATGGCCATAGCACTCAAGAGTCCAATAATATTGTTACAATATACAAGATTGTCTTCTTTGGTGAAGTAAGGCAGAAGGTGTTGCTCTCTGTTCCTAAAGGCTGTAATAGCAACACCAGGTTGTACACAAGGAGGTTGTATTAACTCACCCGACTTAACCGGCTGCCCTTGCTCTCTTGCAAGGGAAATAAAATATCTAACCAACGAACTGCTTGTTTTAATAAAACTTATTGAGGAATAATTAAATTAATACAACTGGAGCTGGGTCCCATAATTTTTCTTCATTAATTTCTTAAGTTTCGTTTATCTTAAGAACTAGAGCCAATCCAAAAAAAGTAAAAACACAGTTCGTAAGCCTGCTACTAATGTTAATATAAACTATTAACAAAATCATGACCGCAGGTTTTTTTTATAATTTTTGTTACGCAGTGTAATCCAGAAACAGCTAAACGTTTTAAAGTGGAAGTGCCAGATAATCAAAATGGACGTTGTTACATGTACAACATAAGAAAGAATCAAAATATGGATGCTGATTTTGTAAAAGGCCAACCAGCAAAAGCATCCAGCCACGTACATATAAACGAAATATAAACTTTGGTCTCGTAATAGATAAAAAAAAAAAAAGCTTCAATGATTTTAAATTGAATGGTCGCGTGCTCGCCTAGCAACTTCGTGTACCATGGTTCACAGCCAGGTAAAGTCTAGAAAGAAAAGAAGTCTGATGAGGAGATGTGGTGATCTCCGAAATAGCAGCTATCACTTTTACCACTTTGAAAAATTGTTGTTTTCTCATATTATTCCTAACACAAACCTGGCCACAAGCTCTATAAATTATCCACCTTTTAAATTTTAACGCATAAAATATATGAAACCTCAATATGGGTAGAAATCTACCCACAAAGTCACTTCTCTCCTTGAGCTTTGGAGCTAGCACAATTTTTCGAATTTACCAATCGAACTCGAAGCATTGCTTGGTAGTCTAAAAAAAATATAAGCTTGTACTATCTTAATGTTAATTTCAAAATTCTACCAGAAAATCCCGGGCCTGCATGGTATTCTTCCTGTCATACTACGGACTTTAAAGGATGCCATCGTGCCATGGATCTTATCTATCGCCCAAAGCTGTTTAACTCTTAACTACGTGCCTATGTCATGGAGACAAGCAAAAGTAGCGTTTATTCCGAAAGCGGGTAAACGTCGTGAAGATAGTGATTCAAAATTTTTGAGAGGGTTCTGGACGAGTGTACACAGGCCCAGCATGCGTACTTGAATGGAAGATCCACGGATACGGCTCTTCATGAGATGATTGGAGCTATTGAAAGGTCATTGGAATTCAAGCAATATACCCCGGCATCTTTCATCGACATGGAAGGCGCCTTCAACAATGTACGTACGGAAGCTTATCTTGAATCTTTGGACGAGTATTGCTCCCAGGAAGGACAATTCAAGCAGAATTGGGAAACTGCATAGTAACGTGACAAGTTAGCAGGGGACCTCCACAAGAGGAGTGATATCCCCACTTTTATGACTTTTGGGGCAATGCGCTGAACATTGAAGTTTAGGCGCCAACCCAGATAAAACAGTATTAGTGTTATTTATGGCCAATGCCACGATACACAGTTTGGAGCTAAATGGTCAACTTCCACCACTTCGTTCATCCAATCAAGCAAAGTATTCGGGAGTCATTCTGGATCCTAAGCTGTGTTGGAAAACTAATATCGAACAGAAAGTGAAGTAAGAGTCATTTTGGGAAGACGTGGAGCCCAACTGAACCCGAAAATAGTTCTTCGAATCTACACACATGTACTTCGTCCAATTTTATACTATGGTTTCCTGGTCTGGTGGATAGCCTAACGAACCCAATATAACCAATTCAAGCAAAGGAGGGTACAGAGATCAGCGTAAATTGGGGCGGCGCGGGTATTGAAAACATATCCTACGGATGTCCGAAATGGAACAGTGTCAGTTGAAAGACTCCGACAACTGTGTTTTTCAGGAGGAAGTTTTTTTCTATCGCTGAAGGCTGTCACGCTTTAGAGCACAACTGCTTTGGTAATTTTCAAGATGAGCGTGTGGCCAGCTTCTCAGTTATACTGGCTCTGGAATTTTCGTCAACCAAATCAAAGCTAGTTAAACAATACAGGACTCTATTGAACTGAGCCTGCAATCAACTTTTAGTAGACTACATTTGCATTCCTGGGCATCGCAACATAGTTGGAAACGAGACAGCCGATATGCTAGCCAGAGAGAGAGAGCTCAATGCCAACCTTAAATGAGCTGCCGATTCCAGCCCCTATAGGTCAATTAACAGGAGCAGTTATCTCCACCACCTTCAGCAATCTACTTGGAGATGGCGCTAAGCCCCAGAATGCAGATTTACAAAATTAACATGACCCGAATATGACTTTGAGAGAACATCAAATCTTCTGGCGAATAGTGGGCCTAACGTCGTGAGACTCGTGACGGCTCTCACGGACACAGGTCGATCGGAACACACGTCAGAAGACTTGGTATTGCCTACAATGGTTACTGCAGAAGTTGCAGAGATGAAAATGAACAAGAGGCAGTAAGGCACCTTCTGCGCAGATGTGCGGTTCTAATGACGAAACGATTTAAAAGAAAATAATACATATCCCATATTTTCCTCTTCCAAATGGTAGCAGCTCCCAAATGTTTTGTTACAGTCTAGTGAAACAAAAATAAAGTCTGATTTTGTCACTGGCTCGAAGAGTTTATCGCTATGATACCAATAGACCAACATACACTTAGAGTTTTATCAAAAATGTGTCATTTGCCTCAGCGAAGAAAGCCTTAATTGTTGGACTTTAGTGAAATGCATTAGCTTCACTTTGCTCCTGCTCTACGAGGCACAATATAATTCAAAAGAGCAATTTCACTAATCCTAGAGTCGCCACTCTTTTATTTGCTTAACCCAGTTTGTGCCAGAATTGTTTGTATTTTTCTATACGCATGTATTAAATGCTTTGGCATATTAGGTTCTCGGCAAATTTTATTGTGAAATGTGACCAAACTTTTAGACATCACACTTGACGCAAGCTATTCTCCTAATTGTTTCACAAGCATATCCGACACAAGGATGGTTTTTTTTTGTAAGTTTGAATAGTAAATGATTTAAGCCTTCACATCGAAGCGCATTTACCACTGAATAGTCTGGATTTGATTATGTGAATGTTGGCTATGATCTAAATATTGTTGCTTCTCATCAGCATCAGAGGAATAATTATTTAGTATGAATATTAATTAATAAAACGCCTGCAATCTAGTTCCGCTGCTCCTGTGATGGAAGTTTTAAGCCCGTTTAGTTCATATTGTTGGGATCTGATCGCTTGAAATCGTCACTTTTCCTACAGGGCTTGTACCAACTAAAGTGTCGCTATGTTTGCTTATGTCGCTTCGGTTGTTGTCATCAATGCAACGAAATGACGAGCGCACAGACGCGATTACGTGCGGTACGTGTTTAAAAATTTAATGAGGCGACGTGCATAAGAAAAAAAAACCACATAAATACACACACACAAGTACATACACACATACACAAAATGCATATAAAGTAATTGCAAAAAAGGCTAGACTCTCATAAGTAAGCGTAGAAAATAATTGCAGCAGTAACAGCAGCAAGTGCAGCAGTACCTAACAATAAAGCACAACTACAACAAAAACAACAACAACAACAAAACTTAAAGCCACTAAGCCAGCAAATGGGAAGCCCATAAAATGGGAAGCGGGCAGAGCCGGGCTGGAAGCGGTTGTACTAACTTTGTAACATTTGAAGCTGAGTCGACGTTTGGCGATGCGACAAATGTCGGAAAACTGTGCAGCGGCGACAGCAACAATAATGAGCAAAGTCGACAGCCAACGGCGGATGCTACAAGTTGGTGTCGACAGTAGCTGACTGTTCGCCGGCAGGTCACATGCACGTCGGCACACACACACACACACACACACACACATGCATAGCAACACTTAAAGCGGGACAGTAGCAGCTTTTGGCGGGGTGTATGACGGTGTTGTGTCGACTTAATTGCGATGAGCGTGACTTAAATTTTAATACAATTAAAATATATTCAACAGGGTGAATTAATAAAAAGAACATTGCGATTTAAAATATGTTTAAAATAATACAATTTAAATCAATGAGAAATCAAGCGTACTATGTTTGCTTAACTTGCAGTGTTCTATTATTAATTGAAAGTTATTAAACCTTCTACACTAAAGCGGAGAAATCAATCGTATGCTTTCTGAAAATAACTAACAGAATCATTCAATCTCTTTGACGTCTATTGGTCCGGTGATTAGGTAATTTATAAAAACTTATTACAGTGCAATCTGAGACGAGTGAACTAATTAACGCAAGACAGAACCCAGATTGTCACTATTGGCAAACAATTTTTATTTTTTGGTTCTTTAAATTCACATTAATTTATTTTATTGAATTAAAAAAAGTAAATAGAAAAAAGTGCGGAAAATTTGTTAAAACCGTGTGGTTTTTGTATTCAGTGAACAATTTTTGTAATGCTTTTTCTAGATCTGGGAGTTATTATGTACCCTTACTCTAATCTAACTTTTCTTTGCAGCTATGGAAGTGAATTTAATGATCCATATACCAGGGAAGCTATATTTTTTTCTTTAGTACGTACAAAACTCGAATATATTTAATGAATATATTTAATGTATTCCTTTCGAACTCCAAAAGTGCAGCGAAGCTTCACTCGTTTTGCTTTCGAACCGCTTAATTTCACCCTTCCTTTGTGCTCCTATACTTAGTGCACTTTGTATGCTTATAGGGATGAAGCCCCTTTAATTGAGAAAATCCATCCAATCGCTGTTGTTCGTTTATAATATCACTGTTGGTGTCGCTGATCGCTCGCAGCTACTCGAGCTCATTAGCTTCCAAGTTACGCTTTCTGCATCAGTTTTATGCAAATCTAATTAAATCTAAGCCTTTTTCATTTATAGCTCAAAATTTTCATTTCAAATTCAGAAAATTTCAATTAAAATTCAGAATTTCCAATTAGAGTGCAGAAAGTTACATTTGAAATTCAGAAATTCAATTTGAAATTCAGAAAACCCCAATTAAATTTCAGAAAGTTACAATTGAAATTCAGAAAGTCACAATTAAAATTCAGAATTTCCAATTAAAGTTCAGAATGTTGCAATTCAAGTTCAGAGTTTCGATTTCAAATTCAAAAAATTGCAATTCAAATTCAGAATTTCCATTTCAAATTCAGAAAATTACAATTCGAATTCAGAATTTCCATTTCAAATTCAGAAAATTTTAGTAAAATATGGTAGTAATGTACGTATTTCAGTAACAATAATAACACAAACTGAAATCAGAAATTAATTTGAATATTTGTGAAAAATATAAGTAATCTGGGGAAGTATAGTATTTTTTGTTGCTATTCGTATAGGTTATAATAATACAGTATGTACATATGTATATACTGAACAAAATGAAAAAAAAATTTTACAACTTTGTGGCACAATTTCTTCCTTGCAACATAAAATCTCAAAATCGTATTGAATATAAAATTTTCTGAACTTAAATTAGCAATTTCTGAATATGAACTGTAGCTTTATGAATTTGAAATGAAATTTCTGAATTTAGAATGGAAATTCTGAATTTGAATGGTAACTTTTTGGATTTGAATTGTAATTTTCGTAATTTGAAGTGAAATTTCTGAATTAGGATTACAGCTTTCAGAATTTGAAATTTAAATTTGGAATTTGAAATGGAAATTCTGAAATTGAATTGTAATTATCTGAATTTAAAATTTAAGTTCTGAATTTGAAAAGTATGCCACTTTTTGAGCTTCAATTGGAAATTCTGAATTTGAATTGTATTTTACTGAATTTAAAGCGGAAATTCTGAACTTAAATTGTAACTTTCTAAACTGCAATTGCCATTTTCTGAATTTGAAATGGAAACTCTAAATATGAATTGTAATCTTCTGAACTAGAATTGTAAAAGGTGTTGCTACCATAGCTTTACTCGCATTGCCAGAGGTCTAATTGAAATCAAAAGAATATTCAATAATCCTTATTTAGACTTTGCTCTTTTGAGATCTTGTTTTGGCTCATTACTTGAATTGTTTTACTCTTAGTCATAGTTTCTAAGTTAAGTCCAATTTTAAGAAAGTAACATGTAAGGTTTATAGACGCAGTAAATACAAATTTTTAAGTGTTATTCTCTACAACAGCCCGCATTTTTTCTTACTTTTTATTAATATCTTATATTGTCAACTTTGGAACGCCATATTACTAAGACATAGCCATAATATTAACGCCCCTTTCACATTTCTGCCACAATGTCGGATTTCTCATTTAAACATAAGTAATTTTTGCGTCTTTTGGTATCGGTTTTTGCTTAAACCTAGAAAGATAACCATACGCTCCTGAGGCGCACAATTTCCTAACTCGTATTTATAATAGAAATCTTATAAGAGAAATCTTATAAGGGAAATCTCGTAAATGCTCACAAAAATGGTGATTTTTTGTTGCAATAATTTCTTATTGCTGTTAAACTATGGTACTTAGCGTATAGAAACAACCGCCCCACGACAAGGCTGACCGACGACTCCAGATTTGCCGACACCACTACTTCGAAGTAAATCTTGAGTTCTTCCACTAAAACTGAGTAGTTTTCGTACTTCGATACGACCGTACAAATGATCGGTGGGTGTCGAGTATAGCGCACAAGTATTTAGTGGCAAAACTAAGGAAACTCGGATAAAAAATATGTACGAAGTTTCTCATTTTTAGCAACTCCTCTTTATTTTCTAAAAAGCAACTTAATTTTAGAATGGGAAAACATTAAAGTCCACTATCCAGCACTTTATAAGCCTAATCGAAATTTATTTTGCTTAGTGGTTACGTGTGAGAGTCTGTTTGCCAAGACAGCGATAATAATTTTTCAAAGATGAAATCTCTTTTCACCTTTTTTTAAACAGTATCCCCGGAGGAGAATTTTTTCATAAGCTATTTCATAAGGCAAAGTCCATTCAACAAGAGCTGGTACTAGATAGTGAATATAATAATTTGATAATTTTTAATTTTTGTATTAAGTTATAACTTCGTTACATATAAAATTTGAAATTGTTTGTTAAAAAAAAACAGAAAACATTTAAAGTTTCGAAGGTAATTTCAAGCAATATATTATCAAGTATTCTCCTACAAAACTTTCCATAGCATCGAGTATATTCAGCGGGTGAGCACTTCTGCGACATTGCTTATCTTTCTAGGGTTAAATAGTAATCACCCAAAAATGATTAACACTAATGAAAAGTGACACAAAATTTTTCGCTCTATCGAGTTGGTCGCGCCGTGCTTGATCCAGTCCAGCCAGACTGCACTGTACACACTTTGGTTTTTATAGAATATCGATTTTTGAAAAACAATGTTATAAAATATTTGTATATGTATGGTAATTGGGATTCATTTTTACAAAATAAAAGAAATCCTTACAAGTTTGCGAAATAGGACAAGAATTAGATAGTGTGACTTTCTCTTAAAGCAACAACTATTTGAGATTAGACTGTGTAGACTTTTACACCAATTAGTCATTCCATGTGAAATCGGCAAATGCTTTGAATATATTATTTTTTATTTCGATGAATTTTGGTCGGAACTTTCCTTTTTGTTTTGCATATAAAGAAGTTTTGACAACGTGAAAAAAATTAAACAATTTTGGTTTATAATTTGTGCAACGTGCAAAACTTCATTGTCGGTTATTGTTTGGATTTCTTTTTCACTCGGAATTTTTTAATTCATCCAAGACTTTCAGGTAGCCAGAATGCGCAATTTCACTGGCGGTAAATTTTTGACACAATTTTTTTTTTTTAATATTTTAAACTTACCTTCAATTTTCAAAATTTCGCAGTTATTATCTTTTCAAGCCTTTGAATTTTAAGCACGAAAATGTTTTCCACAAACTTTTTGTAAGTTCTAGTAAAATAAGACGATGCATAACAAGTGAGTAATTTCGCACTTTGAAAAATCTTGTAATAAATTTTCAGCTGATAGTTTTGTACAATCTTTCTTTTGGGGAAAAATGTTCGCTAATTTGGTATTTTGTGGTAAATAATTTCAATTTTGTAATGTTAAGCAATGGTAATTAAATTCAACACATACTCCAAAATAATGGTAAAAGGGTATTTTTGAATATTAGAGGGATAACCAAATTTCGTGAGAGAAATATTAAACCCACTATTGTTTATTGAAAGAAAAATAGAAAAATAAAAGGGAGCATATGGTCTAAGCAATGCTAGTAAATAATAAAATTCACAAAATAAATGTTGCTTATTGAGCGAACAATAAAAACTTGAAAAAAGTTATTTATATCACGTTTGGGTGTAGAACTCTTAGAATTGATAATTTTCATATACTACGTCATATATTTCAAACCCTTTCTTCATTATGAAATACAAATACAAATTTTGTGTCCAAACAGTAATTTACGGCGCTTGATAACAGCTATATAAAATATAAATTTTTATTGCAACAAATGGGAGTGGTAACCAACACCAAATATGTCTTGCATACTTGCATCAAAAATATAACCAAATCATTACTGCCTTTTAAAGCTATTCTCAAAAAAACAGCGTTTTATATGAAATACCACATATGGTAGGAGATTTGATGCAATCGCTGAAACTTTACGAAAAAATACACTAATTGCTTTAGAAAGCGCCATCACGCTTTCGTCAATATTTACGTTTTACTATTGTTTTTTTTTTGTTCGTTTTAAAACCCACAAAATTGTTATAGATTTTGTATATTGCATAATTTTTTTCTTTCATCTTATTTACAAGGAAGTAGGAAGAATTTCGTTCATTTGAAATAAATCGATTGTTTTTTTTCTTGTGTTCAATTCTGCTAATTGTTTGCCGCAAAGCGATATACATAGCGCTATTAAACCAAAGACTTAAGCAACGAACGCGACAAATTGTTTAGTAGTTTCACTTTCATTAAACAGCTGTTTGTATTTCGTAAGTGCAAGGCGATTAGTTTCGTTTCGCTTTGTCAATGTTTTTTGTTAAATTTTTTGGTTTTGCTTTGTTTTGTTTTGTTTTGTTGCAGAGGTTTATTAACGGTTATTGGCAATCGGGGTAAATAAATTCATTAGCAATTAACGATTAGCTAGTGGCAATTAAGAAAACCGCTACGAAGCAACTTAAGCAAGCAAGTAGATCGCCTACTTGAATTTACAAAAATTGTAATTACTTAATAATTAAGCTGAAATTGAGCCAAATACGTGACACGTTCAAATGCAGAGGTGTGTGCGCGAAAGTGATAATTTTTTCCCCCCAATGTGTATATGCAATTAATTGGCTATTAGTTTTGTATTTGGGCAAAAAGGAGTAGACAGGACACCGTCGGCAAGTGCGTTGAACGAGAAAGTGACGGGATAAAATTAATTTTATCGTGTTTATTTTTTTTTTGTTGCTTGTAAGAAAGGAGTTGATCTTTTTTCGCAGCTTCGCAAGTATTTGAAAAACGCAGTGATATTTTTCAATTTCTTTCCGTCAAATAGTACAATTCGAAACGCGAAATTCATAAGTCAGTATTACTTGTATTAATATTTTATATTCTTGCGTATAATTTATTAAAATTTAATACTTCAAACACGTGGCATCAAACCGTTTGACATATATATTTGGATATTTCATATGGCCTGTGTACAATTTAATTTGATTCGACTTTCAGACAGTTGGCTAGCTGTTATCTATGAAGATTCTTTTCGAGACACAAATATTAATATTTCATATAGATTGCCTGTACTTTAATTAAATTTGACTTTTAAATTTTAGTCTTAAGCATAAAATATACCTTACGACCAAACAATAATTTTATGAGCTCACGGCCTGTTTTTAATAGGAAGAATTATAGAAGAAACAGCAATGGTAGAAGTTATAGCCTTAAGCTCATAAAACTATTTTTTGATACAAAATAAATAGGTCAAAAAATTATAGTAGTATATACATATATATGTAATGGCTGAGCACACTTAACGATAACAATTTTCTAACAACAATAATAGTACAAATAGAATTTGTTATAATCAACAACTATCACACATTCATGTAATAGTGGCAGACCGCCGTACTTGAAATTGTGTTTGCAAAAATAGGAAGAAGGAAAAAACAATAATAGCATACACGGGGCCGCCGAGAGGAAATCCGGGCCCAGGGGTAAAAAGGTAGGGCCCCCTTTCTAAATAAAACTTTCAAATACTTCATCAATTTCATCAACTATCGTTATAATTACTACTTCAATTTTTTTAAAGAATAAGTCAAATACGACGTTTTCTGCACTCATCAGTTCATCACATATGTATTTAATTTGCTATATAGATGATGCTGGGGGTAACCAATTTTTTTTTTAGTCAGTTCATAATAACATAACAGTTAATAAAAAGCCAGAAACATCTTATTCAAAGATTTATTTATCGCTCTGATTAATTAAAAAACAGTTTTTTCGAAGTCTGTTAACTATCATGATTAAGTTTTTGAACATGCAGTTGGAAATCCTCCAATCATCCATTATTTGAAACTTAGAAGTGAGCTTTTCGAGCTTTTAGACTATCAAAAGCATTCTTATTTAACTACTCACTCAATTTCTTGAAAAATACGCGCCCCTTCGAGAACTCCAGGCCCGGAGGGAATCACATTCGGCATTAGGCTTTGCCTTAATGAGTATAAGCTAGGGGACGTGAGTCTGAATCCTCGCAAGAAGTCTGATGAAGAGATGTGGTGATCTCCGAAATAACGGATGTTTTTTTAGACTGAACTTTCGCCAGGGATAGCTGTCACTTGACAGCTGGTAAATGATATTTCTCTTTGACATTTCTGTTCAGTCAGCATCGACAAGTCATCATGGAAGGAGTGACGCCGCAACGACGTTTAAAAATTGTGGAAATTTACTCTAAAAATCAGTGTTCTGTTCGCCAAATTCGAAATCGAGAAATTGTGTTTAGTGATGAAGTTCGTTTTTATCTAAACGGATATGTGAACAAACAAAATTGCCGTATATAGAGTGATAAAAATCCTCATGAAACTCTCGAGGCATCATTGCATTCTGAAAAATGCTCCGTATGGTGTGATTCACATGCTGGAGGCATCGTCGGTCATTATTTCTTTAAAAATGAGGCCATAGCGAATCTTACTGTCAATGGTGATCGTTACAGTTCAATCATTACCGATTATTTGTTTCCAAATTTGCATAACATCATTGTGTATTTTATTTTAAAGTTCTAGCAGTCTCAAAAAACCTCCCTTTAGCTATAATTTTTACCACTGCTATTTTTTCTCATAAAATTATTGTTTGATATAAAAAAAATAAGCCAAAAAAATAAGCCAAAAAAATTTAATATTTATTATATGTGTATGTTAGTAGGACGACGCGAGATTTATATATATATGTATATATTTATTATTATATCTTTATAACTTTATTTACTAATTGAGTTTCCTCTGTATGAGACTAATAATAATTTTTAATATCTTAATTTAGTTCTAAAAAAAATTTACCCCCTAATAGAATATGTCTGTTTTAAGAGCCCTTATATTAATTGCCTAGTGCTAGTTGATTTGGGAGCACGTTTAAGTTGTCTAAATACGTTTCCTTAATTTGCGCTATTTCATTGTGCACGGATGGGATGTTGAGGTCATCCAGGATGTTCTTATTCCGTATATACCACGAAGCTTCAGTGCGTTTTCTAAGGACCTTTGATTTATCTCCTTGCGTGATTCTCACATTACTGGTGCATGACTTACTCCACAATTGTGACTTTCTCATCCATCAGATATACTCTATGCTCCAGTTTTAGTGGGGAATGCGAGTTGCTGATACAATTAAGGCCATTGGCTATCAGCTTCTTTAAAGTTTTCTTAAAATCAATGTGATTACGCCCCGCGAGACGCCTATCGAGATGCACATCTAGATACACCACTCCAGGAATTCCTATATAGTGTGAAGGAGACGTGTTGATTCCTTTGCTCATTGATCCTTATGTGTCTGAGTCAGGGTAAGGGTCCTTCACGAGCAGTAAATACTGAGCGAGAAGTATGAATTGATTGCTTGGGCATCCAGATTTGCTAAGAATCATCAGTATCACCCGCAAAGGTTGATAATGAACGCTTCTTTATGGAACTGTGAATACGATATCGAATTTATTCGTTATGACCTCATTTTATCAAGTTCCAAAAATTGTGTGTGTATTCGCAGGAAGTAGCGTCCGGATTTTATATATTATACGGGTGTGTCTAACGCGTTCAAATGCTTGAGTGATGTCCAGAAAAACTGCTGAGCCGTACTCTCTCCATTCAAACGGCGTCTTTACCTCAGCTGTTGGTATTATATTCCTTGCAAGTGCACCAGTCATGAGGAGCAATGCCCCCTCAAAGAGCTTTAAAAAGTAAGACAGCAAGCTTATTGACCGGTTTGAACAAACTTGAGTTTTGTCCTTTTCTGGATTGGGTATCTTTATTATAATCGAATATCTCCAATGCGTTGTAAAATTATCATACCTTAGTATAGCTCCAATGGAATATTAGGTGTATGCTTTGACGAGTCCCGGTGATTTTTGAAGCTCAGCTGCTTTTTGATGACGTTCATAATCTCAAGTGTCCTGATTGGTGGCAAGCTTTCAATGAGGCTTCCACTTACTTTATGTAAAAATTTAATTTTCTTTGTCGTTCATCAATGTTTTCATTATTATTATTATATTCGGGCGAATTTTTTTGGAAGAACTCAGAATAATGTCGAATGATGACAAATATTGCGCTATTTCGTGGCACGGTGTTTGTGATGTAACTCCTCAGAAACGGCTCGATCGATTTTTATTAAATTTTGTATGTATATTTGGGAGGTATGAGAAAAGGGCGAAAAGTATATTTTATGCTTCGAAGAGGGTTGCCACCTATTTGAAAAGTCGATTTTACTTAAATTATACCCAAGCAATATACAGGGGTGTTCAATAGGAACGCTACAAAAGTTTTTTTTTTTTAATAAAACAAAAACGGTTTGGGATATGAATTAAATTCTTTATTCCTCGATTTATTTGCATGGGAACTACGGGCACGCTTGCAGAAGGCCAGACGCTGAACCCAATTTTCGATGGTTTTCAAGCATAAATCGGCCGATACTGCTGCAATTTCACTTTCGATATTCGTACGAAGTTCATCAATCGTCGCGGGCTTGTTGGCACAGACCATAGACTTGGCGTAGCCCCACAGGAAATAGTCTAACGGCGTCAAATCGAATCGCACGACCGAGGCGGCCAATTGACTGGGCCATTTCGTGAGATAACACGTTCACCAAATTAGGTTTTCAATAAATCGATTGTGACATTCGCTGTGTGGCTTGTGGCGCCGTCCTGTCACTATCGGTCTACTTTTTTAGCGTCCCTATTGAAAAACCCGTTACAATATTAAAGTATGGGTTTCAAGCGGTTCGTCTCGGCGAGGAGGAGGTTCACACTTATATTATGGAGAGGGTTGCCACCTGTTTAAAATGTCGAATTAAATTAAATTATATACAAGGTATAGGAAATTTTCACGGTTCGTTTTGGCAAGAAGTTTCATAGCTTACTTTATGAGGTTTGCCACCTGTTTTAAGAGTCGAATTTGTTTAAGTTGTACACATGTTATACAAAATATGTAAGTATAAGTGCCAAGCTGTTCAATTCGTTGAATAGAGGGGTTATATATAGTATATGTATTGCATGTAGCCACCTGATTGAAAGTCGAATTTGATAAAAATGATATGCAAGTATGTGATGTAATAAAATATTGCTGTCAAACGGTTCGCTCTGCTGAGTAGAAAGTTTAAAGCTAGCTGTATTTTAAAGAAGGTTGCCACCTGAGTGAGAAGTCGAATTTAATTGAATTACACAAATTATATGAAATAGTAAAACATTGCTGTCGAAACCATTTGCTTCACTAGGAGAAAGGTTATGGGTCGATTTTAAAACAGGTTACCACTTTTGTTAAAATCCAAAACTAATTAAATTCAAGACCAGGATATTAACCTTCGGTAAACACACCTATTTTTTTTTACGTAAACGACATACTGGGGTAAGTTTCACCCCAATTCATTAACTTGTTTCCACAAACAGAGTTAAAGTTTTTATTTCCATTTGTTTTTGTAAGTATTTAGATAAAATAAATTAAAAATTAATTGTGTAATTTAATTTATTCAAAAACATAAAATAATATAAAAACATACTTGGTTTTTATTGACATAAAGAAAATTTCAATCAGAAATAAGTTTTCCGTTCCAAAGAAAAAAAACAATATCAGGAAACTATCTTAGACTTAAAAAAACTATGTAATTTAAAAATAAATAAGTAAATATACGAAAAAATAGCGAATTCATAAAAATTAATAAGCTTACTTAGCTTAGCTAAACACTCCAACATGTAAAGCAATTTGAGGTTATAAAATTTATTCAATCTTCTTCCGCGCATTGGTAGCAAATCATAGCTCTATGTTCCTCACACATAGGTAAGTGGCAGCTAGTACAGGCCTTGGACGTCTTCCGGTATTTTTTTCTGTCGCAAAACTCACATCTAACAGGTTTTGGAAGTCTTGTGTTACGAGTTGCGTCAATGTCCTGTACTGACAATATTTGCTGTATTTGACTCTAAGCGCTCTTTTAAAAATGGTTCGATAAGACTGAAGGCTAAATCGTTTAAAAATTCTCGCCTTTTAATTTTCGCTTCTATTTTTCTAAGCGAATAAAGCACCATTGCATTCACTCCTGATTGATCAAGCATTCCAAAAAACACCCGCAATGGCCACCGTCTTGTTGATCGTGCGACTGTATAGGAGTGACAAAGTTTGTCGAACGTATCAGTCCCTCCTTTTGTGGCGTTATAATCAGCCACCATTACAGGTTTACCCGAATCTTCATCGATATCATTTTTATATTGGTTTGTTGCCAATAGCAAAACAACTTTTTTCGGTTTTTGGGTGTATGACAACAACGTTTTTGTTGTATCGTAAGCAAAACTTGTCGAGCCTACCTCCTTGGACTTCAAAAATTCTGGTGGAATTTCGGGTTTATTCTTCCTTAAAGTTCCTAGCATCGTTAACTTGTAGTTCTCTAACATTGCATCAAAAAGTTTGATGGAGGAAAACCAGTTATCTACAGTAATGTTTCTTCCGGTTCCGTGAATGGTCTCACTAAACTTTTTGACGTAGAATGCTGGCACTGATTCTCCGCTCACTGTATTCACTTTGCCAACATATGGAATTGCATTCACCATATACCAAGTTCGTGCGTCATTTAGCATTACGAATTTTATACCATACTTGTCTGGTTTCGATGGAAGGTAGATGCGAAAGGGGCAATTTCCCCGAAATCCCATCAACTGCTCGTCGATCGTGGTGTATTCGAATGACGTATAGAAATTTTTGCAATTTGGGATGAATTTCTCCCATATATCCCGAATCGGCGCGAACTTGTCATTTTCTTTCCTCTGTGGTCTTGTCACCTTATCATCAAAACGCAAAACGGGCAATAAAAATTTGAACCGATTTAACGGCATTGTCGCCCTGAATAGAGACGTGCCAAACTTCACAGACCACAGTTCATCAAGATTTGCGTGGGCACTTTTTTGAACTCCACTTAAATATAATAGTCCCACAAGAGCCCTAAGCTCAATCAAATGTGTATGCGAGTGATACGACTTTTCCACCAATGCGGTGGTTCGAATTTCGATCTCCATGTTCGTAAACTGCACAATCGTTTTCAAAATGTCCTCAGAAAACAAAACATTCCATGCATCTCACTGCGTTTCAATATTTCTAGCAGCTCCAATCGGACCAGGTAAGTGTGTCACTTTATTTTGCATTTGGCGTCTACCACACTTTTGAGGTAATATAGAACTCCACTGGTATCCATTTTTACCTTTCAATCCAGCCAGTCTCTTCGCAGTTGTGGGCAACTCTTCAATATCTTCGTCAACACTAAGCTCACTTTCAGAATCTGTCTGCGTTTCCAGAAAATCTTCATCCAAAACACTATCATCGTCATCGAAATCAATATTTTCATCATCCAAATCCGATAACAAACGTTCCACCTCGCTTTCGTTTAGAGGACGACTTCTAGAACACATTGCCATTATTGATCTAAAGTAAAATCTTTCCTTGTAGAAATGGAATTGAAAAAAGATAAAAATTCACCTTATGGAAAAAAAGTACACGAACTACACACTGGGGTAAATTTCACCCACTCACTTTTTTCGATCTGCATAAATTTGGTGCTTACCAACTACTGACGACGAACTGCATGAATTCGAAGAGTAAAATCTGCGTTGCTAAAATACAGCTAACGGTATATTTCCACATGTTAAAAATAAGCAAACAACAACCCAGCAAACATTCTGTGGGGTGACTTACACCCCAGTGTGTCTACCGAAGGTTAAATATTAAAATGTGGGTGTGAAACTGTTTTCATAAAACTATAAACAGATTATATAAAATAATAAAATATGGGTGTCTAATCATGCGTGCCACTAGGAGAAAGTTTATGAGTATATTTTGAAGAGCGTTGCCACCTTTTTTTTAAAGTCGTATTTAGTTAAATTATACACAAAAATATAAAATATTAAAATATGAATGTCAAACTGTTTGTTTTGGCTTCGGTGAGGACAAGATGTGCACCTATATTAATAAGTAGGACAACGTTTACTGGGATTTTCTAGTGTTTTTAATGCATGCTAATATAACAAAATATAGCTTCTCTGTATAAAGGAAACGTGATGCCACTTGATGCGCTTATCGTTGGATATTATTTATAGTAGGTACACACAGAGACAGTTTGGTTCGCTAACTGGTCACAGTCGAATGACATAAATCGAGTGAAATCAAAGCAATAAAATAAAATCAAAGCAACCCATCTACCTACATTCCTTTCCGTACCATTTCTATAGTGTACTTATTACATTTACCTCATTTTCTTGTGCGCCTTAGTTTTATTGCAACTTCGCTTTCTTTACTTTTTCTGGTTCAAGTACGTTCGTTGCTTTCAAATAAACAACAACAAACATATACAGCAGTGGCAATATTAACTGTGGCACCACCACAACTGACGGTCAACCGAAAGAGGGAGGCATTCACTGACTAGTTTTGCAACATATTTTTTTTTAATTTATTGTTTTTTTTTCTATATACTACTTATAAGTATGGATGGAAGTATTTTTTATTGATTTCTTTGAAATAGTTGTTGCTGTATTTATTATGCGCACTTCTTTTCTGCTTTCCGGCAAATTCCAATTCATGTTCATGAACTCTTATAAGTAAATATGGAAGTTGTCAGTGTGTGTGGAGTTAGTGATTTGCATGAACGTGCCGCATGTTGCACATTGCTTGCTAGTCTGCTTTTGGCTCGGTTATGCCTACTTAGCTTAACTTGACTTGACTTGACTTGACTTGAGAAGTGTCACATAACGTTGCTGTTTAACGAGCTCTGCGTATAAGTGATTAGTCCAAACGTAATCGAACATAATTTTATTTGGCAGTCTGTTGAATTTTGATCATAATTCAATTATTTAAGGTTTGACACATATTGACTGCTAATTCCTAGCTCTTACGAAGTAAGTAGAAAGGTGGAAGAATGTTATCCCTTTTTGTAAAAGAGGGTTTCGCTGTCTACGAAATATTTGATGTACTCTTCTGACTGGAAACTCTTTCTTTATGCAAACATTGATTTAGTTAATTTATATATATATATAAATCGTGGTTTCTTCGGCTGCTTAGAACTTGAAAACGACTGAACCAAAATGGATACTTCCTTCTGCGGGTTTGTTTGTAATTGCTCCGCGAAGGTTTAGGGAGAAAGAAAAGTCCCAATTGTTGGGACTTCTTTAAAACGTTTGACAAAGTACGTAGGATACAAAGAAGCTGTATGTCATTTCGTTTCCTGTGGCAATAATGTTCGTTCAATTTCACCACACCAGAAACTAATCTGATTAAATTAGATTCTAATCAATATCAATCAGCAAATGTTGAATTAGTTCTGGTATAGTGAAATTGGGCGAGATTTTCTGTTAGAGGAACGGTGGGAGTGATACAACTTTTTTGTAATCTACGTTCTTTGCAATTGTTTTACGTCTTGGTCGGTTCCGCAAACTCGCGACGTAAGTCAAAACAGCGTAAATTGAGTTTTTAGCCTTCCTTATGATTATAAAAACAAACAAAGTAAAGTACGTTTTAATTAAACTGCGTACAGAAAAATGTATGATACAAAAAGTACATAACAATAAATAACTATGAAATCACAGTATTACATTTCGTTTAGGTTCGTTTTGTTCTTGTATTATATGTTTAGAATTGAAACCAAATAGGGTTATTTATTTTGGAAATGCAATTTCATGATTAATTACACTTTAAACAATTTAAACTCAAACGGGATAGGTGATAGAATTGGGCAGAAAAGCACTCTAAAACGGCGACAGGGAAGTTCGGGAACATAAGTTAATAGCAACCCACAAATAAACAAAACTAATATTTACACTAATATTCCACTCAAAGGACTTAACGAAGGATATATTATTTTTTATTAATTTTGGTTTTTAATACCAATTTAAATTCTCGAAATTCTAAATGCCCATTCTCGGGCGACAGTGTCCTTTGACAAGGAACCGATGGCACAAAGGTGATGGTGAAAAAAAGCAGGAAAACGGTCACTAACGAGGAACAGGCTTTGGCAAGAAATCCTATAAAAATAATTGTAATAGACTGATTGCAAGTACTTACGGGTTCCAAAAAGGTAAGGAATAGCAAAGGTCTGTCTTGCTAACTTACGCTCGCTCGGGTGGAGATAAAAATGAGCTAGGACACAGAGCTTAACGCGCTAGGATGGAGGTTGACGGTCACTCAGTACATCAATCGCGATCTAGATGCACAAATTACTTAATGAATTATAAATAAAACCACATGTTTGCATTATATAAATTATTACCATTTTTATAAAATACCTACTAATATTTTCAAAATTTTCAGGAAAAATATAAGCAAATTAAAACAACGCAAATGAATCAGTGAACCCGATCCTTTGTTTGTTTTTTCTAATTTTACTACTATTTTAAAATTATTTGATAAGATTCATACATAAATTTCCAAAGAAGTAACACTGTTTTAGCTAAAGGCGATGGCATGTGAAGAGTGGGGAGCAAAGCTGTTTATGTATCAAACGTTTCATTATTGAATCATGAGCTTGGATTTATAAATCAAGTCTTAAACCATATTCACACGGCAATGAGAACGAATTTTTTTCAAGAGATGATTTCGATATTAAACATGACCGCGCAAGCACTACGAGTACTAACTGGTTTTCGCTGGCATTTCTCTATTTATTTACTTTTTTACTCTAAGGCTAAGGCTTCGCTCTGTGCACACTAAGAGTGCCGCATTATACATATAACGGGTGTTTTTTTTAGACTGATCGAACTTTCGATAGGGATAGCTGTCACTTGACAGCTGGTAAATGACATTTCGCTTGACATTTCTGTTCAGTAAGCATTGACAAATCGTCACGGAAAGAACGACGCCGCAACAAAGTTTACAAATTGTGGAAATTTATTTTAAAAATCAGTATTCGGATCTTCTCCAACACTATCACTTACATACATCACCAATATTTTCTTCTGTACGTACAGTTCTTTGTCCTGTTATTGGTTTTTCATCGAGTGGAGTAAATGTTGTTCGAAATTTATCAACAGTTCGACGACTAAGCTGCTCTCATGCTCAATTATGTGGACCATAAATTCACGAAGTGCTCTATAAGTTTGGCGAACAGAACACTGATTGTTAAAGCAAATTTCCAAAATTTGTAAACGTTGTTGCGACGTTATTCTTCCCATGACGATTTGTCAATGCTTAGTGAATAGAAATGTTAAAACGAAATGTCATTTCCCAGCTGTCAAGTGACAGCTATTCCTATCGAAAGTTTTATCAGTCTAAAAAAAACACCCTTTTCATAAATATCGTGGTTTTTCTCCACCCCGATTTTTTCTTATTATTCTTCTTATTCCTTTTTTTAAATTAGTGACGGCAAACCATCAATGGTTTTTTGTCAAAAAGTAATCGAACACAGAGTTACTTAAAAAAACAAAACAACAATTCAAATGTTTTCGAGATTATTATGATTGGTTCGTAATGAAGTCAGACATTTTATGCAGGAATAAACCAAGTACTTGCAACTTGTTTCCACAGAATATCACGAATGCGTCATAAACAGCTGGCTTTCGTTGTCGTGTGAACATGGTATAAGTGCAAAAAAAAGCCTTGAGAGGAATCATTAGAAGGTCTTGAGAGAATCCTGCTGCCATGCAATTTGTTCACTTATTTTGAACAAAATTCCTACAAATATACGATATAAAATTTTCTTTTTTGTATAAATGCAATTCATATGGCTATATAAATTATTGCTAAGTTTCTATGTCCGAATAATGGTTTCTAAGTTTCTAAATTTCTATGCGAAACAAGTCAAGTGTAAGTTTTTCGTAAGTTCATAAGTTTGCTTATGAGCGGAGCCATCAGGCTTAAGTATGTATGTATGTATGTATGTATGTATGTAAATTCGTATCTTTGCCACAGCCGCATTGCAACCGCATGCAAGTCAGTGCGGTCGAACCTCTTCGCCGTCGTCATTTAGCCAGCCGTCAATGCTGATTTTCATCAATGCTGCGCTAAAATGTCGCTAACTTAACTGTAGTTGGCGGGACGGTGTGTTTGTTGTTGTTGCACAGTTTGCTTTATGCATGCTTATTTAATTTAAATATATATATATATATATTTATATTTTAATTCCATTTTTTTGTTTGTTTTGTTGGTATTAATGCAACATCTGTCGCGCTGCATATGCCGCATGTCGCATGCCGCTGTCGTCGTGCAAGTTGTGGGTAGTGGGTATTCAGCTATGGTGCGCTACATGCATGTGTAGTCTTCCTCTATGCCACAATTGGCAGTGCCTATATTTCTACTGCTTTTTCACCTTCATCCGCGATTTTTGTAGCTTCTTCCTATAGCGTTGAATGCGTTGTTTTGTTGTTTGCTCTGCTCTGTTTTTATGGCTTCCAATTGCTCTCGTTTTTTGTGTTGTTGTTTTTTTTTTTTTTTTTGGTTTTTGCCACTGCTGCTGGGTTGATCCAGTTTCTTGGAACATGGCACATGGCCGCGGTCACTCAAGCAGCTACTATCTCGACGAATGTCAACCAAATTGCTACACCAGTGAAACCAATAAATGTTGACTGTAGTGAAATGATGTGCAACATTTAAAAAGTAAATAAAGCAAACAAAAAATAAATAAAAAATTGAAATAAATGAAATGAATTAAAACTAAAGCAACGAAGTAAGTAAAGAGCGTTGCAAAGCGGTCAGTCGCTTTGCAGGCACAACTTGATACTTTCAGTCATTTGACCGACCGCTAGCTATAGTTTCGCGTTGTCTTATTGCATTTTTCTTTGTTTTTTTCTGCAGCTTTTTTTCTGCTTGCATTAAGATTGCGGTGATTATTTACAAAGTCTTTAGCTTCAGATTGACACAGCAGCCTCCTGCCGGCCACGGTCATTTGACATACTTGTAACACTTCCATACTCACATCCATACTCATTCTTTTAAATGTAGATTGCAGGCATGACATTTTTTATAAACTTTTCGCTTTAATGATCCACTTTTATGGTGTCTGCCAGTGTTGTGAATGTCAGGTGACATTCTCTGACCGATGGTGTGGTTGGCGTGAGTTGCCCGCGATACAGTTTAACTGCGCCTCGCTCTGCTTCTTCTCAACTGCCGGAATAATGATATTATTATTTTGATATGAAACGTGCTGTAAATTTAATGCGAATTTCAAATATATTACTCACTTTCTGTGAAAAATTGAATAACTTAAAAATATTGTAATTTAACTTTGAGCAGCCGCCGTAGCCGAGTTTGTAGCGTGTGCGTGCTTCATTCGGTTAGTCCCGGGTTCAAATCCTGGCCCGGGGAAAGTATCATCAAAAATTGTAGAAAGTTTTTTTCTAATAGCGGTCGCCCCTCGGCAGGCAATGGCAAACCTCCGAGTGTATTACTGCCATGAAAAACAAAATTTCTCACAAAAAAACATTCGCCGTTCGGTTATATGTAGTGCCAATTATGTAATTAAAAATGGGATGATAACAAGGTTTGGTCAATAACCCAACCTCACTTTTTCGGTGGGCCAATTATATAGCTGCATTTAAAATTCGTAGAATATGTGGGAATCGATAGACTTTTTTACTCCATTTTTAATTCAATTTCATAAATTGGGAATACATATTATGGCACATTTCATTCAATTTTTCATACTATTTCAGTATAAAGGCAAAACAATTTGATAATATATATTTGAATAATTAAAAATATAAAAAGTTGAATCTATTATATAAAAATTTCATGTAACTATGTTTGTGGCCGAACTCCTCGGAAATGGCTCTACTGATTTTTGTGAAATTTTGTTTATTCTTATAGCATTTACTATTCTCGAAATAATGTTGCATTTATTCTGTCCCGTGCCAAGGCTGTACAATTTTTGTGTTCTTTTCTCAACATTTTCTCAGGGTTGTTTGTTTCTTTCTCAAAATGTTGCACCTGCACCGACAAAAGTGCAACATTTTCTACGCGCTACCAAGCGTGAGGGTGAGCTTCGTGTGGCTGATTTTAATTGTGTAGTTTATTTGTTCGTACAATAGTTTTGTACCAAAGTCTCAATTTTGACAGTAAATGCAATTTATTTGTATAGATATATTGCGTTCGATGAATTAAATTGATGATGCAAATGAAATTGGTAGGATGGATTTTTTTTGTTCTTTTCTCATATGGAAAATCCTACATTTTCGTAGGGTTCATGGCAACATTTTCGTAATGTTGCATTAGAATATGGTGGCATTTATTTCGAGAAAAGAAAACGCTATTCGATATTTGGAATGTATGAAAATAGGTATATATGCTTAGGAGAGGTTTGCCACCTATTTAAAAAGTCGAATTTAATGCATAAAATTTTTAATAAAATTTTGTGCATGTTATATAAAATAGTAGTATAGGGGTATCAAAGTTCCATTTTGCTGAGGAGAAAATTTAAAGCAAGTTATATTTTAAGTCGCTTGATTGAAAATTTAGCCTGACCTTGAGCTCAAAAATGAATATTGTCGATTTAATAAAATGTGTGCGTCCACGTGAAAAAAGCCCACTTCGGCGGTATTGGTTGATTTCCGAACATTTTGAGACAAATTAGACCATCCTAACCGAAGAATTGAGGGAAATATAGAACTTTGAGGGTGAATATCCGAAAAATTACCAATTGAGATAAATCAATTTGAAGTTGAAAGTTGTCCCTTGTGGGCCCTTTTCTTTTTTTTTTCAAAAAATAAAATTAAAATATAAAATTTGGTGTCATTCGACGCGTAAATGTATATAGTTTCATAACAAACCATAATAAAAATTTACGAAATTCGATCCATGTATCGAAAAATCTATATATCTCGGAAATTAGATGCGTCAAAGTGGGCCCTTTTCACGTGGACGCACGCAAATTAATAAATAGATTTTCCGTTAACCAACAACAATAACCAAACATTAACTGTAATAGCGGCAGAGTGTCGTATTTTAATTGTGTCGGTGGGATATAAGGAAAAGTGATAAAAAGCAACAGCAGCTCAAAAGCCAACTGTGGTCCATTGGCTACGTGCTTGCCCAGCAAGTCGTAGGTTGTGGGTTCAAATGCCGGTGGAGTCATGAAAAAAAATTCTGACTGTTGTTGTCTTCTTTCCAAAATAGTTTCCTTATACTGGCCTTGGCTCAAAAATTAATATTGTAATTTTTAGTAACTTAGAAATTTTAAATTTTTCCTACAATTTTATGCAAATGACTTTTACTTGTAGGATGAATAGTTTTTGAGGTAGAAATTAACCCAGAAAGGCAATTCATAACATATGTATTTACTATTTTCGATTGCGAATATCTTGTAATATAAAATCATAAATTCTTTTTCCAAAATTGGCTAGTGCTGCTATTTAGCACCCCAACAGTCCTATATAATGTAGATAAACTCATTCGGCATATCGGTGCGATATTTTTTTGTAGTTTTTTGCACGCGACCATAGGTGAGCGATAAAATAATGTAAATACATAGTTAACTAGTTGACCTTATGTTTGAAATTCGATCCTAAAATTGCCAGATCTTTTAATTCAGTTGCAACTTCTATATTCCAATTTAAATGACTATTCCTTGCCAACGCTATTCCCCTGTCGTGAGACCTTCACTTTTCATATCTATCAAAAATCTCCATTGGTTCTTATAGCCGTACTTTTCCTTTTGGTTGTTAAGACGATTTATAAACTACCACAATTTCAATGTAATAGTCTTTAGTGAAAAAGAAGAATTGACAACTTTGGGAATTAGAGTATAGTTTTTTTGCTTCACAGAACATCAGGGTGTTTCCCAAAAAATATAAATATAAGTATATTTCTCAAAAATATTTTCATAAAATCTGAACTTTCCTTAAATGTAGTGAAATTTGGCAGAAGGTCACGAGATTAAAAACTTAAAATTGCGCTCAGAATAAAAAAAATTAACTAAAAATTAATATTAATAATAATTAAAAAATTATCTGTTTTAATTTTGAGCGCTTCTTAGTTGTTTGTTTTTTTTTTTTTTTGGAATTTTCGTGATGATTGTATGACGAAGTATTTGAAGACGAATTTTGAATAAAAATATCTGCAACGAAAATGCTTTCCCTAATGTTCATCAAATCAAGTTTATAATGGCTGATCGACCAGTAATGACATCGGTGAATGAACGATCTCTTTCCGCACTGCGTCAATTGAAAAATTGTCTACGGTGTACCATAAGTGAAAATCGACTTAAAGCATTGGCTGCACTTAACATTTCACGAGACATAAAATTCGATATGAACGCAGTGTTGACGATTTTTTTTTCTTTGCGCTCTCCCTACACCCTAATCAATTTCTTAAATGAATAATTCTTTCGAAGTTTTTTAACTTTAACTTATAATCCTATTAATGAAGTACATAGATTTTTATTACACAGAATGACAATTTTCTCGGAAGAACTTCTTTCATTTTAAATTTAAAAAAAAATTGAAAACGCCATAAAAGAACAAATCCAGCGCAAGGGCCTGCGCTCATTTATTTTAAGTTAACGAAATAAGCAAATAGTAATTAGAACTTTTCTTTACAAATACTTGGTGTTTGTAATACTCAATCGTTTTGTAATATATTTTTTCTCATGTGCCAGCCGTTGGAAACAAAATTTTGCAAAGTTTGGACAAAGTATAGTGAGTTAAGCTCCAAGCGCAAACTTTAAGCTTTATCTTATTTGACAAAAAAAAAAAAAAAATAATAATAATTATAATAAAAAATTTCACTCTAACTTAAGGACGGTTAAAGTTTTATGGAATCATACATATTTTTATTTTTTTTTTTTAATTTTCGGAAAATCAATGATCTTCTTAACAAGAATTCCGAACAATAAAAACTTAGTGTGAAAATAAATGATAAAAAAATACAATTCGATTTATTTTTTATTAAAATAAAAATTTGACGCTTGTATATCTTTGACTTTAACTTGTAGGATTAGCGGATTTCGAGATAGAAATTCTTCATAAAATGTTTTCTTTCATATTTAGAATATTTAATCGCGAATAACTTACAAAATAAAACAAATTTTACAAAAGTGGTTAGCCGGTTTATTTAGGGCCTCAAGTGCTAAAAACTATCGGTTTGTTCGATCGTTCCCTTGATAGGGCTTCAAGTGCTAAAAACTATTTACAAAAATTAAGACAACATTTCTCTTTTCCATGGAACTTATCAAAACCACCAGCTAATAAAAGTGTTCCACAAAATGTTTCCTAATAACCAAAGTCGAGTTCATATATTATTGCTGTTTTAAAATCGCTGGCATATTAACTAAGCCGTTACGAATGCGAATATATAAATTTTTATTATTTTAAAAAGAAAAGCGACAAATATGATACGAAACGTTTAGCAGCGACGCGTGTTCGGCATGTTAAACAAAAGATTTAAGCAACAAACTAAGCGCGCATGTAGATAAGACACGCAATTGCAAGAAAAAATAAAAATAAAAAAATGAAATCAAATACAACACGTATGCTGCAGAAGATGAAGAAGCAATGGGCAAACAAACACAATAATTTATAATTTTATCTATTTAGTGGTAATATAATAATTTTTTTATTTTACTATTTACTTAACCCACCACATCCAAAGCCATTTAAGCGCAGCTGCGGGCTCTTCAGACGACAGTTGAACAGTTGGACAGATTAGGCATATAGAGAGAGAGAGAGAGAGAGAGATAAAGAGGTAAACAGCTGCCGGCAATATGACCAGCAGATATCAGCCATACTATCAAATCAATAAAAATCTCACTCGCTTACAAGCCAAAGTGCAATTGCAACGATCACCGCTATGGCGCTACAGCATCCGGAGTTCAGCCATAAAAAGCTAAAATAAATTCAAATAAATTGCAAAGCTGACACAAATGCCTAGTTGCATAGATCTACATACATACATAAATACATACACATATGCTTTTACTCATATACAGTATCTGCTCATTGAATTATGACCGATGAGTACATTTTGAAATTGTGATTTTAACCAACCCAACTTTGTACAAAAACTACTGAATGGAGAATAATAAATGAGATATCAATTTATTCATTGGGATATTTGGTATAATATTTTATATAAACAAAAAGTTAACCATATCTAGTTCTTTGGCTGCCCACCTTTAGATTTCCGAACGGCCTCTATTCTTTGAGACCAGAGAACACCAAAAAAAACTATAGCAAACTTTTCCCAATAGTTTTGTTTCACTCATGCAAGGTAACGAAACACAACCGATTCAAATCACATAGAAACATTTAGTGAGCATTAACTTTTGCTCTGATATTGCTCGTGATTGCTATCGCAAGCAAAACAATTGAACACAGAGCAATAGGGGAAAAAACGAAAAAAAATTTACTGCTCACAACACAAAACGAAACCTTTCATTTAATATTTGAATTATATGTATAAAACCTTTGCAATTTTTTGGCAGAAAATTACCGGCGTATGTGAATATTAGGCTAATTGGGATTATTCGCTGTTTTATGTATCGTATTTTGTTTGCGTTCTACTTATTATTTGTGTATTTTGTTTGTGCAATTTTACATGTGAAATGTCAAAAGCTGAATTCGCCTTGTATTGTTTGTATACTTATATTTTGTTTGTACATATAATCAAAACATCCCATTCAAGGTGGATCCATAGATGGCGGTTTGTTTGTGTAATTTTGCGTGTGAAGTGTCAAAGTCTGAATTCGCCCAATATGGCTCATGTATTTTGTTAGTGCAATTTTGCGAGTGAAATGTCAGAAACTGAATTCGCCCAGTTTGTTTATGTATTTTGTTTGTATAAACAAAACAACCCAGCGAACTGGGAGAGAAGAACAAGTAGTCCCCTCATGTGTGTTCGTGTATTGTTAGTGCTCGTTTGCTCGTTACCAGTTCGGTTTGTTCGTTCGTTCTCTGCTTGAGGCATATTGGAGATGCAAATGGGCGTCACTGCTACAAATATCTAGTACATTTTCCTTCAAGGCTGCTACCGTGAGTACCGTATGCTCAGTAGTTCTCTATGGGATTAAGATCCGGAGAAGTGGCGGACCAGGTCAGCACTTGCAAATTCATTGCATTCATGCTGGCTCGCGATGTGTGGTAAGGAGCACCATCTTGCAAAAAGATATATTTTTATCTAGAATACTGCATAATATGAATATATGGCGATACAAAATTTTCCAATACGTTTATATACTGCAGAGAGCGCATCGTTCCTTGTTCAACAAAATATATAGGACCGGGACTTTCAGATGTAATGCAGCTACAAATCTTTAATGATGATGGATGTTTGCAATGCAAGAAATAACATAATCATTTGAATATCGTTCCCCTGGCCTCCAACGAATGAATTTCTTTGCTTCAGTCGCCGCTTCAAAACGGCATTCATCGCTAAATATAATCTAACAAATTGAATTAAGAAGAAAAAGAGTTTTGCAAATATGGTTAAATATTATAGAAAAAAAAACAAAAAGTAAGAGTATTTCCTTGTTCCAATAGCTATGCCTGAGTTCTTTGTGCAACTGTGCTCGATTTAATCGCTTTTGACGCATTTTCAAAGTCAACTGAGCATCTGAATACCAGTCCATTTTTTTTTATAAACGACAGCGCCGCGTACTCAATACGATAGCGTGATACCAGAATTATTTTACTCTGGACAGTGCATTCCGACTCTCCATAGCTTTCTGCAGCGATCCACGATCGATTCTGGAAGTTGTCTTGTGAACTCCGCTGCAGTTTTTACGATTAGTTTGACAAATAAAAAGCAACGGCTCGTTATCTCTCCTATTTTGTTTGCCACGTTTACCATGGAAGCCTTCGAGATATCAAGTTTTTTCAGCTACAATTTGTATTTTTTTATCGATTATTAAATTCCTTTTTATTAACTTTTTGTACCACATCTTTAAAAAATATATATCGTTTTTTTGTTATACAAAACTAATTTGTAATTAAGTCTTTTACACAACTGTTATTTTTGTGGGTAGAATGCGAAATTTTGCAAACTGATTTTTTTAAAATAATTTTTTCTACTGCATTCTATTAAAGCCAAATTTCAAACGCAATGATGTGCTCCACCAGAAAACTCAAAAACATCTTTAATTTCTTGATTGCATCGTTTTCAAATAGTTAAAAGGAAATCCATTCTTTTGCATTAAATTGGATGTTTTATTTAGCATAGTAAGAATGATCTAATTTAGGTCAAATATGCACCGCCATGTTCGATAATTTGTTGCCATTTCGAAGGTAATAAATATAGAAACCCACGCCTCTTCTTTTGTAGCCAATTTTTCATTAGCAAAAGTATTCGTCATAGACAGGTACAAATAGCTGACACTTGGTACCAGGTTCGGACTATAAGATGGATGCATAGGAACATCCAACCCAAGCTTCTGACAAGCCACTATCGATGTGTGTGGCCTGTCGTTACCCTGATGGAACACAATTCCTCTCCTATTGACCAAAGCTAGCCGCTTGAGGGCTATTGGTACCTTCAGACGATCCACTTGCTGACAGCGCAGGTCCGAATGCCAATCCCACCAAACACATAGCAAAACCTTCTAGGCCGTCAATTCTAGCTTATTCCACCATTTGCGGCGGCTCACCTCAATTCGACCACGACCGGTTTGCGTTTTTGGGTTAACTCGTATGACACCCCAACATGGAACTTTTTTTTTGTATCCAGTCTTTCTTAAATGGTTCCATACGGAGTTTTGTGCAATGGTTAGATCCTCGACAATCGAAACAGTGCTTTTATGGTGCTCGAATTCGACGATTTTTACTATTTGTGAAAGATGACAGCATCCCCATAAGGGATGAGAGTCCCATTCTTTTCAACTTTTTAAAATCATAATTTTTAGTTACTTTTTTTTATATACTTTTATTATTATTAATAACATCGGATCTTGCAATAGGAACACACAAAAGTTTAAAAAAAAAACCAAAACGGTTTGGGATATGAATTAAGTTCTTTTATTCCTGTGAAAGTACATTCGATGCCATTATGCATGGAACTCAATTTCTTTTGCATGGGCGCCACGGGCACGCTTGCAGAAGTCCAGACGCTGAACCCAATTTTCGACGGTTTTCAAGCATAAATCGGCCAATACAGCTGCAATTTCACGTTCGATATTCGTACGAAGTTCATCAATCGTCGCTGGCTTGTTGGCATAGACCATAGACTTGACGTAGGAAATAGTCTAACGGCGTCAAATCGCACGACCGAGGCGGCCAATTGACTGGGCCCTTTCGTCAGATAACACGTTCACCAAATTAGGTTTTCAATAAATCGATTGTGACATTCGCTGTGTGGCTTGTGGCGCCGTCCTGTAGGAACCACATATTGTCCAAGTCCATTTCATCCAATTTGGGCCAAAAGTTTTCGGTTATCATTGAGCGGTAGCGATTCCCATTCACAGTAACGTGCCGGGCTTGATCATCACGGGCCACGGAAGAAGTACGGCTCAATGACGCCGCCGGCCCATAAACCGCACCAAACCGTAATTTTTTCGGGATGCAATGTTGACTCATGGAGTACGTGTGGATTGCTGCCTGTCCAATAGCACATATTTTGCTTATTGACGAAGCCATTCAGCCAGAAATGACGACGACCATAAATTGGACGTAGGGCTCTTAAAGTTGAGGCCATTGATGGAATGGCAAACCTTACTGAAGAGAAATGTCGAAAGAGCGGGAAAAAATATGGCGTCGTTTGCTGTCACTATCGGTCTACTTTTGTAGCGTCCCTATTGCAAGGCCCTATACATTAGAGAAATACATCTGCTTATCAAGATTTATTTATATATCTCAAAAATTGAATTTGCGTTGTGGGCTAAATCGAATCAGCTCGTGGTCCTGATCATTTCAAAATGCTGGGGTATGGGTCTATCTCTTCCTCTTCTTCTTATACTTACAAAGATCGGACCAAAGTTATAATACCATTTCATTTTCATGAGTAGTATAATTATCAACGTAGCACTTCAAAGATGCAAAAGTGAAAAGGTCTGATGTTTTACAGTGTTTCTAATTTTTTGGCGGTGTATGTATGTAATGGAACTGCATCCTCGCACTTACCACATACTTATGCTTGTGCGTACGTGCTAGCACACGCAAACAAATCACTGCCGTTTGCCATGAGAGACATGCAGCTGCTGCTGAGGCAGATGCGCGCGGCATGCAACAATCAAACGGCAATGGCGACGGCGGCAAGCGAATGATAAGTGATCGGTGATCAGCATTGAGTGCACATTGGTATGCACTGACGTCTGTTTGTATGTAGACTCGCATATTCAAACATATACACAAATATACATATTTTATATGAGCGTGCTCGTGAAGCTTTCAATACTCGCCATAATTATTGCGTGACTATTTCAAATGTGCCGCCGCCGTTGCCGCCACAGCATACGAAGCCACAAACATCCAAGCAAGCAGTCACCACAATAACATAACAATTGAAGTATGGCATGGCATGGCATAGCATGCGGTGTAACAAGCAGCATTTGGCAAGCAGTTAGGCATCGTTGCCGCGTAAAAGCGCGGAAAGCAAATCTTCCATAAAGTTTGAGTGCGTGCAAAGAAATGCTGTACGAGCGTTTTGCTCCTGCCACCAAATCAACCGATTAAAGTTGTAACATGCATACGCCGAATACGCCCGCACGCCCGCACGCCTGCTCGCCCGGCAGCCAGCTGTGTGAGCTGTCTGTGAGTTCATAAAAGCCGGCAATCGGCAGTCGCCACATGGCGCTCGCAGCCGCGTCGCGTATGTTACCACAGTGGCAGTGGCGGCAGCAACCATAAGCCACAAAACGCACGTGAAAATGTGGTTGCAGGAAAAGTTTTGGCATAAAAATGAGGTTGAATGAAAATATTTAACGAAAAGCAGCAAACATTGTGTTGTGGTAATTATAAAGCTGTTTAACAAGCGGTGTTTACTCGCTGGAATTTGCGGATGAATATTAGGGTATTTCACTTTTCCAATAGTCTTACCTTTATATAAACTTGATGATCATGGCCTGCGTCTAAGTTATGTAAACTATGCATACGTGTTGCGTTCCACTAATATCATATGATAGCTTATTTTATCATATCGAAACAAATCTTAAGTTATCTGATTGATATTAGAATCTTAGTTGATCCAATTAAGAAACGAAACGGCATTTAAATGCTTTTTAATCGGCGTCCTTGACATCTTCATTTCTAGTGATAGCCAGGCTGCAATCAGTGCCCTGAGCTCTTTCACGTTTAACTCGAACATCGCGCTGGACTGCCGCCTATCTCTGCAGGAGATGGCCAAGCAGAACAGACTGTACCTCATTTGGGTCCCTGGTCACCGGGACATAGAGGGAAACTGCAAGGCAGACGAACTTGCAAGACAAGGTACGAGCAAGCAGATTTTTCAAGATAAAGAACGCATTGGTATGCCGTTTGCCACTTGCAAACTGCTACTCAGAGATTGTACATATAAACAAGCTGACAACAGATGGAGGCAAAATATGACCTGTCGAACCTCAAGGCAGACGTGGCCTAAATGGGATCGGAAACGGTCGCGCAGCTTTCTCTCTCTAAGAAGGGACAACATTTCCAACGTCATCGGGGCTCTAACAGGGCACTGTCTGATAGCGAAACATGCTGAAAGTTTAGGAGTACCCTTCCGAAGATGCTGTAGGAGCGGCAAGAACGACGAGGAGAAGGAAACGATCTTGCATTTACTGTGTAAGTGTCCTGCACTGTGTAAAAGCAGAATGCGATATCTGGGATCACCGTTTTTGGATGAACTTAGTGAGGTTTCAAGCAACGAGGTAAATTGTCTGTTGACGTTCACCAGCGAGGCAAAATGGTTTGGCTAGGGGTAATTTTCTTCTTCGGATGGTACAAATTTTTCCTTGTGGTAACACAATGGGCCTCCTATTACTGGCCAAAGTGAGCCACTGCAGGCGGCTGCCACTCCAACCTAACCTAATCTAATCTGCGTCCTTTGGAAAGCGTTACATAGGCGGATGCTTATAAGACATTCAGTCCTATTGCTGAGTCCATCGTAGCCTGATTTTCGAATATTTTACGGAAATGACATCGCTGAGTCAGAACAGCTACGAAGAAATAAATTCAAATCAGTGATAGTGCTTCGAAATTATTATTGTCTATAATTATAATAATTGAATTGTTTATGTATTATTATAAAAGGTTTCAAATATTTGTTTATAAGATGCAAGAACAATTAAACTTAGTATTTATAATAGTGTTATAAAGTGTTGCCAAATTATGCGTATAAGTAGTAAGCCACGTGTCATTTCTTCAACATTAATGCAAGATTAGACAGACAAAGAAGAAGAGTGAAAGCATTTATTCATTATTTATATTTTATTTCTGAAATCGTATATTATTTTTGAAATTTTTAAAACTCTATTCATTGAAAACTTCTGGAACAGTAAATATGTATGTAAATTAAATATTTTCATTTTGAAAATAAAAAAACTTTAAGAAAAATATTCATAATATTAAACTCAAGACAATATAAAGCAGATTATTCACAATGTGCATGTGTAAAATCAAAATATGAATTATTGCGTTTATATGTTTTTTAATATTAAAACGAGGAGATTACTTCCTTCAACCGCCTATTTTTGAAGACAATTAAATTGAAATTAATAAACGAGAAGTTATCGCCTTATTACCAGACGTTTTCGTTTTCAGTAAATTTGATAAGAAATTCAAATAAATATTAAGAAGATTTTATGGCGAAAATTTCTTCGATTTGTCTCCCTTTCGCAATCCGCGGTTAATTCTAATTCTGTCATTCTAGTGGATGTATGCGAATAAAACGATTGTAGTAATCCAAAGCACTATATATAAATTACACTGCGTAACAAAAATTAAAAAAAAAAACCTGCGGTCATGATTTTGTTAATAGTTTTTATTAACATTAGTAGCAGGCTTACGAACTGTGTTTTTACTTTTTTTGGATTGGCTCTAGTTCTTGAGATAAACGAAATTAAGAAATTAATTTAAAAAAATTATATGACCCAGTTCCAGTTGTATTAATTTAATTATTCCTCAATAAGTTTTATTAAAACAAGTAGTTCGTTGGTTCAAATATTTTATTTCCCTTGCAAGAGAGCAAGGGCAGCCGGTTAAGTCGGGTGAGTTAATACAACCTCCTTGTCTACAACCTGCTGTTGCTATTACAGACTTTAGGAACAGAGAGCAACACCTTCTGCCTTACTTCACCAAAGAAGACAATCTTGTATATTGTAACAATATTTCTGGACTCTTGAGTGCTATGGCCATTCCCGAATATAATCGCGAACATTGAAGGGTTTTTATAGATAGCTCAAAAAGAAATCTGAAATGTATGTTCCTACACAATGGAAATAAACTTGCTTCGGTTCCAATCGGTCATAGTACCAAACTAAAAGAAGAATACGAAAATGTAAAAATTGTTTTAGCAAAGATTTTGTATGCACATTATAAGTGGTCAGCAAGCGTGAACTTGAAGATGGTAAATTTTTTATTGGGCCAACAAAGCGGGTATACAAAATACCCCTGTTTTATATGTTTATGGGACAGTCGTGCAAGATATGAACATTGGATTAGAAAGGACTGGCCGGTGAGAGAAACATGGAGGTACGAACAGCAAATTTTTGGGAAATCATAAATCACCAAACTATATAAAATGAGTTGCTGATATGCTTCTCAATTTTCGCAAACTAGGAGCCAAAATGAACATTAAATTACATTATTTACATAGACATTTGGACAAATTCCCGGACAACCTAGGTGATTACAGTGAGGAACAAGGTGAACGGTTCCACCAGGACATAAAAATAATGGAAGAAAGATACCAAGGTCGATGGGACGACCACATGATGGCAGACTACTGCTGGAACTTAATACGGGATTGTCCTGAGCAACGACATCATAGGAGGTCCTACAGAAAGTTTTTTGTAATTGTTTTTTTAAATTAATTAATGAAAAGAATATATTTTTTTTTTACTTTTGTATTATCTTTATACAGGCGCGCAATAAAAATATAATTTAAATCCATATTGGTATTTTTAATTAGGTTTTTTTGTGAAATAGTTAAAAGTCTTTATCTGAAAAACTAGAGCCAATTCAACAAAACTGATATTATTTTCGTAATCAGCGCCCCCAAATTACCCCAAATCAACTTAAAAAATCTCCGACCGCAAAATTTTGTTCCGCAGTGTTATTCATATGCCCACATTCAGGTGCGGGTGCTCTTGGTATAGACTCTATGACTTTCAGACGAGATTTTAAGGTAAATTTGACATCAGGCGACTATTTGCAGGAAATAACTTTCTTTGAAAAAAATATTTTTAAACATTTTATTTTGTTACGAGTTGAAATACTAATCAATGATGTTTAAATTTTTGTATTGTTGTATATCTTTTGAAATGGTCTCTATCTCTCTCTGCTATCACACACACTAAATCTCTTTTCTTCTTAATTTTTTAAGAAGTTTCACTTCTATCACGTGTACGGTGTTGGGCGCGACTTTAATTTATTTAAAAGTCATATGAGTTGAATTTGGTATCTACAATGGGAAGCGCCGAATATCGCGATAAAAAATTTCTTTTTTTTTTTAATGTTTATCAGTTATAGAACTCTTCCACTTCCAATTGTGCATTAAGACAGAATCCACTTCTATTTTTTTTTTTTTTTTGATTTATTATCTCAATCAGAAGAGTTACAGCTTTGATGTCTAAGGGAATCTTTTTCTCTATAAAAATTTTAAGATTTCATAACTACAATTTGGTTTGCCACCACACCTCCTTCTGTCATTTTTTCCCATCATTTTAGTTGAATTTTTCCAAAAAGTAACAGTGCTTTTGAGAAAAAAACATGTTTTAATAAGGAACGCTATTTTCTTGGTCCTCAAATAAAATTTTTTCTACTTGTGGGTACAAATATCCATTGCGACCACTTTAACCTCTAAATGCAAATACGAAGCTTGCATTTACTTTGTACATTCTCTAATTAATTCTCTATTAATTTTGCGAAACGACATAGATTTGGATGCACCTAGATCTACCCATATGAGCCTTAAATAAAACACGAACGTTTTAAGTTGTTCTGCTCCAAAGCAGGTGTAGTCAAAACAATAGGCAAAAAAGCAAGGACCCAAAATAATAGCAGTTTAAATTCTTCCGGATTAAAACATCATGATTTCGCTCTTAAAGTAATTAAAATATAGCCGCCTAATTATTTTGCATATGTGCAAAACCGAAACCACTGAAGCTGATTTGTTACCAGCTAAGCCGATTTGAATTTAAATGTGCTCTGCCCAATTCACAAGAAGTGTGACCCTGCAAAATGCGCCACCTACCGCGGGTTCAGCTTTCTTGACTTTTCTATCGAGCGTATCTATTGTATGAAAGACTGAATCCCACAATCAACGTACTGCTTGGACCTCATCAGTGTGGCTTTAGACAAGGCAAAGTTACCGTTGAGCAGATATTCACTATACGCCAAATATTTGAAAAGACCTGTGAGAAGAGGATCGATATACTCACTATCTATTTTCCGACTTTAAATCAGCTTTCGACAGCAAAAAAGATATAGGTATAGGTAAGCAGCTAATATACTGCGATGTCTGAGTTTGGCATCCCTCCAAAATTAATACGCTTTGTAAAATGACTCTGAGCAACACCGCCAGCTCATTCAGAATTGTGAAGAGTATATTCGAGCTGTAAACGAGAAGGGTGACTCCTTGTCGTGTGGCTTCTTTAAAATTTGCTGGAAAATATAATTCAAGCTGCAGAATTTAACCGGTCAGGCACCATCTTTTATAAGAGTGTACAACTGCTGTCAACCTCAAAATCCGACAAAGAATGTGGAATGTGGCTGAGTAAGCAACTGCGTCGTAAAGCCCTTCAAATCGGATGGCCTTTCGAATGTTCAAGAGAAAGATTATCCGAAAGATTTTTGAACCCTTACGTCTTTCCGACGATAGAACGATGAGCTGTATGTGATATACCGGAACATAGGCATAGTACATGTTGTGCGAATGGAATAAAATCATACAGCTGTGAAAGTGCCCGCTGGTGGTAGCAGAGGAAGAGGTAGGCCTCCATTACATTATAAAGACCAGGTGGAGAAGAGTTTGGGTACGCGTGTGGTCTCTAGCTGGCGCCAGTTAGTAAAGCAGCGGAGCACAATTAATAAGAAGATAACCAAATCTTACTTTATATTTATTTTGAGGATTTTTTGTTCTTAATTTTTGCATAGTGGTTGGCGGGTTGAGGGCGACAATCCATCCGGGGGACATGCTATTATTTACGAAGTTAGCCTAGTTGATTCTACAACCCTCGCAGTCTAATGCATTTCGATACGGCAAACAGAGAGAGAGACGGTTGCACTCTGGCATGTTATACAGCAAATATTCTTCGGCCTCATTCTTACGAAAGCTGGACACTCGCTCGAAAAGCGTTCGATGGAATCTCTTGATCATTCAGTATGCACTTTAACGGGTGCAGACTGCGGTGAGTTTGTTGTAATTTGCTTTGTTTACTCTTAAGAGAGCCCTGGGTTGATCCACATAGAACACCCAGAACAGCTGCAAATCCTATACGTGCGAGTACGGTTTGACCTATGTTAACATTTCAAATAGTAAATTTCGGCAATACTGTTTTATTTTTTTCTAAGCAAAGCGCACATGGTAATCAGGTGTGGATCAGAAATCGAGGTCAGCCTTACACGAAGTAATCGAGATTGCCTTAACAGCCGCTTAGCTTTCTGAAAAAATATAATGGGGTTTTTGGTTAGCCCAAGTATTTGAGAGGTTATAAACAGTGAGTAGCAACTTAAATCTCAGGTAGTAGTTCACTGAGGATGGATTCGAGATCCGGAATTAGAGAAAATTATTCTTCTTAAGGCAATTCATATTAGACCAAAGCGCCACAAGGATGTATGGTTCGGACTATAGCTGTGTACACCCACTGTACAACTCTTGGATTTAATCACTATATTTTGCATTACATTATTTTGGCTGCAAAGAGAACACTCGAGATTTTTCTGCACTCATATTTGATGAATAATTAATAAATTTTTTCGACAAAAAATTATCTTTATTCTTGTGTTTAAAATTTTCCGATCACCTTTAATTGACAGCTACAGAGATCAATTTGTTCAAACATGCCAAAAACAACAAACATAAATTGTACAGCTGTTTATATTTTTGTTATCCTCGAGCGCTGAAAATCTTTGAACATTTTTCTATTGTTCTATTTGTTAATTTTAGTGTTTAGGTTTGTTTTATTTTTTGTTGTAATAAGCCCAGTTTCACCGAAAATATTTTTAATTTTTGTAAGCTTTCAAATGGAAACACCCTAATGCATAAACAGGGATGCAAATAAAAGCATCTAGCTAAATACATAAATTATAATAATGCATTTGACGATAAAAAAAAGTATTGGTTTGTCACTTGGTGCCAAAAGAGTCATAGTATGTATTTGGTGAACAAAGGGCGATTTCAATTTCACCTGAAATAATTGATATTAATAGACTTCAGTTTGTTAACGCTAATCTTTTTAATGTAATACAATTTTTTTTACTAGTTAACTCAATTTGCACTCCTTTTGTTTTTTCACTTACCTGAAGATAAGATTGATGTTGTTTTTCAATCGACAATCATCTGATAAAGTACTAGTCAAATGAACCATTTGTAGTTTTCTATTTAGTTTCAACAACAACTGAAAAAAAAGAAAGAAACAAGAAAATTAGGTACAAGAAATTATTTTTTATAAAATGTTAAAAATAAAGTAACATATCTACTATTAATATTTCCAAATGTTTTGTAATTTTTATATTAGGCCGGACAAAGGTATGTATGTACATGCCACATTTTGCCCCGCAATTTTCATTTCCTTATGTACTGGGTAATTTAATTATGTGTAGTGAAAAACAAAAACAACACAATTGCGTTTCTAACTTACAGGCTTATGACAGTACATATCCTTATATAGGTTTGATATAAAATATAATGCCGTTTTCAATTGCGAACTCTTGTATATCTGGTGCTATTTTAGGCTAGTTAGCGCAGGAGTAAAGTTAAAAAAGCTCATCTACAATTAAAGAGAGGGGACAAAATCGAAGAAATTTTCGGTAAAAAAACTTCTTAATATTGGTTTGAATTTCCTCTCAAATTTATTAAAAAGGAAAAATATGCAATTGTGTAAGAAGAAATCTCCACGCTTAAAGAAGAATTTTCCTCGTTAAAAATCAAAAAAAGGAAATGAATAAGGAGATCCTCTTATTTCATTTATTTCATTTATTGATAAAAAAAATAGTACAATAAAATTTAAGATGATCTATAATAGTACAACAGTTTTAAAGTAAAAGTAAAGTAACAAAAAATATTAAAACTAAGTTTAACATATAAAATAATCAGCATTCATATATGACTAGATTGCAAATACATTTGTGCTTAGGTAGCGAAACTCATCATTATGCTATGTATAATTATATGTAATTTAAAGATAGATTAACGAAAATACTCATAAAGAAAATTCTTAAAGTTGCTTTTGTTTAAACTATGGCGAACAGCAGCTGGAATAGAATTCCAAATACGATTAGCGTTGACAAAGAATAGCCTTGCAGAAGTTAGGTAACTACATTTAGGCATTAGAAGTTCTGTTGCCCATGCATGCTTTGGGAATTCAAGTTTACTATATAGATAACTAGGTTCATTATTTCGCAAAAGACGAAATAAGAAAATACAATTTCTGGCTTTCAGATAGTCAGAAATTTCACAACCCAAAAGTCGTGATCTCCAGCCATAAATTTGGCAAAATCTCTCTAGTCCAAACACCTAACGTGTTACATGATTGAAAACTACGAAAATTTTGTGCACAGATTGAGAACTCAATTTACTATAGATTAGTTTTGGATAACAGATAGTTGGTTAAATTAATTGTACGGCCAACTTTCTACTAATTTCAAGCGGAGTAAAATTTGCAGACATTCTTAAATTCCGTAAGATATAATACACTTTACTTACGGTGGAGTTTACATGATCGTCACAAGGAATGCTAGAATTGATGATAAAACCAAGATTTGTGACCTTAGGCATAAATTTAAGACTCTTTTGATCAATGTATCAGAGAAATCGAGACGACCTTTCACTATTAAGACAGATACCGGTTTTAGACGCCCAAAGTGAAATTTATAACAAATCAACATTAAACTTAGAGCGTAGACTAATGTGCATGCTGACAAGTATTAAAAATATTATTTGTAAATAAGCTAAATAATAACGTTCCCAAGATAGATCCTTGCGGCACACCCATTAGCAGTGGTTTACGACTAGAGAATTGTCCACCATTTTTCACACGCTGAGTCCTACCTACCAAAGAGCTTCTCTTGAGATGCATTGCATAGTCCACAAACACGAAATAGTTTCTTAATTTTGAGCAAAGTATGTTATGGTCCACAGAGTCAAAAGCCTTAGAAAAGTCAAGTAGGCATAGTAACGTCAGTTGGTTTTTTGTCAAAAGGTATTCTTACATATGTCATTCAAAATTTTAATAACAGCCGTGGAACAACTATGATTAACTCTAAAGCCAGACTGGGGCGGTAATACTAAACTAAATTTGTTTAAATTACCATAAATTTTTGGTTTGTTCAAGAATTTCATTGAATTTATTAATAAGGAAAAACTTTGTATTTTTAAAAGAGTCCTATTTAATTAAAAATTTTGCGTCTTAACATATACAAATACTTGGTGAACAATTTACTTTATATTGTTTAATATTATGAACAATGTTTTTTTATGCTTTTGTATTTTAAAAATGAAAATTTTGGATTTAATTATTTATTGTTCCAGAAGTTGTCAATAAACAATGTTTTAAAAATAAATATATTTCCTCGGTAGTGACGCTCTCTTTTTCTTTCAATATATTTCTTGTATTATTTTGCATTAAGTGTCTTGCATTAATATTAAAAAAAACCAGTTGTACAATAAATGTCTGAACCTGTATTCAATTTCAAGAAATGGCACGTGCCATACTAATAATAATTTGACCACACCAATTGACATATTATACTTATTTTAATTATTCTTATATTATAGGTAAGTATGTAATAATAATATATAAATACTCAAACTTATCAGATGATAAAAGGAAAGCTTGTATGATTAAATAATAAACATTATGCTTACTTATTATGAAAAAATAATTTACATACAAAATTTAGATGCCAGTAATTTTGAATTGATAAGATCTTCGGCTTATTAAAATTAAAAGAAGATTCATATAAAAACCAAGATTCCCTTCTCAATTTTATTGAAAAAGCTTTCATCTTATTTCTACGGGTCACCATACTTAATTGCGTTGCCAAGTTTCAACTTAGTTTTACAGATATCTTCTTGATTTTATTGGAAAAAACTCACAGTGAAATACGCTAAATTTTATTCTGAATTATAAGGCATTTTAAGTGGCCTTATCGTTCTGTGCATAAATAGATTTTAATCAAATTTAATAATGCAATAGGTGCCTGATGAAAAACACCTTTGAAAAAAAAAGTACCCATAGTAGAAATGAAGTAGAGTCCTTTAAATGGTGATGGAGTAGCTTTCATTATAAAAATTTTATAAATACAGATACTTTTTTGTTTTTTCCTTTCAAATAAACATTACTTATTGTATGCAATGAAAATAGTTAATCTTATGTATAAAAAATAATGTGTGTTCTATATAGGCGTGTAATTCCACGCCCCATGGAAGAAAGAAATTTTACTCCTCTTATCTCCTTGTATTATTCCCAGCTATCAAATATCTATATACATATACATGATATTTTATATACAAATTTTTTCTTCCCATTTTAAAATACCTGTTCATTATTTAAAATCATATAGAAAAGCAAGCCAGGTACGATCACATAACATTACTACTAAACTTTCAAATTTTATTGATTTTAATATAAGCAAAAATAAATTTGTATGATTTTTTCACGATAATTTAAAATTTTTCAAGGATTTATCTCCCCAATTAAATTCTTCCTACCCGACATTGTTTAGTAAAGTAATGAATGAATTGATTTTTTGTAAATTGCCGTTATATGGCGCGTTTTTTTTTTGACTAGAAATGCAAAGTGTGTACCGAAAATTGTTTAAAAAAGTTTCGTGCTCCAAGGTGGGTGATGACACGCACACTCTCAACATTTTTGATTTCCTGTATTTAATTTTCAAGCTCGATCTTTTGTACCAAATTTGAGCGAATACCTGGTTTTTTATTATCTTTGTGATATATTGTTATACGAGGAATGGGCGTGGTTATTGTACGACTAAAATAACTTTCAAAATTAGGCTCACTGTCCTTAATATGGTAGACTTTGCCAGCGTAATTTTCGAAATATATGCTCCTTTTTGGGAGCGGTGCGAAGCCTATTTCCAAAAATGTTTAATTCCGTTTATTTCGTCTTCCAATTCATTCCTGCATATTAAATTTGACCAAATTTTCTTCAACAGTTACATAAACATTGGGTTTCTGTAAAATACCGCTATGTGAGCGAATACAAAGTTCGATTCTTACAATTTCCAAAAATTTGTCTTATTCATTTCAAATGCAATATGTTTACAAAATTTAGTATATAATTGCTCAATAGTAGGCGGAGTTACGTTCGAAAATTCTCCAATCCTGTATATCAAATTTGAACAAACTATATATAAAGTTACTAAAATATCGCATTCATTCGATTTTCACATAACACCGTTATGTGGGCGTCAATACAATGGGACATCAGCCATTCTAAATACCAATGAGTCAAGGGACATGGCTTAATCAATTTCGGTTTCCATTCTGATCTCGCTTGCTTTACGTTATTACAAACAAACTACAGTTAGGAGAGCAACCCAATGCGCTTGGGCATAAAAAACTCAGACGTGCTGGATTGGTTGGTGCATCAAAAATTATCTGAACAATGCCCCCTTTCAGGAAAATACCATAATTACTCTGGTCATAAAAATATCTCTAAATTTATTGTATTGTGTAGCTATTTATTCTCATAATTTTTTCAAAACATTTTGATAATTTTAGAAACAAAAAATTCATCCAAGAAACAAAAGATTCATAAAGTAGAATGCCATTTCGAGTAAAAGAACAAGTTGGCGTCGAGCAAATGACGTATTAAGTAGATTATGTCAAACAAGTTCAAATAAAAAGAAATCAATCAGCGTTTGTAAAATACAGCTCCACACTTTGATGTGAACGCAATGAAAGTAGTCATTAATTTTATAGGACTCAAGTAAACAAGTTAACTTTATTTACTTAGCAGGAAGATTTAATTTTAGCTATAACTGTTATCCGTTTGTTAACATACTTATTAAAACATATTACCATTATACATACAGTACCGGACAAATTAAAAGAGTTGCGACATTTTGACAAGTATTGACTATTTTCCATCTGTTGCACTATGGGCCAGCGGACCGCTTTTTTTGGCAAAAAACCATTTTTTTGCATCGTTCAAAAAAGGAAATTAATACATATAATTAATACCACTATACTTATCTTAAAAAAAAAAATTTTTTTATGGACAGATGGCAATCCTATTCATTTACCGTACGTTCAAAGATGACATTTCAATCATATGGTTTTTCGTGATTCGTATGAAGAATAATAACTCAAAACGCAAGTGTTTCTAATAGTGAAGGGTGAACATTTTTTTTTCTTTCTAAAAATGGAAAATAGTTTTCAAGGTATTTTATATAAAATGGAATAGCTAGCAATTGTTTAATCATTGTTGCGAGCGAGTTTTAATTACCTGTAAGTATGTGGTTTTGTTGTGTAAATTTATCAATCGTGTTTGTGTTCTGTGGATGTGAGCGTTACTTCATTTTGGTCCCTTTTGTGTAAACAATATACCAGGTTAAAGGTGATAATGTGTACTTTCATGTGGTAATTAAAATTTGTGCGAATATTTGCGAATGATGGAAATAATGTATATTTTCAGAATCGATTAACCTCAAAAATAAAGATATTTTTAATGTATGGCTACAAAATAAGAAAAATAAAGATGTAGTTGAGAATTGGATTATCCATGAAATAAATAAAAATATAAATGAAGAAGAATTGGAAGCGTTTAAAAAGAAAATTGAGAATCTTTGTTCATTCATAAATCGAAAATAGATCAAATACCAAAGGTCATTAACTCGTTTTAAGCAATATAATAATGAATGGCTAGAGGGTGAGACAAATTTCATAATTGGCCGCAAATGTAAAAGAGGAAGACCACAACTTAGTTATAGTGAGGCGAGTTATCGTTTGAAGAGAAAACTTGTCTCAGATGTGTCTTCGGAGCAACAAAATTACCCTATGCTACTAGTTCACGCTGCCTCTAATGCAGCACGATCTGCAAATGAACCTGATTTAAGATTTGTGTTGAAAGAGTCGCTTAAATCTCCGACAAGGCCATCAAAAATTAAGAAAATGATTGTTTCTACAACGAAAAGTCCAATTGCGTTATCTGCAGAAGAAGCTTTAGTGTTTTTATTAGAGAATAACTTGAGGAAGCAACAGTACGTAAACATGCGATTACTAAACAAAGCTCGTAATTGCGACATATACCCTGCGTACAATAAGTTAATTGAATGCAAGCTTCACTGCCGGCCAGAGGGGATAACGAATTGTGAAACTTCCGCAGAAGTTCCTTTACAAAAACTGGTAGACCACACTGCCAAAGAATTTTATTGCTACAAAAAGAAGTTATTGAACAACTCTCAGATAAAAATGAAGCTACATTGATATTTAGCTACGGTTTCGATGGTTCAACAGGACAGAGTATGTTCAAACAGATGTTTAACGAAAACATGCCTGAGTCCTTTGATCAGTCCCTCTTTGTAACCTTAATTATACCTCTTAAATTAATATCATTTTCGAATCAGATCATTTGGCTTAATCGCACCCCTCAATCCATACGGTTTTGCAGACCAATTAAAATTGAGTACGTTAAAGAAACTAAATAACATATTTTAGCTGAAAAAAATAAATTAGATCTGCAAATATCTAGTTTAGCGCCGTTAAAATGGGATTTGGAGGATGGTACGGAAATTATCATTAGATATGATTTAAATATGACATTGATAGATGGCAAGGTTTTGAACATATTAACCGGAACAAATTCTACTCAATCTTGTCCTATTTGTGGTGCAAGTCCGAAACAATTTATGTCTATAAGAGATCTAAAATCTCCTGTTTTTGAACCAAAACCAAGCACTTTAAAGTACGGCGTCAGTCCATTACATGCTTGGATACGATTTCTGGAATTTGTATTACATCTTTCGTATAGAATCGGTATAAAAAAGTGGCAAGTAAGGAATCCGGAAGACAAAAATACCATTAAGCAAAGAAAACAGGAAATTCAGAAAAATTTTTGGGAGAAAATGGGATTGCATATTGACAAACCTAAGTCAAATGGATGTGGCTCAACAAACGACGGGAATACGGCTAGAAGAGTGTTCGCTAACTTAGAACTATTTGCATCAATTACTAATGTTGACATTGATCTATTGAGACATTTTCATATAATACTGGTGTCGATTTCGTGCGAATTTCGCATTAATTTTAAAAAGTTCAATGATTTCTGTATAGATACTGCCGATTTATATTTCAATAAGTACGATTGGTACCCAATGTCGGCAACAGTCCACAAGATTTTAGTTCATTCGGCACAAATAATGGAGGCGTCTTTAGTACCAGTTGGCTGCCTAGGCGAAAATGCATCAGAAGCAAGAAATAAGTTTTACAAAAAAGATCGTATTGCTCATGCGAGGAAAAATTCACGAAGTAACAATATTGTCGATGTGTTTAATAGAGCTATGGATTCTTCTGACCCTTTGTTATCAAGTATCTGCTTAAATAATCGTACTAAAAATAAATTAATCCGAAGAATCGCACATGAAGTTACTGAACTTTTAGAGTTGCCTGCTGTTCCAGACAATTTAGACGTGGCTTCTACGTCCCGTCATGAAGATGATGATGAAAATTGTAGTTCGGACGACGATATAGAGATGCTCTCTGAATATTCTTTTGAGTAAGAAGTTGATATTGAACAGGATTTGGAATAATGTATGGTTATATTGTAATGCATTTAAAAAATTATCTCACATGCCTGTTATTAATGTTCTTCCTTAGACAAATTTGTAGCTGTCGGGAAATCCGGTTGTGTTTGCCCGAAATGCTAATAAACTTTTTTACTTTATACTCTCCATTTTTGCATAAAATAAATTCATTTTTATAAACTATTGAAACGTTTGCATATTACAGAATTTTTAATATTTTATATCTACGAGGGGTAGGAGTGGCAGTACTCCGATTACCCTCATTTTTACAAAAGTCTATGAAATATGTACATATGTATATGAAAAGCATTTGAGCGAAGTTTTAGCGATCTAGGACTTTTCTCTGATTTTATGCCAAAAATAATGGTGCGCTGGCCCATAGTGTGTTGGTTTAATGATTTTTTTTTCAGAAACTACATAAATCCAAATTGCAAACTTTGTACATAAATTAGAAAAATTCTGCAAAGTTTTATCTAAATTGCAAACTTTTTCATCGGAATTTGTGGAAACAATTCTGTGAGGTATTAAGAATAGCCCTCTAAATTTTAGTAGAGTGAAATGCAAGGTCTGATGAGCTGAAAATTTTCGTTGATTTGTGATATTCTTTGAATGACGACGTCACGCATTTGCTTCGATACAAAGTACGTGCGAAAATTTTTTTTTTGTATGGGAGAAAATGAGTAACACCGTCATATACTTAAATCTAGTGGGCTGTCAACCGCATGCTTAGAAAAAAGTATAAAAATTCTTATTAAAAAGTTTAAAAATAATAATGATTTTTTAGCGTCCTTTCCAAATGATGAAATTTCATTGAATTTTACTATTACTTCTTTAAAGTTTGAAATGTGGATAACACGATGGTTGTTATATAATAAGCTATGACTTTATAAAGGTATAATACACAATAAATAAACAAAAGATAAATAGTAAAAATTTGTCAAATTGTTGCGACCTTATTAATTTGTCCGACACTGTATAAACGTGTTCACTCAAAGAACAATGTCGAATCTCACACCAGCACCTGTTGTCATTATCTTCTCCATGCTCATAAAATTCTAAGAATTTCTTTACCTGACAATTCCACATATTTGCGTGCGCATGATCGCAGCATTATATGTACATTTTAACTAATCTGCATATGTAATGGGTGATGCGTTCAGAGGCACTTTCGTGAAGTTAAAAAACCAAAAACTTATATTAATTTTTCGGCCTATTTAATTGTATCAACAGTAATAATTTTTAAGAGCTCCAGGCCATATATTAATTCGAAAATTATTGGAAAAGCAACAATGGTAGAATGTATTATAGCGATTTCAGAGATCACCACATCCCCTCATCAGACTTCTTCCGGGGAGCGTAGCCACGTCCTCCCTGGCAAATTCGTACTAGTATTCCTTAAGGCAAACGCCTTAACCACTTTAAGAATTTCCTATTACATAAGTGACTTTGAGCTCATAAAAAATATTATTGTTGATAAAAAACCAAATCTATTTTATTAAACAAAGAAATCATTATTCTCATTTATTATTTAACAATTATTCGAGCATTTCACATGGTATTAAGATGCGTAGGCGCAAAGGAAAAAGTCTAGAGGTGTAAAATGACAGAATCTTCGAGGTCAATTCATCAGTCCGAAGAGTGAAATTAACTGTTCACAAAATTATTCTAAAGCAGAGGTATTCACTCCAACCGTTCTTCTAACAGAAATTCTCACCCAATTTCACCATATCAGATCTAATTTGACTTTTGCGGATTGATATTAGAACCTGATTGGAGTCAATTGGTTTCTGGTTTGGATAAATTAGATAAAAATTCTAGCCACAGGAAACGAAATGCCATGCACTTCTGATCCAAGTTCTTTTCTCATGCGTTCAAATTTTTTGACTTGCAAAGCGGTGAGAGTATGAAGAGAGCAAATCGCTCACGCATCTTTTACAAACAGTGTTGTTTACATGCATATAAATTGAAGGGGTAAAAATATGATGAGGATGATGCATTAAAGAATTCATATAATTGTTGTTACACGGACTGCTTTAACTGATTTGATTTTGAATTGTTTAAATTATATTAAAAAATTGTGCAATTATTTTCTTAGTAATTTAATTTATTACTTTATATTTTTCTTTAAAGCATATTTGTCATGTTCTGAATATTTTGATAAACCAGACATTGCGCATCCGCTTCTCATTATAAGGATATAAAAAAACGATCTCCTAATTCTGAAAGTTTCAAATCAATTCAGCGCGATCACAACATGATCTCATAGGCATTAACAACACTCTTTTATGGAGTATGCTAATGTGGGTGTGATGAAGAGATAGGTCAGCTTTTTTCGGGTACGTTGGAAAAGCCATCTCTGTCCTTAAGCCATATTTTCATGAGCCGATGTCATTGCCGAAAGGCTGCAGTCACGGCTCTGGCCTCATTTTAAGTAGAAAAATGCGCGGTGTATTGAATATAAAGGGTGGTTAAATTTTAAGAGCCGCTGTTGATTTTGAATAAAACACAAAATATTTTAGAAGTTATTGCAATTTCTTTTTATTATGATAATATGGTGTTATTCAAATATGTGCGGAACAAAATATTGGCCAAATGTCCGCCGCGACCTCGGCGGCACACCTCCATCCTATGGTCGAAATTTTTGATGACGCTGAGGCATAATTGAGATTCTATGCCGTTAATGTGCCGAATTACCTCAGGGAAAGAAGTATATGTGCATTATTGTATTGAGCGATTTCTTTTCTCTCAATAACAGTATCAATCTCTTAGGTATGCAAATGGTTTTTGTTGTATTTTTTGTTTAATTTCCATGTGCATAATTCTGCTGTAATATAAATCCTTAGTACCGTTAGAATCAATTTGTTGTCAGTCTCATGTTTTCCTTAGGAAATAAGTATAAGTGCAGTAAGACATATTAGTGCACTTTGGACTGTAAACAAGAGAAGTTAAGTGAAGTGGTGATATTTTTAGTTGAAAACTAGTAAGTAAAATTATTGTGCATTTTTGTTTAAAGTTTAAGGTTAGAATGCCACGTGCTACCCATTTATCGGAAGAGGAGCGCGGATTAATAAGGGGCTTAAGTGAAGCGGGTACAAAAATTACTGACATAGCCGCCAGAGTGAATCGTCATAGAAATACCATCTGTAATTTTCTTAAAAACCCCGATAGTTATGGCACAAATAGGCGCTGCGGCAGACCGACTAATATTGATGAACGGTGCAAGCGAGAAATTCGGCGACTAGCAAGTCAAAAAAACATGTCATGCCTGGAAATCAAGACGCATTTAGATCTCAATGTAACTAGGAGAAGAGTCCATCAAGTCTTGACGCAAAATAAATTGATAAGGTATGAGTCCCGAGAACCTGTGCCTAAACTATTGCCACGCCACATAAGCGCACGCTTGGCATTTGCCGATAAAATGAAATTTTGGACCGATGAGTTCCAAAATGTTATTTTTTCTGACGAGAAAAAATTTAATTTGGACGGTCCTGATGGTTGCCATAAGTATTGGCGCGATGTACGTCAACCCCGCCAAACTCGACACAAGCGAAATCACGGTGGCGGATCGCTAATGATTTGGGCAGCTTTCGGATATGCTGGAAAGTCTCCGCTTTGCTTCATTCCCACCAAAACAAATGCGGAAATATACGTGAAGCTGTTAGATGAAGTGCTGATAGAATTTGGTGAGAAACTCTACGGAGATTCCTGGATCTTCCAACAGGACAACGCCCCAATTCACAATGCCCGCATTACAAAGGAGTTTTTTTCATCAAAAAACATAACTGTTTTGGAGTGGCCAGCGATCAGCCCGGACTTAAACCCAATTGAAGACTTGTGGGGAATACTTTCGAGTAAAGTTTATAGGAATGGCTGCCAGTTTGAAACCATTAAACAGCTCAAAGATGCTTTGCTCATTGAGTGGGATGAAATAAGCCTTTCAACATTAAAACAATTAGTGGACTCCATGCCAAATAGAATTAATCAAGTATTTTTAAAAAAAGGCAAGCATATTAATTATTAAAAACACAAAAATAAATTAGTTATTCTTATGCACATATACTTATTTCCTAAGAGCTGTTAATATTTAATTTTTATTTGCTTTATAAAAAGCATATTGAAATTGAGAAGCTTTTTTTTTTTGTTAATTTTTTGTACTACTATTAAAATAAATTGTATTGATAAGTTTCAATTCATTTGCAGTAGTTTAATTTGAAATTAAGTTGATGCACATATACTTATTTCCATGAGGTATCTCATCCTTTAGCTCTTGAATTGTTGCTGGATTATCGACGTATACCCTTTCTTTCAAATAACCCCAAAGGAAGTGGTCCAACGGTGTCAAATCACATGATCTTGGTGACCAATTGCCATCGCCACCACGTGAAATAACACGGCCATTGAATTTGTCGCCCAAAAGAGCCATTGTTTCGTTGGCTGTGTAGCAAGTGGCACCATCCTGTTAGAACCATATATCGTCCACATCCATATGTTCCAATTCGGGCCATAAAAAGTTCGTTATCATCTCACGATAGCGAACGCCATTCACAGTAACTGCCTGACCGGCCTCATTTTGGAAAAAATATGGCCCGATGATGCCTCCAGCCCATAAACCGCACCAAACAGTCACTCTTTGTGGGTGCATTGGTTTTTCGACAATCACTCTGACGAATCCACTGAGGTGAAAATGTGCCACATCACTGAAGATGATTTTCTTCGAAAATTGATCATCCACTGTTGCCATTTCTTGCCAACATTGCCAACGTTGCTCGATTGTGTATCTTTCCATGTTCAAAATGATTTAGTCTGAAAGTGAGAAATGTCAAATGAAATGCAGAAAAAACTTGACGTTTAGGTGTGGTTCACATTCAACATCGGCCCTTAAAATTTAACCACCCTTTAGAAGGTGACGCCTTTAGAGGTATCGCTACTTTGGTTTCGCCGAATTTGAAAATTTTTAACTGCAACTCGACAACGCTTTTTTCACAAACGCGAGCCACTTCTTTTAGTATTTATAGCAGATGGACTTATTTAATCTATGCCTATAAATCATCAGTTTACACTTTAATACAATTAAAGCACGTTGCTCACTGAAATATTGGAAGTTGTTTATTTTTTTCTTTCCCGAATTCTTGTTTACTAATGATGAGATCTGTCACTTTGCCGCGGGATCGATGATTTATTTTTACAGCTCATAAACAACACTAAACCAGGATGTAAGGGCAACTTCAGCTCCAATACGGAAATTTTGTTTATTGAAGAAAACACTAAAAGAGAAATGAGCTTTATCGCTGAACAAAATTTTATCGATAACGCTTTATCAGGTCCTCAAAAGCCCAAAAACTAAGAAATGGTGAGCTAAATCTTTGCATGGGGAATTGTGAAACAATGCGGAAACAAAAAAGCCATATCAATTTGACGGACGCTTGCGTGGTCTGTAATAAAATCGCGATTGAAAAAAGACTTCCGAATGAGTCACCCGATACACTATACATATTTACATAGTTATGTAGATACAATTGCCGTTTCACTTGCGTAAATTCCAATGGTTCTCTATTTTATATTTCTTATTTTTTCCTGGTTTTTGTTTAAACTCTAAAGCACTAAGTTATGCATGGCATCGATGTCAGTAACTTAGTATGTTGCAAGTTACTAAGCAGTAATGTCGCAATTTCCACGCTTCCGCTTGCTAATTTTTCTCACACTTTGGACTCAACTGAGATGTAAAATATTTAGTTGCCATGCTATGTTAAGAAGATGCCATCTATACATTACTAGAAGTTGCCAAAGAGAGATTTGCTTTCACGTAGCGTATTATAAGGAGTACATTATCGAAATCTAATTCCAAAATTTAAGTTTTGCTGAGAAAAATACACCTTTGTCAGGCGTTTAGCTTTGAAACCAGTGGCAATCGGCGAATTCGTTTTCACTAGATATATAGGAAAACTTCTCCGTTCACGGAAGTACTCATTACGAGCAGGTTTTTCTGAGATACAAAATTGAGAAACGTGCAACTCCTACTTCGCCTTTTAGTAGTTCGCCACTACCACTGAAGAAAACATCTCGAAAACCTGTACAGATTCAAAACCAACTGCTGCAGCGTTTCAGCCCCTAATAGCTATTAAAACATTAGATTTTGAGGTGTCGTTGCAAATGCTCGATTCGATTCATTTTCTAGGTTTATCATAGAGTTGAGTTCTGCAAACTCAAAAAAAACTCAAAATAACTTTCCCCAGACTAATCGGTGCAATGTGGAGAACAACGGCATGGAAGATATTTCGATTTAATCGTAACTCATCTTGAAGACTGTCTTTTAAAGCACCGTAAAATCCTTTCGAATTTACAATGTCGTTTTCCATTGACAACTCTCACTCTAGATGAAGAAGCCTACAAACTATTATTTGAAAAATATTCTGGGGATTTTGCATGAAGATTGTGCTGCGAAAAACGAAAAGGCCTCCTAAAATACCCTATAAATTAGAACAAATTTTAGCGGATTTCTCTATGATTGTTTTTGTTTGGTATATCTTTTCAATAAAATCAGGAAGATGCTCTCTAAAAGTAAGATGAAACTTTTCAGTGTAATAAAGAAGGTGATCCGTTGAATTTACATGGAAATGTTTTCAACAGAGTTAAGAAAGTTTGGTTTTCATTAGAATCCGAAGGATTTCTTCGATTTTTTACCCTCTTGCACTCCTTTGCCATCAAGCTTTTTTAGACGTTGATCTCTTTAATTATAAGTGAACCTTTTTGCTCTGTTGGAAGTATTTGCAGACGAAGTAAGAGTTTGATGAAAAATGATTTATGAACAAAAATATCCACAATTCTATTAAAGCACTTGATATCTGCAAGGAAAATGTTTTCCCTGATGTTCTTCAAATCTTGCGCCATCTACCAGCTACGACATCGACGAATGAACAAACTTTTTCAACTACTCGCCAACTGAAAATTTATCTCCGTAATGAATTTATCACATAAATAACTCTTTAGAAAGTATACAACTTTAACGTAAGTCTTTCCAGTTCAGACTTCCTGTTCCATTACGGTCATGTTTTTCTTTTTCCATGAAACTCGAATTTGTTGTTTTTTTTTAATCAAAATGATCAGATCGACCATATTCATCTCGTTACGATAATTGTACTTTTCCGTCCTGTTTTTTTTTTCATGCACATCACTTCTCGTTCGTAAAAAGGTGAACATTAAAATACAAAAAAAAGCAAGCTTTTCAAAATTTAATTTCACGTAAATTCTATTCTTTTATTGTTTCACATCAGAAAGAAGACACATGCAAATATATTTTGGCCAAGCAGTTGTGGGAGAACATTGTTTTTTTAAAAGATACATTTTTTTTAACCTTTGTCCAGCGGAAAAATTTTACAACGTTAAAAGGCGGTATGGGTACAATTGTACCCTTATATACTTAACACAATATGTATGGCTTTTCCTATTAATATAATTACGAGTAAATTATTCAGTTCTTATTTAATAAACAAATGATAGAACAGGCCCGTGGCTAAAAAAAACTTCTTTTACGTACACATGTATACATTTTTTGCAATTCCAATCAGATATGTTTGACGTTTGGTCAGTATATACTATGTAAACAAAACTCTTATTTTGTTTGCATTGTTGTTGTTGCACCAGTGCTATCACCTTATACATATAAATACACTTGAATAGTACTTTGTTGTGATAACATACATACAGGGGAATACCCGTAAAAACAAGTAGTAGAAAAATTGAATACCAAAAAATCTAACTCTCACATTAGTATCAGTGTGTCTTATTGACTTGCGTGCGTTGTAAGAAGATATTTCGGTAAATTATTTTGATTTCTTACTATGAGTGGTATTGAAACGGAACAACGCAACCGCGTTTGTAGGTAACCGTAATATCATCAAATAGGTACTTATTTTAGAATATTGTTATATAAAGAAATTTTTTAAAATTTTTACAAAAGATTTACATCCGATGAAATAAGGCAACTAATTGAACATTCTGATGCTGAAGAAGATCCCTTTGTTGCATCCGACGACGACTCTTATTTTCCACGTGTAGATAATGACGAAGAGTCAGATGTTGAACCTGAAATTATAATAGAAGCTGGAGAAGAATATGACTCAGATGAAAGTGCTGAAGATGAACTGGTAACTCCAAATATAGGCAGTGTTTTGATCGGTAAAGATGGAACAAAGTGGTATAGTGAACCAATGCCTAGCGCACAAACCAAATCGCGTAACGTTTTGCGTCAAAAAGGTGGACCTGCATTGAAAAGTATTCTGTTTACAGAAAGAGATCTTTTCAAGCACATTATAACTCCTGAAATGTGTGACATTATATTGAGGGAGACAAATCGAAAAGCTAAAAGAGTTTATGATGCTAATTCTTCTGCGCAGTCATCTCAAAAAGTCTTTCAGCCATTCACTGCAACTGAGTTCGATGCATTTTTGGGTATTCTAATTGCAGCTGGTGTACAAAGAGATAACAGAACCAACCTGGATGATATGTGGAATGCAGATGCTTTACCTCTTGTACGTGCAGCAATGTCTCGAGACCGCTTCAAGATGATGCTAAGATTTGTCCGATTCGACAACGAAAATACACGTGCAGCGCGAATACAAGAAGATAAAGCTGCACCAATTCGGGATATCTGGACAATGATGAACAAAAATTTAGAGGATGCGTACAAACCATATGAGTGTATCACAGTAGACGAACAATTATTTCCTTTTAGAGGCCATACCAAATTTACTCAGTATATACCTTCTAAGCCGGCTAAGTATGGCATAGAAATATTCTGGGCTTGTGATTCATCAAATTCCTATCCATTACATGGTCACATTTATACCGGAAAGCCGAAAGACGGTCCAAGACAAACAAATATTGGTGAACGAACTGTGCTGGACTTAGTTGAACTGTATAAGGGCTCTGGAAGGAATGTGGTTACAGATAATTTTTTCACATCCTTACAATTGGGCAAGGTCTTAAGTTCTTGGAACATGAGTTTAGTTGGTACAGTAAGAAAATATAAAAAAATTTTACCCAGCAATATGCAGCCAGCAAAGGAAAGGCCTATCAACTCCACCAACTTTGCTTATAACAGTGATGCCACAATCTGTTCATACGTGCCAAAAAAGAAGAAATCGGTGATACTACTATCAACTATGCACATGGCAGGAGAAGTAGAAAACACGGATGCTGCTAAGCCAGAAATTATAAAATATTATAATAAAACAAAAGGTGGCGTAGATGTCAGGGACAAAATGTTGGGCGAATACACCGTAAAACGACGAACAAAGCGCTGGCCTCTAGCATTATTTTATAACATGGTTGACGTTGCTGCTTTGGCCTCCTATATATTATATAGAAGCCACCACCCAAACAGTATATCAAAAGATTAACGACGAAAGTTCTTGAAAGATCTTTCAAAACACCTATGTATGCAATCAGTCAAAGACCGTAGTGGCAACAAACTTATAACAGGTAAATATTTTATTCGAAGTGCTATAGAAATGGCACTTGGACGACCTATAGTGGCAGCACAAAGTCCAGAAATTGGTTCCAAAGTACCCTTTGGTAGACGGGGAACATCAACGGTGGTTGGAAGATGTTATGTTTGTCAATGTGAGACACGCAAACAACGTAAGACTAGAAAGGCGTGTGCAATCTGCTTGAAACCTGTGTGCGATGAACACTCTATCCAAAGTACCACAAGTTTTTCATGCAAGGAAACCCCATAAAAATATATTGTTATTTCCTAAATATTTGGCCATATAGTGTGTATTCGTTTGTTCTTTTCAAATAAAACTAATAAAAATAACTCTGCTTTATTTTCTTGTTTTTTTCTTACGACTTATATAAAGGTACAATTGTACCCCTTCAGCCTTTTAGGGATATCAAGTCAAAAAAGACTTATTTCGGTATGATATAATCAAAATCTTTTTTTTAAATTTCAAATATGTAATCCGTAATAAAAGTTTAGAGATGTCAGAAAATTTTAGATATCTAGTATTAACAAAAAAAAAGTTATTGCAATTTAAAAACGAAAAAGGTACAATTGTACCTCTTCCGCCGGACAAAGGTTAAATGATATTTTTTCTTTGTAATAATGACGCTCTACTGAATAAGCTTAAAATTCAAAATAAATTTTAGGTACGATTGAAGTAAATTGAACTTTTAACTTATTATTGAACTTTTGCCTTGCATTATTGTAAAAAACGAAACAATAATCCAGTGTTCAACAACATTCGGCCAAATACTTAATATTTCACATGAAGCTAATTTAAACAATAAATAATTTTGCATCATCATCATCACGCAAATACTAGTTTAAAGAAAAGATTTATTCTCTTAAACAAGCAGCTTTGGAGTTTCGTTTTTCTGATGTGAAAAAATAACACTTCTCAAGAATTTAAATTTTGAATAAAATTGTTTTTTTTCTTTTTTTATGGAAATAAGTTGGATAGCTTTGGAAAACTGAAAAGCTACTAAAACATACAAGTTGGCAATATTTACTTAGTTGCAATTTAATGTTCACATTTTTCTAACATTTTGCCAGTTGTATTATCAAAATCGGTTTGTTTGTAGAGAAGTTATGTACCTCATCATTGTTGGTCTCTTCGACGCGGAGATGGGGCTTAATTGATGGCTTAGTTGTCCTTATCGGGGACTTCCATACCACCACAAACTAAGAGGGAGAGTCATGAGAATCAGTGTAGGAATCGAACTTGCACGGCATCTTGTGTGGAGATTTCCGTATCAAAGTTTTTCTCGCCTCTTCAATCCTCCCTCCCCTCCAGCTAACCCCCCCGGAATCCAGGGTGTTACGCGATTTTTATGCTTATTGGACGGTTTGGAGCAAGTTTATTTAATAGTCCGGGTGAATTTTAACGGCGCCTTCCTGATACCGGGCCACCTCAAGGAGTAAGCTGGCCTTGCCTGTCGTGATGTACCATCCACCTTCTCTTTTTTTATATTTTCAGCCCACTGCGCTTGCCTAGTCGAGCAGGTGGTCGTACGACCAGAATGAACAAAGACACCAAAAATAAAAGCAAAAACCAAAAAACTTTATCTTCCCCATCTCGGGAAAAGATTATGCAGGCGCGAGCGTCTAACAAAAATTTTTCGTCTTCTCCATCTCGGGAAAAGAATATGCAGGCGCAAGTGCCAAATGCGCCGCTTCGTTTCAATAGGAGCTCTTCCGGGGTGGAAGTGGGGGTAACACTCTGGCGGCTTGTGACTATGCGTGTTATCGTCGGGCCTAGCACAAGTAAAACTGCGAGATTTTGCTATAAACGGCCAATGTTTCCGCGATGGAAGGCTCTAGGGGGCTCATCAAACGCCGGCACGGCTGCGAAGCTTAAATTCAAAGGCAGAGGCTTCACGGCCTGGCAAGAGCGGATTAAGGCCACAAGCAGCTGCATATGAAAATACCGAGGACGTGGAAACTACGAGCCACGTCCCTAAGAAAATAGCGTCGGAGTGGTTCAAGTTCGCTGAAAAGCGCAAAGCCGCGAAGGCGCTGAAGAGATATGACGATGGAAACGCTGCCCCAGAGCGCGAAGAAATCGGTGGAAAGGGCGAAAGCTCTGCTTCCTAACTTCTGGGTCAATGCCGCTTCGGTGGAAACCCGAGTGCCTCCGTCTAATCGACAAACATCGGGGGAGGATCAAACTCCTGCAGCGAAGAGAATCTGACCACACTCCTGGGTGGGTGGGACTAGTTTTGTCGAGGCTGCAAAAGACAACTCGGGTCCATACTAAAGGACCAGTGAAAATCACCCATTTTCCTGTCATGTTTTACGTTCTGCTGTATAATCTCAGAATCCCGGAATCTCCTCATTTTCCTAAGGACGCTGTTTGATACCAGGGCCACACTAAGGTGGTCGCTTGTGAAGACCCGAGACCAGTGGCGCTGTACAAGGCCGTCGTGGCAAAGGTCGGCCTTTTTACCCTGAGGCTAAGCAGGAGGTGGTGGACTGGAAGGACATTCCAGACAGACTCCTGGCGAGGGCATGGAATCCGCTGACACCATTACTGCTAAATATTACTAACCCCTATTGCTATAACTACAACTCCCACTACTACTACAACTTTTAAGTTAGGTTAGGTTAAGGAGTCCATTGCGATACCACCTGTTTTATGAACGGTAACGTGAATCGGGAAAAATCAGGAAGGATTAACCTTAAAAACGTTGCGTACCCCGAATGAAGTCACGAAAATTACCAATCCCTACTCGAGAGAGCTCCTCTGGAGTCCTAAAGAAATACGAGCCTAGGTACTTGAACCTCACTCACGCAAAGGCAGGGTAACTGAGCCGAAAATGAAGAGATGAATCCACCTCATCCTCCTCCATACAGCTGCGGCAGAAAGGGTCAGTGACTATCTTCAGCCTAACCGGATGAATACGAAACGGACAGTGCCCAGTCAAAACACCTACGAGGTTCGAGAGTTGCCGCTTAGTAAGCGACCTCAGCTCTTTTGAGCGCCACGATTCACTCTCGGCCACAGGGTCTTTGCAGTTCTGCATGTCGTGACAGTTTCCCAGCGCTCGCTGAGACGGCAGACTACAACTATTACTACTACTACTTTATTTTAAGAACTACTAACATTGCTACTGACGTATTAACCTCTATTTCTATGAAGAATCTGCGCAGAAGTTTTTTTCTGGATCACGGACTAAAGTGCACGCGTATTTTTTTATTTATATCTGCTAATAATGGATGCAATAATAACTGTTTTTCCAAAACGCCGACACATCTTGGAAATTTTAGGCCTGCAGCTTTTACAAAACAACGCAAAACCAATTTATCGAAAAATACCGAAAAAAATTCTTCAGTGGAATCGGAAGGAAACCTAGACAAAAGTACAACTAAGCGAAGTCGATGCCAAAATGACAGAAATGACAGAAATATATTGGTCTTGTCATTGTTGTTATTGTAATAATACAAATTGGGACTCCTTTTTTCTATAATTTTTAATATAACTTGCCCCGGTCGCCAATTGTATAAGGAATATTAACAGTGTCATTAATCGTAACAACAAATCAGACAGTTTACTACCATATTTGACAGATTCACTTTCATTGTACTAATTGTTGTATTTTTTCTCTTGGCTTGTTTTTTTTACTATAAAGCTATCAAATAACTGTAAACTGCTTTGTAAAAAGGATTATTAAAGCTAAAATTTTAAACGAACTCACAAGCTAACATTTCCAGGCATTGAATAACGGAAAAATAAAATAACAGGGCAATAAGAAGAAGTACGTAAATATAAAATCGAATAAAAAAGCAAAAACCAATCAAACGCAGCTGCAAACTAATGATATAAACATTATATGTAGGTATGTAGGTATGTAAGCAAAATTGTAGTCGCAAACTCAGCAGCAACAATGAAAACAATATAGCTACTCAACCTAAGCGTTGAAGATGCTTTAATTGCTGCGGAATTTGGCTGCTGTTGCGCCTCTTGAACGCTGAACGCTGGCCGCTAGCCGCTAGCCGTTGATCGCTTACAAACGAGCTGGCTGCGTGTCCGAATGCAATGAGTGAAAATGAGAATGGAAATTGAAATTCACATGCGTCGAACGCAAATATTTAACTACACACGTTTACTTATGCGCCTAAGTTACGGCGGCTGTAATGTTACAAAACTGTTGCAGCAACAATTTGCAGCGTTCATGTTTGGGAAATTCGGGAATTAATTAACCGACGTGCTGATGGTACTTACCGGTGCGACTTGTTAGTAGAGTTGAGTTGAGTTTTTTTTTTTTGCAATTTCTTAAATTTGTTGTTAATTAAATTTTATACGCATTTAAGCGCGTAGCGTAACCAATGCGAATGCTTAGTGTTTTTTTGTAACAAAAAAAAACAGAAAAATATAATACAGCAATTGATACAGAAAAGCCTGTGTGACATTTCAAATAATTTTAAACACATATCAATTACAAGGAGAGAAAATATAATAGTCTAATACAGCGATTCTTAACCTCGGGTCGCGACCCAAATTCGGGTCGCGAGAGGTATTGGATTGGGTCGCGGAAATCCCCCAAACGACTTTAAAGAAGTGGTAAAACTTCACGTTTTTAATTGCGAATATTTTTATTTTGTTTTGGAAAGAAAAAGAAACACAAGCAAAGCGCATGAGACTTGATGCACCATCAAGTTCAGCAACCGTTTCGTTTGAAAAACCTACCTACGCTTCTTTCGAAGTATCTAAAAGTAGCTCAATGTAAAAAACCCCATAGTATTGCTTAGCAGTTGATTAAACCAGCTGCAATAGCCATGGCAAGAACTGTCTGTGGAGATGAAATTGCGAAATGGTGCCAATTTCAAACGATACTGTGAAAAAGAGAATAGATTTTATGTCATTAGATATTTTAGAACAATTAATAATGGATCTAAAAAAAGCCATCAAATTTTCAATTCAAATCGACGAATCAGTTGATATTGAAGATACAGAACTCCTCAAAATTTCAATGAAGAGTTCCTGTTTTGTGAAAAGCTCTCTGGAACTACAACTGGTGCTGATATATTTCTTTTAATATACAAGTTCTTTGTGGAACACCAATTACTGTGAGACAATTGACTCGCAGTCTGTACAGATGGAGCACCGGCAATGATAGGGAGTCGCATCGGGTTTTGTGCCAAAGTCAAAGAACGAAATCCAGACGTTGTTTTAATACACTGCTTTTTACATCGAGGAAACTTGGCTACACGTGATATGCAGCCAGATCTACATCAGGTGTTAAAGGACGTAATACAAATTATAAATTTCATAAAGGCACGCGCTATGAACTCTCGGATATTTCGACTGATGTACGATGAAATGGGTACAGATCACCAGAATTTATTATACCATTCGGATAACCGCTGACTATCCCGCGGAAAGATTCTAGCTAGAGTTCTTTCTCTTAAAACAGAAATAGAAATATTTTTGACAGATAAAAGACACGAATATGCTGATCGCTTCCCTGACAACAAATGGATGGCTAAATTGCTATATTTAGGTGATATTTTCCACCACTTGAATCAGTTGAACACAGAAATGCAAGGCCAAAATCGCACTGTAGTAGGCATTTCTGAAAAAGTTACTGTTTTTAAAAACAAAATAAAACTTTGGACAAATAAATTTGCCAATGTCAATTGGCAGCGTTTCCAACATTAAACTTGTTTTTTTTTTTGGGAAGATCTTAATCTTAATGGCAACCGTATTTTCGTGGTGACCATGCCTATTTTTTTTAGAACATTTGACAAAACTTGAAAACGAAATGGAAAGGCATATTCCACAAAATGTCGAAATCGTGAAATACAGTTGGGTAAGAAATCCATTTGAAGTAGATGTAATGGGCGTTGAAAACGATTCAGCTGGATTACATGAAGAATTGCTCGAAATGCAAGGTGATGTAGTTTTAAAAGAGAGATTTGCCAGAACGAGTCTCACATAATTTTGGGCACAATTATCTGGGAAGCCTGTTTTGAGCAATGAAGCTGTAAAAGCCCTGCTACCTTTCCCAACTACTTATTTATGTGAAGCAGGATTTTCATGCCTTGCTGTTATGAAGAATAAATACAGGAGTAAGTTGGATCCTCAGCATGACATGCGGTGTGCACTTTCAATAAACATAACTCCACGTATACATGATCTTTGCTCAAAAATACAACACCAGTGTAGTCACTACTTATTTTGCTGTAAATTTCGCGTACTTCAAATATATTCGTTCTTTGGGTCGCGAGCCAAAAAGGTTAAGAAACACTGGTCTAACACAAGGCGCTTATATCCAGCGATCTAGCGATTTATCAAATTAGACCGCTCGATCTGAAATATTGCACCAAGTTTTCAATTTTCAGATTCGTTAAATTGCGTACTAAATATTCGCATCAAATAATTTTTAAATTTTTGAGCAAATTTTTGTTACGTTCATTTTTAAAGCCAGTGCTAGAGCGGCTTTGAATTGTTTGAAATTCAAAAAATAACCAATGCATGGTGTTTCAGCTTTTTTCTTGTACTTAAATTCGTGTACTTTCTAGAATTTCTACTTAAACTTAATAAGCATATGCCAAGTGACGTCAATCATAATCTCGCAATGAGTCGGGTTAGATGTTAGAAAGATAGTAAAGTTCAAATCAATGACCGAATGAAATATAATGTAAATCATTACTTTATTTTCCACGAAGCACTTACAGAAAAAATGTTGTATGTTTTCAGAAAAAAATTAAATTTTATATTTTGTAGGCAATAGGTAGCGCCATTTTTATAACTAATGGTCTATAAATATGAATATTTGTTTCAACACAATCACTTGTGTTTTGGACTATTATCTTATTATTACATTATCCTGTCTAAATATTTATTGTTATTATACAGGGTTTTTCAATAGGGACGCTACAAAAGTAGACCGATAGTGACAGCAAACGACGCCATATGACATTTCTCTTCAGTAAGGTTTGCCATTTCTTCATAGAAAGATATACGATCCAACAACGAGTCGAAATTATTAAAATTTACTACCGAAATTCGGAGTCAATGGCCTCAACTTTAAGATCGCTACGTCCAATTTATGGTCGTCGTCATTTCTGGCTGAATGGCTTCGTCAATAAGCAAAATATGCGTTGTTGGAGAGGCAGTCATCCACACGTACTCCATGAGTCAACATTGTATCCCGAAAAAATTACGGTTTGGTGTGGTTTATGGGCCGTACTTCTTCTGTGATGATCAAGACCGGCACGTTACTGTGAATGGGAATCGCTACCGCTCAATGATAACCGAATATTTTTGGCCCAAATTGGATGATATGGACTTGGACAATATGTGGTTCCAACAGGACGGCGCCACAAGCCACACAGCGAATGTCACAATCGATTTATTGAAAACCAAGTTTGGTGAACGTGTGAGCTCACGAAATGGCCCAGTCAATTGGCCGCCTCGGTCGTGCGATTCGATTTGACGCCGTTTGGCTATTTCCTGTGGGGCTACGTCAAGTCTATGGTCAATGCCAACAAGCCAGCGACGATTGATGACCTTCATACGAATATCGAATGTGAAATTGCAACAGTATCGGCCGATTTATGCTTGAAAACCGTCGAAAATTGGGTTCAGCGTCTGGACTTCTGCAGGCGTGCCCGTGGTGCCCATGCAAAAGAGTTCCTTACATAATGGCATCGAATGTACTTTCACAGGAATAAAGAACTTAATTCATATCCCAAACCGTTTTTGTTTTATTTAAAAAAACTTTTGTGCGTTCCTATTGCAAGATCCGATACTAATAGCAAATACCATGCGTATTTTGTTACGCTTCATGCACTCCGAAGTATTAAATTTTGTGAGCTAGCGTACAGAAACAATTTGTTTAAAACAACTTGACCCTAAAATCGATATGTGTTTTCCGAACTTGTGGGAAGATTACTTCCCATATTGAAATATTTTACATATTGTACAAAAAAAAATTTTAGAACAGTGAATCGTTTGCATTTTATTTATTACGAACTAAAATTTTACACTTTTGGGAACTAGTTTTTTACAAAAGCAACAAAGCGATTTAGCATCTCCTCAGCATCACATTCATTCGTTGAATGTGAAGCACAGTATAAGCAGTAGACAATCTTTTCGGTTTGTTTAATTTTTGTTTTTGTGATTTTGACAAAACCCACCCCTGGACAAGGCTTATGGGATTGCTGTTGCGGGTTTTTGACATTCCCTGGTGTTAGGGTTTTGTGCTACCCGAAAACAATCAATAAATTTTAACAATTGCTGTTAAAAACCTAGCTTAAAATAAAGCGAATTATTACGGTGTAAAAGTGAACTTTAAAACATTTTATGATGTAATATACATACATCTATGTATATACATAATTTCTTGAAATACAGAAATATATATGTACAATCAAAATGCACTTCGACTAGGCAATGATAAAATATTGTATTAATCCATAATCTGAATATAGCTTATGTTTTCTTTACTATCACCTGATGTGTATTAAATAATTGTCAAATTTTTATTATAAATTAAATCAAAATATATTGAAATTAATTTTCTCATGTGAAAAAAGACAAAAAAAGATTTGGTAAAGTGTAAAACAATTCATTCGTTCCCAATGTGAAGTAAAAATATAACGGAAGTGGAAACCTTCGTAAGCAGGGGGGAATGAAAAATGGATTTATAAACATAACCCAAATCAAATCTGAACAATTTAGAATATAATTCGAATTCAATGCCGCTTGATCAATGTTAACAAAAAAATTGACCTGGAAGTTAGATGCGACTTATTTTGATAGATAGCCTATTCAAAATTATGGGGTGTTTTTATAAACAAAATTAAATTAAACGCTCTCATTTTGCTACTTGTTATATTGGAACATGCTAGCGGCGCTCCGAGCAATCCGATAACCAAATTTATTTTACGAGAAATATGGGAAGAAATGAACTTTTACAATAAATATTTGTGGTGAATACTTTACGTAAATTAGTCTACTAGTTCTTAAGTAATACAAATATATGCATTATATTATAATTTTTTTATCAATTTCTTATATAAATTTTTCTTGTTTCCAAGAGCAATCATTTATGGTGAGAACGGTGTATACGCTTAATTTCAACCCCGAAAGGCTCTACGTCAGGCAAGGTTTCACCTTAGGTTGTCTATTGGTTGTACTCGTAGTACTGTGATGTGAAGGTTCGCTTGCTCCTTTTCTAATAATAAATTAGTGATGTAAGGCATTTTTTGCCGCACGAAAGCCAAAATTACAATCCACGAAATATGCGGATTGCTGTGTAATAGCATTTCTTACGATATTGCCGATGATCAGAGTAATAATTACGATATCCTTGAGGTTATTCGATGTAGAATTAAGGATAATACAAAAAGTTTAGTTATTGATCCACATGTAACAAACGCGTTCATTCGCGAGTTATATTTGGCTGGATATCAGATTATTCTGACCAAAAATTTAAATTCAGTGGATATTGATTATAATCCGCTTACTTCTAGAACTCCACATAACACAAAAAAAATCCTTAGGATTCATTCCCATAAGAATTTCAAAGAATCTATATCAATCCCAAATTATCTGATTATGAAAAGATTATATGAGCAGGTATTATTTCAGGGATATAGTAGTCCGACGAATGAAATAGCATCTTTCGAAACACCATACCAAATTTAGTGCTACTTATTCCCGCAATTGTAAATTGAACAAACTTTAAAATGTGCAGGAGTGAGCGAGACCTTCTCTCTTGATATATTTGATTTACGCAAATTCATCGGAACGTTTTCAATATGACATTAAACAAAATTTTAAAATCTTTTAAATACTCGCGGTTATTGGTCTGAATCAAGCAGTCGATCTATGATCAAAAATCAAATGAATAGCAGACGATTGGAAAAAACACGGAAGATGATTCATTTCAATAATAACGCTAAACATTCTCCTTTCGACGACCCTAATGGCGATATTCTCTATCTTTTAAGACCCGTCGTAAATGTTCCTTAATTGTAGAGATTATGTGCAAATGAGCAAATGCGTTCCACCAAAATAGGGAACTGCATATATGAAACAATACATGCCAAATAGGCCAAAGAAGTGAGGGTTTAATTTTGATCAAAGATTATAATTGTCATACGACCTTATCGATAGCATGATGGAACGCCAAAAGATCCAAACGAAAAGTCGATATTCGATATTTGGCTGATCTATCACCTTTTGGAAAGGACAAGCGTCAGGGCTTGGATACTTTGAAAAGAATTAAGAAAGGCCGACCGGATTTTAAAAATATTAGGTTATTCAAATTTAAGTTGGAAATATAAATTCAATGAAACTCCTAATCGTAGGCGAGCACTGGACTATGCTTGATAAAGAAAGGTGCAAGTTTCCAAATTACCCTGGGCAGACAAGGATGTGTTGCACAAAATGTAAGGATAGGTAAATCCAAGGATTTAACAGCTAACAGCTAAAAAACTGCTTTTATAATCTAAAACCAGTTTAGTCCTCCTTGTTTTCACTGAAATTTATATGAAATACCTTGAAATTAAATATATAAATATGATAACTTATATTCACTAAACAATGGCTTTTTCATTGAAATAAGTAATTTAAGTAATTTTCGTAGTTTCATTTCAAAGGTTTGTTTTTAAAATAATTTTACAAAAATCTTAGATTTTAACACTATCGCTGGCTTTTATAATAATTTATTTGATGAATTTGAATATAGCTTAAAGGTTATTTAATATCGAAAACATAGAAATTTATCAGACAACTCTATATAAAACATAGCTCTAAGTCCGAAAAAATAACCTCGTTATTCCATTCCCCAAACCTCATACAGACAAAACCTTGCTAAATCCTTATCGTCCTATATCTCTCAACTCGTGTTGAGCAAAAGTGCTTGACAATATCGTTCCTAACCGGCTATGGTGGTTTGTTTTAAACGGCAAACTACTACATAGCCACCAAATGGGTTTTAGGAAAGGCAAATCCGTGTCTGACCTTCTAGTATATCTAGACTTTCAGATCACAGACTCTCTCTCAAAGAAAAAACCATCTGTCACTAATATCACTTGACTTTTCAAAAGTATTCGATAAAATAGGACTACACACAATTCTAGACCAACTCCTTCTTTGGAATATAGGACCAAAAACCTTTAACTAAACACACACCCGTTAAATTACGGCATTCCGCAAGGATCTCTACTATCTGTCACAATTTTCCTGATTGCTTACAATAAACTATTTAATACAATATCGCTTCATAAACAGTTAGATTTTCTCGCGTACGCTGACGATCTTATCCCTTAATCGGGCAAGACCGCAAATTAAAAAAAAAAACTTTTTTTTCGATAGCTACAGTCAAAATAAAAATAAAAATACAATATTTTTTTGCGATTTATTTAAGAAAATATCTTTTGTGCCAGATATGTTACATTGCCTTGAAAGGAAAAATCTAATTTATGACAAATGGTATGCACGGTAACAGTTATTATGCTTGTTGTAGCACAATGCAATTCCGCATTTCTCACACATTGTTTGGGTAACTGCTTGACAATTAGGCATCTTGCATCTTATCCTCTTCTCCGTCCATATTGGCCAATGACCAACTTGATCAAGTCGCAAAGCTTGTGGAGGAGCGTGCTGCGCTGGTCCCTTGTGTTTTTTCGCGTGTATTTGTGGCTCGAGAGACCTAGTGTTTTTGACGTTAATTTTTGTTCCATATTTTAAAAGTGTTTCCGCAATCTGTAGGCGAAATTCTGCCGCAGGCAACAACTTTTCTGTGTTATTGGATCGATTTTTTTTATAAAGAAGCCAAACGTTTGTCATCACTAAATCTAATAGATCATAAAACAATCGAACTTGCCATCGTGTACTTCGAAGTTTTATTTTATATCTTCCCATGACGAAATCAATAAGATCTACACCACCCATGTGCGCGTTGTATTCACCAACAATAGATGGACGATCAATTTCAACGTATTTCTTCTGAATTTTATCCTATCTTTTAATTTGCGTTTTGGTATCTCACCAACGAAAGTGGATGCGAGATTTACAATCTTATTATCTCTCCACGAAACTGTTGAAATGTCGATTCCTTCTGCATGACACACGTACTCTATGCTAGATCTCCTCTCTTTTTGCATCATTTCTTTTTCGCTTGTTAACTTACAATAGGGGATTATATTCCTACGAATTGTTCCAACACTGCATATACCTTCATTTGCCAAGTATACGAGCAATGGAATTGAAGTAAAATAATTGTCGAAATAAAGTTGGAAATTTTTATTTCGTGGAATCATACGTGACAGTCTCATGACTACATTGGAAGAGGCTCCCAAATCCGGCTCTTTATCCCCAACGATATTTTCTTTGCCAGTTTCCGGCTCAATTTTGTAAGCAAATCCAGTTGACCCGCAAAGAACATATACATATTTTGTATATGTTGTTCAAGAGGTATCATAGATGTACCAATTTTACTCCAGTAACTGGACACATTAGAAAGTTGTACTAAGGACATCATATAAAACACTCCAATAAATTGCTGAATATCCATTTCTGATACACGAAATGGATCACTAACGTCCTTTTGAACAAATTTGTTTCATTGGCAATAAACTTCATCAATTCTTTTGGAAATAAATAAAAGAAATATTCTACTGGCCCGTCGAGAATCTTTATATCATCGGGCAAGGATGTATTGCCTGTAAAACGCAATTGGTGCTCTTCCAAAACTAAATTCCTTTTTTCCCAGAGAATATCATTGAAACGTATTTTTTTTTTTTTTGTTTTTGTGCACTCTCTGCCAAAATGGACGGAACATCATTCGACGGATCTGAACACAATTCCATATTTTCATTTTCAATATCTTCTAATATATTCTCAACCACTTCATCAAAATCATCCACATCAGCATGTACCAACTCTTCATCATAATTAGGATCATTCACATCATCATCATCATCAAAATCGAGTCCATTTTCACTTTCGTCAAGAATTTGACGAATTTCATTATTGCTCAAAGTTTTTAACATTCTGCTAAAAATATATTGGGGCTGTAAGGCAATGTGACATATATGCAACAAACAATAAATACAATATTGAAAAGTCAAATGAAATTTATTTTCAATTGCACTTAGTAAAATCACTAAATTACATGCTTACCCAATGCATTTAAGAAAGCAAGCACGTTTTTCACATTCACAAAACCCGGCTTTCCTCATCAAATTTCAGCACTTGTTGCGAAATACCAAACTTTGTGCACTAAACTTTTTGCGCAAAAATACGTCGCTCCACCTTTTTACTTTTAAATGATTCACAGCTACAGTCAAAAATAGGGTTTGTAACATTTCTTTCACATGGCCAGGTAAAGAAAAGGTTATTATCATAGCGAAGCGGAACAAGCATAAATGCTATACCCTAAATCTTAATAATTTACACAACGATATCTCGAGCTGGTCTGAATACTCAGGAGCTCAACTCGCACTGCCAAAATGCAAGCATCTACATATATGCAGGAAACACCACTGCACAACTAATGTATTGGGCAATAATATAAACATTAGTTCTGTCGACAACCTAAAGATATTGGGCTTAGTCCTCAACAGCTCCTTTTAGCACTCTCTAAGCGACTCGAATAATTAAATGTTTAGCGAACCAAAAATACAACTGTAATACAGTGGCAATTTTATCAGCAGTAAAATCTTTAATAATATCAAAATTGCATTACGGAATTAATCTTTACGCGTATGCCACAAAATCCGTATCCAATAAATTAAACACTATCATCAACTCTAGCGTTAGGATAGCACTCGGCGCCTACAGAACTACTCCCACAACCAACATGTTATGTGAAGCAGATATACAACCACTAAACAACTATAGGGATTTCATAACAGCCAAACTTAGTAAATCCCTTCTCATAAACGACCACTCCCCTCTCCCAACACTCCTTTCAAGAACTAAAAACCACAGAAATAACAAGGATTCCATCCTATCTAAGTAGAATTAATAACTTTGCACAGCAGTTCGACATTCCCTTAAACCACAAAGCCCAAACAATTTCCTCAGCACCGCCATGTAATCTCAACCTTTTCATGATTAACACATCACTCAGCCACCTAAAAAAAAGACTCTACTCCACCGGAGATATACAGGCGAAAATTCCATGCATTGTTGAATGAACTAAATGGCTTCCGAATAATGTTTACTGATGGGTCAAAACAAAACGACAATAGTAGCTATAGTATAGTTAAAAACAACGAAATTGTTAAAAACGCTCTCCCACACCACCACAGTTCAAGCTATGCCGCCGAGCTAATAGCCATATACGAAGCAGTAAAACATGCCTCAAATTTAACAAAGAAATGTGCGATATGCACGGTGCTCATTAAATGCCATAAAAAACTCTAAATTCAACAATACTAATTTCTATATCTACACAATTCAACAACTCCTCTTAAGAAAACCAGAAAAAACCAAACCAATCTTGATTACAGGCCACATCGAGATACTCGTAAAAGGGAACGAGTTTGCTGATTTAGCAGCCAAAAACGCATTATTGGCACCACTCATAACTACACCAAATCTGCTATTCTCAAATATCAAAAAGCGCCTGAAAGTCCACTTTCAACAAAACCATGCACCTAATAATCGCTTACCTCGATGGTATCACTACATAAGCCGAAACTCAAAATCAGCATATGATTTCTTTAAAGTCAAGCCAAATGATCTCGCTAGAAAGGACCAAACTAAGATTCTAAGGTTGCGGCAAGGACACACTAGACTCACGCATCAGCATCTAATTGACAAAAACATTTCTAACTACTGCAAGTATGTATTGTAATAACCGGCAACCTATAGTCCTCCACATTCTAGATATATGCCCTCATTTTGCAACTGATCGTCAATCTCTCCGCGACACTTACCCTACAGAACTTCTCAGTAGCCCCACAATAGAAAACTTAAAAACTTTAATAAATTATCTGAAGTACTGCAACTTATACAATGAAATGTGAAAAACAACAGCCTTAAAACCAACCACTTCTGAAAACCCACACAGATATACTTTAGCCATAAAATACGAAGAAAAAGATTAAGACCAGTAACTAGCTTAAGGGCACTGTAGCCATAGCTTTATTTGTTGTACTATAATTAAGTTATAATTTCAATTAATCCAAAAAAAAAAAAAATCCGAAAAGAATCCCATAGCTACGTCACTTTAAAAAAAAACTCATAGGTCTGATTTTGGTGTGAAATCAAGAAAAAAGCTCTATAACATAATAAACAAAAAGTAGACCGAATTCAGTAACAACTTCCACAATTTTAATTCACTTTTTTGGAAGTCCCTAAGTCCCCCGCTTCTATACAAACCGCAGCAAACACTAAGATGGCGCTGATGTTTACGAAAGTAACACCATATTCGTATACTGCTTTTAAGCTTTACTCTCCCACTTACTAAAAAAAATAAATTCATAATTGAAATGCGGCAATTAAAAATTCTAATAACTTGCCAGCTCTATGCGTATTTAGATATTACGCACTATATTTATGAAGTCAATTTTGCAAAAACAAATTTTATTAAATGTTTATGTATTGTATATATCTATGTATGTAACTAGTTATTCAATTATGCGTACGTTTGCAAACTAAATACAATTGCCTACTCTGTAGTAGATTACCTTGTTGTTGCACCGATTAGTATTTACTGCTTTAAGTCAAGTTTTATAGGTTGCGATTAGTAACTCTAATAAAAATATAATTTATCGCCCTGTTGGCTTATTTGGTAATTTACCCTAATAGGATGTGTAGCATAGCAAAAATTTCAAAATTATTTTGTTTTTCTTTAGTTTCTATAATAAAAATTCAGTTTATCCTTTAAAATCAATCGCAGCGCTATTGCTATACGACTGCACTGCCTTCAACGACCCGTTAAATGACCTTAGCCTTATGCGGATAATAACCTGGTTCAAGGTATTCAGGGGACGTTTGACATTTTACCTGATTACTTCCAGGACACTGCCGTTGGCCGACGTGAGCTTAAGCGAACTGCATGCAAAGGGATTATATTCCAGAGGCCTCGCAGGTTTTAAGGGTTGGGTACAAAATGAGGACCCAAGCATTTCAGGCTAGTCAGCTTTGCTAAGAGTTAGTTAAAAATCAGGAATGGCTGATGATTTCTCACTCATATTATTGTTTTTGTTTTTAACCGAGGTAATTTGAACTTCGCGGTTATTCTCTCAATATGAGTCACACAGACACTGATTTGATTTATACAGACAAATCTCTACCCTAATAACAATTCCTTATTGCTAGTTATACTGGGCAATAGAACGTACTGGAAATGAAGTTCGACGTGCACAATCCAATCTAAAGTAGTTTTAGAATGCAAATTCGCTTACAATTTTTGTTATAACTGCAACTGACGTATTGTGGGTAAGTATTAGAATAGGATATTTAAAGCCAATGACTTTTGGTGCAAAAAAAATGTATCCTTAAGACAAAAACATTACTAAATCATAAGCCACCGTAAATGCCGAACATGTACCAAAAAATGTAAAAAGGCAACCCTTGCGGTGTCCCGAGAAAAATAGTTTTTTTTTTTTTGTTTATGGCCTACTAGGAAATCTTGACCGTAAAATAACCAACTATTTATTTTATTAAATTTGAAATTGGTTTTTTTTATTTTATACACTAAAAAGGAGCGATGCCAAATTTCCATGTTCTTTAAGTGTACAGATTTTGCGTAATAATATTCCTGTCTAGGATGTTTGTAGAGTTAAGTCTAGACTTTGGAACTTTATTTATATTTTTGGCAATTTTTAAGGAAACATTGAAACAGAGACAAACATTCGTCTGAAATATACCAAATATAATTATTCTGAAAGCAATCTAAGTGCTTATTATTCTCAAAAACACTACTTATTGTATTAGCTATCAATCAATTTTAAATATGGGGCGGCAGTTTCTAAAAAATTTTAAACATTTTGAGCTACATTAGAGCCAAAAACTTCATAACAAATGCCATTTTTAATAAAAATTAAAAAAAAAAAAAATTTAAAATAAATATTCCTTAATATTATTTCAAATTCGCTGATTTATGGATTTAAGAATAGTGTTGCGCCTTCCCTCGGCCAGTACGCAATGTTTTACGAACCCCAACGCTGTGAAATAGATCAGAAAATCAAAAAAGGGCAGCATTTTTTTCACGAAAAGAAAGCGCCTTAAGTACACACCTTCAAATTTTAACAACATCCAACTTTATTGCACGTCTAATCTCTGATACAGAGTTGAAAATGTGGAAGTAGCAAAAAACAAAAGTGCACCTAACAGCGGGAGCCATAAGTAAACCTTCTGTGCCGACTCCACAAAGAGATTGCGAGTTAAATATTGGAGTAGTAATGGTAGTAGTCGCTAATAGTAAGAAGTAGTGGGAATAGTTGTGATAGTAGTGGGTAGCAGTACTAAGTTCTAGCATTAAGAAAAATAGTAGTAGTAACTTAGAAGTAGTAATTAGTTTTAGCATTAGTATAAGTAAAATTAGTTATTAATAGTAGCACAAGTAAAAATAGTAGTAGTAATTAGTGGCAACATTTTTAGAAACAGTTATACCAATTAGTAAAAATAGCAGTAGTAATTAGTGAAAATAGTATTAGTTACTAGTAGTAATAAAATTAGTAGTGGTAGTAGTAGTAGTAGAAGTAGGTGATATATATTGGAACGATTTGACACTGAAAGTGGCACAATGCCGAAACCGGTATGTCTTCAAACCAAACTTGAGAAAATATGACGTGAAATCATTCCAAAATACATGAACTTTTCACTCTGTCGGAAAAACAGGAGATCAAAAAGAAAAGTAGTTAGTAGTAGTAGTACCAATAATTAGTAGTTGTAGTGGTATCAGCTAGTAGTATTAGTAGTAGTTAATAGTATCAGTAGTAGTAGTTGTAGTGGTGAACTATATCGACCAAAAATTCCACTTCTACAAGTTTCGAAGTGTTGGCCGTCAAATATGCGTCTGTAGCGTCGTCTCCAAGGTGAAGAGTCTCTAGTCGATAGAATAATGTCGGTAAGGGAAGTCGGCAAATTAGATCCGTAACTTCGGGATAAGGATTGGCTCTGAAGATTGAGATAGTCGGGCTTGATTGGGAAGCAATACCATGGTGTATGTACTCGTTCTGGGTAAATAGAGAATTTTCGATGTTTAAAAGTATTTACCATGATAATAGACAAGGATTTCCATTCAAAAATTTAGCAGCTCACATATATTATTTTTTTAGCCTAATTTATTAAATCGATAATATTAACTTTTAGGCTCAAAGCCAGTATTAAGAAAGTATTTTGGAAACAAGTCAACAGTCAGAAGTGGTAGAAATTATAGCTGTTAGGATATAAGGAAAGTGGTAAAAAGCAACAGCAACTCACAAGCCTACTTGCCCAGCAAGAAATCTGATAAGGAGATGTGGTCACCTAGAGCTACAACTTCTACCACTCCTGACTATTGTTGTCTTTTTTCCAAAATACTTTCCTTATACTGGCCTTGAACTAAAAAATTAGTAATGTCAACTTAGTAAAAATTTCTATTTTGTACTACAAAAACAGAATAATTTAATTATTTTATATGTTTTGAAACGTGTTACAAAAAATTTATGTACCTTTGATTATTTTTGTTGTTTTTATATTGAAAAAATATGAAATAAAATAAAATTAAAAATTTTTTTTCAAACTATTTTTTAAGCTAATTCATACTGCCAATTTATTAAGTCTAATACCTATTTTTAAGCGCCACAAAGCGTTCGAATCCTGTGATTGCTTCCGTTATATGGCTCATGTGCGGCATGTATCACTCGGGGTGGTCCAGAAGAGAAGCTGTTCTATTAGGCTGTGTTGCCAATGCAAGGTACGCGATTAGAGAAAGCAGCAAGGTGAGTCTTTTTGATTTTAGAATATCCAATGGCCTCAACGTATTCAATATAGGGAACTCGTCTACTTTTATTTTTCCGAGTTCGTAAACCTTTGGAACGTGGAGGGGGTCCTTGACATCACTATAAAAACAAAATCTTCCGATCTTGTAACTAGTAAGGAACTGGATAGTCTCGCAGAAAATCTCTATTTTGGATCTATGATCCTTTTCGAGATAGCCTGAGAGCGGGAAGCGAAGTAATTTAAAATTGACGTCTAGGAGACTATTTGAAAAGGGATCTAGGATCGATACCTCCAACAGAGTAGACTTTATTAACAACTAATTAATTCACATCCTTACATTACTTAGTAGGTTTTGTCGAGTTTATGGTATCAAAACGCAGTAGGTAGCAGTCATTTTACCTACCTACTAAGAAGGCAAGGGCTGAGCGAAATTTAAAGATCGACGTGCAAATCTAATAAATATATTTTTGGATTCTTGGTATTCCATTTATGTATATATGACGCCTGCTCAGGTGGCCAGATAATATCAGCATATTCCAAACGGGACCTAACAACGGCAATAAAAAATTGGATCTAAGAAGTCCGAACTGACCCAAGAATTCTAACATGGAGTAGGAATTTGGCACTATAAAGTTAATATGGCTTGCAAACGAGAATTTATAATCAAAATATATTTCTAAATCTTTAACAATGGCAACAAACTATAACTGAGCACCCACAATAGTATACACTAAGCGTCAAATGAAAGTATAATTTTAGTTTATGTTAATTTCTAACACAGTGAAACCGAATTTTAATAAAGGTTTCACAAATCTGCGTTTATTAAGTGAATTTCTGTAATGCTGAATAGGCTTTTGTGCTATTTTTTGTGTAAAATGCGGAAAACTGAAGACATGCGGAACTTAATTGTAGAAGACAGGGAGAAGGGTGAAACATACGCAAAAATGTCTGAAAAATATTCCATTTCAATTGGAGGGGCAAGAAAGGCTTTTGAAATTTTAAAGAAAAGGAAGACATGCAAGACCAAGTATGGGGAAAATCAAAAGCTGAAAATTTCGATAAACGATGGGCCACTCATAAAAAGAAAAGTAGCGAAAAACCCTGAAATTCCTTTGAGGGAGTTGTTCGAAAGTTTTAATTTGGATGCTTCCATTAGTACAATGCAGGGAAAGTTACGAGCATTTGGATTGAACAACTATGTCGCAAGGAAACGGCCCCTGATTTCCATTACGAATAGGAAAAAAAAGCTAGAATTTGCAAAACATCATCAAAATATGCCAACCGCATTTTGGGACAAAATATTTTGGTAAGCTAAGGAATTCAAAAAAACGGAAACACGAGTGTGGTGTAAACCTTTAATAACACTGTGCTACACCAAAAATATGCAGGGGCTCTCACATGGATTTTTGGTTTCGTCATGGCTCATAAAACACTTCCTCATTTGCGGTTTTTCTCCATCACTTCGTTTTTAAATTTTCTGCGTAGAAATATAATACAACTCTGAAATTCTTAAAATTACAACTTCGAGATGCTATAGCTTTCTTGTTTCTTGATCAAATTCAATTTTTTTTATTTGAAAGATGTTTCTTTTACCCTTCAAACAAGCAAAATAGTTTGCAAATCGACCGAAAAATGACCAAGTTTCGGTCTTTTATTCCAAAAAAAAATTTTAAGTTTTCTAAAAATTTTCGTTTTCTGTACGTTTTTATTGGATATTGAAGTTACATACAAAGGCTTTTAAACTTTTATAACCAAACATATACATAAAATCAGCTTTCCAAAAAGAAATAGTAAATGAAAATTTATTCAAAATTAGCGTAGTAGTGCTTCATAAAGTGAGTAAGCCTTTTTTTAATGTTTTCGTTTTATTTGTCGTCAGCGATTTTGTGTACGAAACTTAAAAGACTGGACCATAAATACGACTTCTGCGCCACCTAGCAACAGAGGAATCGGAAGTATCGCCAAGTTTAAGTGGCTTTGAATCGTCTTTTGTAGACTTTTGGGAATGGATCAATGGAAACATTTGCAAAATGATGTGCATACTACATTTCGTAGAACAGAAGAAACTGTTGCATTTGGTTCACTGTTTAGTCAAAGCACTAGATATGATAACTTGGTTTTTTGCAATGATGTAAATGCATTGTTTGAAAAATTTAGGTATGACCATATTGTACGAAAAGTACACTTGGGATGTTTATTATGTAATTGCATATTCTAGTTTCATTTAATTTTTGAGGTTTGAAGGCTGTACTACTACACAACACTGGCTTATATCCCTCGGTCCCACTGGCCTACGCTACCGATATAAAAGAATCATATGACAGTATGGCTGAAATATTGAATGTCATTGACTACAAAACTCACAAGTGGCTAATTGTAGTTGACTTCAAGGTACTGACTATTTTAAATGGTATGCAGGGTGGAAATACGAAGTATCCGTGCTATTTCTGCCAATGGGACAGTTGAGCAACTAGCCTACACTACATACAAAAAAATTGGGCTCCACGTACATCGTTTGTAGTTGGTGAAAAAAATAGTATAAATATTCCCTTAGTTGATTCAAAAAATATTATTTTACCACCGCTGCACATTAAACTTAAGCCCAGTTTGTCAAAGCACTGGATAAAAATGGTCGAGCCTTCAACTATATTGTAAAAAAGTTTCCGCGAATAACTTACGCAAAATTGAAAGAAGGTAAGCAAGTATGTATTTTAATTGCACGATTTAAAACAAAGTTACCTTTTCCACCAGGAATATTTGTCGGCCCACAAACTCGCGAACTATTTAGCGATACTAACTTTGTACAACAAATGACCGATGTTGAAAAAAAAGCATGGCAAGGGTTTTCTTCTGTGTGTGAATGTTTTCTGGGAAACACAAAAACACAAAATTATAGAGCAGTATCTAGTAAGTGACATGTTGTCTGCCTACCATAACTTGGATTGCAACATGTCAATTAAGCTACACCATCTGCACGCTCATTTGGACATGTTTCCATCAAATTTGGGCCAGATGAGCGATGAGCAAGGAGAACGATTCCACCAGGAAATACTAAAGATTAAACAGCGTTAGGTTTAAAAGCCATTGTTTGTAACTTCAATATCCAATAAAAACGTACAGAAAACGAAAATGTTTAGAAAACTTAAACTTTTTTTTGGAATAAAAGACCGAAACTTGGTCATTTTTCGGTCGATTTGCAAACTATTTTGCTTGTTTGAAGGGTAAAAGAAACATCTTTTAAATAAAAAAAATTGAATTCGATCAAGAAACAAGAAAGTTATAGCATCTCGAAGTTGTAATTTTAAGAATTTCAGAGTTGTATTATATTTCTACGCAGAAAATTTAAAAACGAAGTGACGAAACTAAAAATCCATGCGAGAGCCCCTGCATATATTTTTTTTTTCATTTTGTAGCACTGTGTAATCAACGGTGAGGCATGGGTTTAGGGTTACTTCTCAAAATTTGATGTGGGTAATTTAGTCCAAATCGATGGACGAATGGACGGGTGCTGCATATTTTTGATAGTATTCGAAAATGTGGCAACAAGCGCGGAGAAAGTGCATTTAAGGTAGTTTATTTTCATACAAGTTACCGATTCCAAACACACATTCCGCATTGCTAATAAATTTTTTGAGGAAAACGACATCGAAAAACTGTAATGCTCAGCTCAATTGGCAGATTTAAATCCGATTGAACCTTTGTGGTACATTTTGAACTCCATAATTAATATTCCATCGGAAATATTAAAGAATTTTGTTCGAAGTATGCCGAAACGTCTTCGTGCAGTAATTCAGAGCAAAGGTGGAAACAATTATTTCTACATTTACTTTTAGAACTAAATTTTTCGTTGTTTTTGTTGTAACATCATAAAATTTTCCCCACAAAATTTTGGGAAATGCTGCTGAAGTGACAGTCCTTGGTCAGATATAAGTCCGGGTCGTTTCGATATCGTAGAACCGACTGTCGTGGGAACGACCAAAGTTTGCGTCTTTTCTCCCAGTTTACACTTTCATTTGAAGACTTTTGATTTAGAGTTTTTATTTTGAAGTTGAGAAATAAAATTTTAGTTTCGATTTCTGGAAAAAGCTATACGTTATTGTTATTCATTTACCCATAGAAATCTGATAATATTCAACGGCTTTCTTCTTATTTACTACTAACTAGCTACTATGAAATTTCTACTTTCATTTGAAGCCTAGTGTCGGTAGTATTAAAAGTTTTGTTCGTTCTAAAAACAAACAATGAGTATGCTTATCCGTATTAAGAAAAGGGTGATGCTTCAGGTACCAGTCGTAGTTTATTTATACCCTTTTTCTTCTTCTTCTAGTTAAACATTTCGTTATTAAATATTGTCATAATTACTAAAAAAAAATTTTGAGTTTTTCATTGAAGTAAAAAAATTTACACAGCCCACATTAAAAAAATTCTGGTTTTAAACACAAAGTCACATTCCTCTATAACTATGAATATTCATCTACACAATGTGATGCAGTTAAAATTCACGCACTCACGCGCGGTCAGTTGTCAACCAATCTACACAATTGCAACGTAAGAATAAATTAATATGCTAATTAAGTTGCCGGTGCATTATTGATATGCTCGCAAATTTGGTTGAAGGTATCTATGTATGTAGTATGGGTATTTATTTCTATAAAGCTCGTAAAAAAAAAAACGCAACAACATAACATAAGACAGCAAAATAGCTCACGCATTAAAAATTGTAAACGATATCGTGATGATGCTTTTTAACTAGAAGTACCTACCAACGCCCCACTGCCAGTATACCTTGAGTGTTCCCCTCCCCCTCTAAAAATCACCGCTCTGTTACCCAACTCGCTCGCCCACTTACCGCCGCCATTTGGTATCTCTATTGCCTGTCATTAAAAGATCAATTAATAGGAATACAAAATTCTAGATCAAGGTGACTTAAATCAAAGCAAAATGCAATAGCAATAATAATAAAACTACGCAACACCAGCGGCAATATTCATATCGATATATGTATATATAAATACATCTGTGTGTGTGTGTGCGCGAGTGCGTGCAACAGTGCGTATGTGTAACGTGTAGCGAGGCGGATTTTTAAAAACACGCACACCATCGCACGTCTGCTGTGCGTTATTTGCTTTAATTATGCATTTGTTGTCGGTTTATTGCTTTGTTTATTTACGTTTGAGTTGTTGTTACACTTGTTATTTTCTTCTTTTTTTTATATTTTGATATCTCTGTACATACGTTTGTCATTCCGTCTGGGTTTTTGTAGACAGCACGACGTAAACACGAAAATTACATCACCTGCCTCGAGGTAGACTAAATACCAGCTGCACTCTAAGTGCTATAATTCCAAACAAACTCGCATGCACATTTTTGCATTAAACATATAGCAAATCTAGCTTAATGAGCACAAATAATATAAAACAAAAGCAAAAAAAAAAAAAAAAAAATTACAAAAAAAAATTCAAATCGGAACTGTCAATAAATGCTTAAAAAAACTTTTTGCTCCGCTTTTAGCTCGACCAAATATGTACGCACAAATGCAATAAGGTAACACCTCGCAAAATAATTTCGCAAGTTGCGTAGATATTTTAATTTGATCACATGCTTATTTGTACCTACATTTGGTTAGGGTAATTAAAACTAAAAACAGATTAGTTAAATTGTGCGAAAAAATTACTCAATGAATATTTCAATGAGCATTCTCTTCACTAAATATAGAATTTATTTAATTAATTGATTTGCTGAAAATTTTAGTAGACTTAGCGGAAGAATAGATTAAATTCGAGTATGATTCATAATTCCAAGTTTACCGGTCAAATTGATAAATTTGCACAGTAGTAGATCAGACATTGGCTCAGAGGTAAAAAAAAATTGTCAGCCTAGAAAGCTAGGCGATAGAATTGAAACTTCATGGATCTCGATGGGCACTTGAAATTAAAATACTCACCCTAGCCAGCAAGTTTTATGAGATAGAAATATTTCGCCGATAACAGAGGCCACTATTCATTATTCTGGAATTTTTAAGGGTGTTAGGTTAATGAAAAAAGATAGTTGACCTTTCCGCCTCCATTTATAAAAAATCTACTCATTCACTTTCATACTTTCATGTTTAAGAAAAGATACAATTGGTTTGTGGTATCAAAAATATGAAATGAAAACTCGTGATTGTAAATTATTTAACCGTAGAACAGTCTTTAATTTTTACGACGTAAACAACCTTAGGGTCGTTTTTGACCCTGACTATTTTATTATGAATGCAAAAATCATACAAAGTTTTATTTATAAAAGAAAAGTTTAAAACTCATATTTTTATTCAATAATAAGGGAAACAATTTTTTAATAATTTTTTAAACACTGTACACAAATATTTCTATTGTGAACATTTTTGCAAACATTTTGTTCGCATATGCAGCAGACTAATTCCAACTTGTTTTCTTTTGTGTCCGCTTTTTCTTGGACACACATTGTACATCTTCCACGTTTTTTAATTTGTGGTGGTATTGTTAAAGGTTGTCTAGATGATGGGCCAGCAGAAAAATTTACGGCTGGTGAGTCGGCATCAATTATTTTTCGTTTTAGTGACTGAGAAAACTTATTTCGTGTGCCACTGCTAAATTTATACCAAGATTACGCAAATACTTTTTACGCGATTGTTTGCCATGCTTATCTAAAAACTCATGATTACATTCTTTATATATAATATAAGCATTGAACGCAGAAATATCCACTATGTTGGCAAAAACACACATCGGCCAGCGTTTTGATTTTCGTTTGCAACTGTAACCTGATAACATTTTGTCAGCATTATCAACACCGCCCTTCGTTTCGTTGTAATATTTTATTATTGCTGGAAGCTTTTTGGGTTCAGGCCCAACATCAGGTGAATGGTGTAATGTACTCTGAACAATTGTGCATTTATTTTTATGGCTGATATACGAAACCAATGTAGTGTTTGTTGCAAAGGCAAAAGAGGAGGAAAAAGGAGGTTGCTTCTTTTCCAACAAGAGTTTAGGTGGAATACTCCGCTTATTTTTTCGCAACGTTCCAACCATTGTTAATTTTTTTTCCAACAGTTTTTGACCTAATTCATATGACGAAAAGAAATTGTCCATCGTTATATTGTGGCCTTTTAAATCCCGAATCAAATCTAATACTACGCGTTGGCCCTGGTTACGCTCCGGTAAAGCACCCGTCGATCTTCCCAAGTAGGGCTGTATGTTCCATACGTAAGAAGTTTTAGCACACGCAAGCATCCAAAATTTTAATCCATACCTTTCAGGTTTGCTCGGCATGTACTGCCTAAATGCGCAACGGCCATGAAAACCCAACAATTGTTCATCAATAGTGACGTATTCACCAGGGTTATAAAAATTTGGAAGCAAATCAACCCATTTTTCCCACAATTCACGAATCGGTGCGAATTTATCATTTGATTAGAGTTGATTTCTTCTGCGATTAGCTGTGTCGTCAAACCTAAGAACTTTTGTTACATACAGAAATGTGCGTAGGGACATTATACTTCTAAATATCGGCCGACCATAATCTTCATCAAACAAATCTTCCACACGTTCACTCTTCGATCTGTGAAAATTAGTACTCAAGTGAATCAAAATAATTTACGCATGAAATAACTTACTTATAAACACCTGCAAGAATTAAAACTCCTAAATATACATATAAAAACTATTGTCGGTCGAAAACGACCCTAAGATCGATAGAGCTCAAGTCAATATTTAGTTTAAATATTTTGTCAAAATATTGCTTTTATTAAACTTTTTCAATGCTTTACCCACCCAGCAACAAAGTCACAGAGTATTGGATAAATATATTAAATCTGAAGTAGTTAGTTTGTAACTTAAAATGTAAGTTTGATCGAAAACGACCCCAAGACTGTTCTACGGTTAAATACCTTATGAAAATTGCATCTATTGTCGTGCCTGATCTGGTTGTTGAGTCTTTGGGATTATTATTCCTTTTTAAATTAAATTTACTTTCTAAAAATTGTACAAGTGGTTGAGCTTCTTCCAAGGCAAAATTGACATTAAAATCACCGCTAAAAATCATTGGCATAGTGTGCAAATCTTCTCCTATTTCTGCTGCACCAGAGGGAGTATATGCCAATAATGCTCTATGTATGAATTTTATTATATCGTTAATTCTCTGATTCGGAGTGATGTAGAGAACAATCATTGCCACACTCTGTCCGATTTGCTACCCCCTCTCTCGTTTTTTCCTGCTCCGAATCTGTCGCGTTTTCGTTTCTCTCTCATGTCTCCTTCCATCCGACTGCCCCAACACGCGCGCCATCCCCTCCCTTTTCCTGTCGCTTTTTCGTTTCATTCGATATTGCAATTACAGCCCAAAGAGCGCAAAGAAATTTCACTCAAAAAAAAAATTAATATTTGGGGTCTCCTTGCGGAACATCCTATATTAAAATTATAAATAAAGAGGTAAGTAACTCAGAGTAATAATTTCATAACCCAGACATTATCTTGCATCAAATAAATCTGATAACCCAGACTTCTTTTTAGAAATTTTCTTTGATTTTCTGCTGCATTTAATGAAATTTAAAATCAAAATCATTTTTGCAGGTCTTTGTACAAATAAGGAAATGCTTGGTATGCTTGGATTCTAATTTGATAAAAGTGATCGCTTCGTTTAGCCAAAGCTCTGTTAATGGAATTCCATCCGACTTATTCGATGGCTTCCTCATCATTGTCGAAAAATAGCGATTCGTTTAAAATTATTGCTAAACAAAAAAACAAATCGAAAAATGTTATTGTTCTTTATTTATGACAAAATATCCTGCTTTCTCGTAAGTCGGTCTTCACGAAGAAATTGCTGAGGATTGAATTACCAAGTTGTGAAATTCTGTTTTAAATAAAAAAATTAATTTTGCAAACAGAAGTGTTTTTGAAATAAACAAACCCCTAATTATGTCTGTTCCGCATTTCAATTCCGATAAAATTTTGCAAAATCAAAATGGATTGGTGGTTGGGTTTTATTTTCGATTCCAAATAAATTTTTTGGGTTTGAAAAGTTTTGCCACTGACTTGTCGGAATGAAAAGTATTTGCCAACCAAATCTTTTATATTTCAAAATTTATATTATTGGAAAGATCTTTTTCCCGCCAAATTCTTTTATTTACAATCTATCTCTACTCAGGACAATAAGTAAATGTTTTAAATATACATAACCTAATAATTTTGAGCCCCAGTAGGCATAAAAGTAATACCTAATTGTATACTTGGCTTAAGCTATAGATAACACAGAAACTTAGTGACTATTTATTTCCTGTACAGGAGGTCTAGAACATGAAACCGTTTCAGACGAAACGTTTCATCTGTTTCATCCAATAACGCAATAGCTAATGGGTTGCAATGATTGCTCAGCCTTTCAAAATATCTAGAACTAAATTTCTTAGTTTCGTCCATGACACTTGGTATATTTAAATCCTTTTTAATTGTGTTATTGGAAACGAACCAAGGGGCATTTAAAATCATCCTAAGAGTTTTATTCTGATACCACTGTAAGATTTCGACATTTGAGTTGCTGCTGGATTCCATACGTCCAAACAGGCTTTAGTATGGCTTTGTACAATAAAATTTTGTTTTCAAAGCTTAATTCAGATTTGGGTCCAAGAGGCCAGTACATTTTAGTAGTCTTTACTTTAAGCTCTTTTCGTTTTGCTTTAACGTGGTTTTTCCACGTTAATCTCCTATCGAAATGGAGACCCAAATACTTAACTGTATCGGAGTTTGGAATCTCTGCATTGTTCATAATAATACTTGGACAGGAGTCTTTTTTCATAGTAAACGTGATATGTATAGATTTATCTGTATTAATTGCCATATTCCATTTTTTAACCCATTCCTCAGTAATTCTCACCTGATTCTGTATAATTTTCGACGCTTCAATCTTAGAATTGCTTGACGTAAGTATTGCAGTGTCATCCGCATAGGTGGCGACTAAGACGTTTTCAAGGAGAGACATATCCGAGGTGTAGATTGCATAGAGGATCGGACCAAGTACGCTTCCCTGTGGAATTCCAGCACTAATGGGCTATATTTTCGAGCATTCGTCTTTGATTCTTACGTAAAAGTATCTAGTTAAAATGTAGTTTTTTTCAGAACGAGGAAAAAAGGAGCAGGGAGCAGTTTTTTCAGTTTATAAATCAACCCAGTGTGCCAGACTCGATCGAAAGCTTGCTGAGTATCTAAAATACTGCTGAACAATATTCTTTACATTCCAGCGTATTGCTTATAAAACGAACAATACGATGGCATTGTTCAAGTGTACCGTGTTTGTGACGAAATCCGAATTGATGTTGCGGAACGATGAGGTTTTTCTCTAAAACTGTTAACTGGCAAGAATTACATATAAGTAAATTATTGCTCTAATCTGTATTCACTTAGCTTGATAAATCTGTATCAGAAAATTTGTATTTGAAACATAATAAGATAAACATAGGGAAAATGATCTTGATTCCGATTCAGCGCATGCTTCACAAATAATTTGCGAACTTAACCCTGCTGTTAGGTTAAGACCATTTGGCCCAATTTTTTTTTTGTTTTCTTTGTAACTTTGGAACGGTGATATATACTGTCTAAATTTTTCAGCTCAGGTGGTCTTTTTATAAAACAATATTATGGGCGAAAATTTAATTCTCTGACTTAAAACTGGACTAAGATAAATTGAAAATTACGAATCTTAGGTTAAGGGACCATTTGGTCCATAGTATATTTTCTTTGATTTTCTTTACATTAATTTTCCAAAAATAAGTATTTATTAGTTTGTTCGATATTTTTTGGCACTACATGATGAGCAAAAAAATGTTTCTCGGTTGGTTTTGCAAATAAACGCACTGCAAATGGAGCATTTTACATCGGACTTAGACTTGCAGCAACTACAAATTCCTCGCTTTCGAGCTCCTGAACTAGAAGCATTTTTAGAGCAGGCCACTGGTGCTGGGTTTTACCAGAGTTGAGTAAATAATAAAATAATAATATTTAGCAAGTATTGAACCAAACTAAATATAAATACTAAGATTAAATTGTTATTTTGTATGAAAACTGCAGTATGGACCAAATGGTCCTCTAACCTAAGATTCGTAAGTTTTTTTTAACCTAACAGCAGGGTTAAACTTTTACGCTCGTGGTAATTATTATTCATTTTTTATTCGTTCGGGCTTTAGTAGATGCTTGAAAAACGTTATAAAAACACATTTGTGCTATTAAATTAATGAGTTTTGCGAAAATATTTTATTTTATTCACAGTTTTTGCACAGAATCTGCAACAGGTGGCAACCCTTAAGAATGTTGTATAATGGAAATTTCTTTATAGGGCGCGCTTGCTTGGAATCCACCTTTCGTTATACGCCCGCGCGTAATATCAGCTAATGGTTTTCGTGGCTCTAAACCCCCAATAGCAATCCCCCTTGTATCGGCACAGCCAAAAAGCATTGCTAAATTATAAAATTGCTAAATTGACAATAGCTGTTCAAACTGATTATCGAAAATGATTGGAAAACGATCCGATAACTATTCTAAATTTATTCGAACTCACTCGAAATTAAGAAGACCACCAGAAAGACGAGTCGGAATTGCATCAATTTTACTTTTCAAACCGAATCGCAACAGGCCCGATTAGTTCGATTAGTCAGCAGTGCAAATTGAGCACTTCCAATGCATTCCTCCAGCATTTTTAAATAGTCCATATCTATTTTGTGTGGAATTATATTTTAATAAAACTATTAAAAATCAACAAGAATTTTTCGGCACTTGAAACTTTAAATTTAATGGGCTACAAAACTGCATACTCAAAATATTTCATATAATTCTTATTAAAAAGTTTAAATATTTTAAGAAAAATTTTTCAAATTTGATGAAGTTTTGTAAATTTCGTAAAAAGTTTGAAACTTTTACTGTTATACGATAGCTAATGTTGAACAATGAGATATAGTATTTCACAAAACAATGTTCTAAAAATAAATAAATAAAAATAAGTGGCCCGCTGTATTACATTGAATTTTGTTGTTTCAAGTATGGGCCAAGCTTTTTCCCAAGGTATTCAAAAAAAATTTTTAAATGAAAAACTTTTCAATAGGTAACATTCTACGATTAGCTATTTCAGTCCTATTTTTTTTGATGTTAAATATTTTTAATTTGTATAAGCGGTTTATTTATTATAAGGAAATGACTTTTATTTCGGCGACTTTATTATAAAAGTTTGCATTCTTGCATATGAAATTCGAGCAAATTGCATTTAGTAGTTAATAAAGTATAGAACATTTTGATTTTGTAAATCACCGCTAAATGAGAGCTGGACAATTTTTGGAAATTTTGCTTACTGGCTTAGAGCGCAAAAACTGAATTTGGTGGAAGTTTCCGAGATATACCTATTTGCTCAAAAGCGGGCGGAGCCATGTTTATTTTCAATATTTTTTCTTTCCGTGTAGCTACTTACCTAACTTCATTCTACATATTAAAGAAAATTACTATTACTGTCGTATGCGAAATGGGCGTGGTTTTCGATTTTTAAATGTTGAAAATTTCAACTTATTGACTAAAGAGCTTTGCTTGTTGGTTGAGCAAATTGGTTGAGCAAATTGGGGAGCTTAACTGACGTAAACATCGCTTTTGTTTTGGATTTTTTGCAAATTACCGGCACATGAATGATTTACGTGTTTTTGGTCCGCTTGTTTTATAATTTTCAAAATCTTGCATGCTGACTTGAAATCGAATATGTGAGTAGTATTTGCCAGAGTTTTCGTCATCCTTCTTCGTCTAAAGTGGGCATTGTCACGCCCATTTTTCTTCCCTTCTTTAATCGAATGATGGTTATCAAATTTAAGAAAATTATTTGAGTCTGACTCATGTAAGTTCCTTTTCGATTGACAAAGCGCTAAACATTGAACAACATATTGTTTGAAACCATTTAAATAAGGCTGGATACCGGTCATGTTCCATCAGGACAACGCCAGGGCACACACATCGATAGTCTCTTTCTGTTTATGGCAAAAGATTTTGCTAGTGAAATTTCGCCTCAAGAGCAGCTTGTGAAAATCGACTTTACCAGTTTTTTGCCAATACAGACGAGGTTTTCTAAGGGAGTGGCACTTTGAATATGCCTTGAAAATGTCACCAAGTTATCGAGAAAAACGGTTTATATCTGACCTAAATGGGATTATTCTAACTATAGTAAATGAAACCTTCAATTTAATGGTACTTTTCCATGGGGTTCTGTTTACTAGAACTAATATTTGCTTTACTATCATGAATATAACAATGCAAAAAAGCAAACAAGAATTTCGCTAATTCTTAAACACAGAAACCGATGAATCAATTACAATTATGCTTTTGTATCTATGTATGTCTGATGGAACAATTTCCGAAGAGCTGTGCAAATTTTTTTATCCGATTGCTTAGCTTACCAGCAGCACAACTACATCGGCGAGCCTTAACCCTCGAGAACATACGCTATGAGCATTTTGCTCAAGCATTTCTTTATTATAGATACCACAGTTCTTTGTTCTATGTTCTATTTTCGCACTCATTGCTTTCAGCAGCTTCGTTAGTAGGTGGGATTTTCCCTTAACCGAGCAATTGTTTCGGGCAGTCAACGATCGCAGCTTTCTGCAGGTGCTTATATTTTAAGATCGTTGCTCACTGCGGACTTGCGTTTTAATTGCATGCTGGTTATTTTTACAGTACCTATGCTAGTATTTCCTAGCATTGCTGAATTGTGAGGGAAATACCGAGAATTTGACTCAGAGGAGAAATTGCCTTTGAATTAATAAAGCTAAATATTTCAAAACGGCAGGTCACGCAAATTGCAAAAAATTACTTAAATGATACCTAGGAATGATTTGCACCGGCTATCGGTCTGAAATTGGTTTTTTGTGAGCTAAGCCCGTGGAGTAAGAACGGCGTTCGAAAAACGTATGCATTTTATGTGAAAAATCACTCTGCACGGAATATATCAATCAAAAGTGTTCGAGCTGCTTCAAAAGTAGCTTATATAACTGTTTTACAGTTATTTGTTTAGTTTGTTGTAATAGATATGTTTGTTAAAGTACTAAAATTTGAACTCGAATTTTTTGGTTATATTTTATTTCAGTGAATTAATAAAATGTTCTTAATTGAATTCTTTAAATAAAGACACAATTTCAACACCAGGAACTTGGTAATATTACAACATATGTAAATAACTACATATGAAAAAATTTATATGTATCAAAAAATTACATTATTACATGAAGTGTGCTAAATGCTCAGGCTCGGCAAACGGTGCAGCTCGAGCGAGTTTCCAAGGTTAAATACCAGCAATATCTTCTATACTAACTTGATATAAAAGGTTCAATGAATTTTTTTCATTTGCTGATGTTATGCGAACTTTATTATAAATTTGGTGAAGTTTGGTGGCATAGTTTTTGAGATATCGCTGGTTGTTCAAAAGTGGGTGGTGTCACGCCTGTTATCATTTTTTTTTATTAGATATATTTGCTAGTGGAACTCCACTCTTTATAATAGTTTTAATTAAATTCTCTTTAAAAGTTACTTAAATACCGCGTTTTTTTGATTTTTAAAAATTACCATTGTATGATAATTGGGCGTAGTTTTGGTCCGATTTATACAATTTTTGGAATTTTACTTACCCATATTAAATGTGATATGTCTACCAAATTTGGTAGACTTATTTTATTATTATTATTATTATTTAGATACTGCTATTAATATCAGTACTAAAAGTTTTTGAGCATTGGCTGCCAAGGCCATCAGCTCGGATTAGTGTGTCGGGTTTGGATTATTTGTTAGATTGTCATGTGTTTGTCGTTTGTCGTTTATTGGTTCGGAGTTTAATATTTCCTTTTTTGTGTGGGTGTATTTATGGCATTTGTTGAGGATGTGGTCTAGTGTCTGGATTGTGTTACAGTTGTTGCATATGGGATGATTTTGTTTTTTTAAGATGTATTCGTGGGTTTGAGTTGTGTGACCTAAATGAAGGCTTCGCGCCTGGTTTTGAAACCGTGTGTATTTGTTGGGTTGTGTGGAGGGTTCCCATCCTTGTTGAGGCTGTAGTAATGTTCATGTTTGTAGTATTTTAGTGATTGTCGCCGTTTGCTTATGTTGCATGAATTTATGTATCTCTTTATGCCTTCTAGTCTTTCTGAAAGGGTGCGTTGCATGCAAATTTGGCTGCATTGTCGGCAAGTGTGTTTCCTTCGATACCTGTATGCCCCGGAACCCACAGTATCTTTAGAGTTTTGCTATTTTTTAATAGAAGGTCTCTTATCTGGTTAATTGTTTCCCAAATGTTGCAGATAGGATTACTGACCGCTTGGATCACCGATAAGCTGTCAGAGCATATTATTGTTTTCTCCTTTTTCTGCAAAGATAACGTTAGGGGCTCGTGTATTGCTGCTGCTTCTGCCGAAAATATTGAGGAGTAGGGGAACATGCTTTTTAAGCTTAGAAATGTGCCATCCTTGGATGTTACGCTGAAAACAACGTTGCCTTCGGTTTTTGATCCGTCAGTAAAGACGATGGTCCAGCCGTTATTTTTGTAAGCAATACTCTTCTCAAGGAAGAGTTGTTTAAGTAATAGATTAGAGGTGTTATCTTTTTTTTTTTTTTTGGCTATATAATGCGATATCACATGTGCGGTTGCTTGGTTCCCAGGGTGGATTGTAATGTGGTAGCGTTTGCGGTTTTGTTTCTAGGTTGTAGCTGCTGTAAAGTTCAATAACTTAAATTGCATGGTTTCGGAGATATATTTATTTGCTCTAAAGTGGGCGGTGTCACTCCCATTTCCATTTTGTGTTTTTTTTTTTTTGATTCGGTGTGTTTGCTGCTGTAGGCCCATCCTTTGTTTCAAATTTGAGCGAATTACCTTCAATGTTAACTTAAATATCGTTTTTTTTTTATTTTTAGAAAATTACCGTTATATGAGAGATTGGCGTGGTAGAATTTGGTCAAGTAGTTTCGGAGATATAAAAAGTGGGCGGGGCTTTGCAATACCATAGTACCCTGGGTCCACGGCAATGTGGTTACCAAGTTTCGTTAAGATAGCTCAATAGTTATTCGAGTTATCCGACTGACGCACGGACGGACGGACACACAGACATCGCTTAATCAAATTCGCTACTAATTCTAAGGATTTTGATATACATGTACATATATGTCTATATCTTACTTGATTATCTTATGCTGTTACAAACAACCGTTAGGTGAACAAGTTTATAATACCCTTTGCGTCAGTGCGCTTGGGTATAAAAATGTATGAGTAATGAACTTATCTTAACAAAAATGTAAGTCAAATTTATTTAATTTTAAAAATACAGCCATAAAGCCGCTATGTTTATAATATAAAATTACTCAAAGTCTGCATATTAATAGCCAAAGTCAAAGTCAAAATAAAGCAAAAAAATTTAGTGCCAAAAAAAATATAACTATATCTAGGTACACAATATGAAAACTCAAAAAAAAATAAGCACATTCAAAGATTGACAGCTCATATTTGTATGATTTCATATTTTTAATAAATTTAAACATAATCTATACAGCAGATATGTTTTGAGCAGGCCGCTGACACAATGCGCGATATAACATAAGCGATAGCGAGCGTTCGAGTTCGTCGTTGCTTAGGTATTTCGTTTACATGCTAGAAGCGTATTAATTGCGTTGTTATAGCAAAACCAAAAACCAAAAAAAAAAAATGAAAAACAAAAAAAATTAAAAATTAAAAATTAAAAATAAAAATATATTGCTGCTATTTATTTACAAAAAAAAAAAAGAAAAAACAAAATAAGAAATACATTTTAATATTGCATATTTTTGCAGGTGCTACCTGGTGTTAGTTACTTCAGCTCAGCTGTCGCAGTTTGCTAACAACGCCATGATTAGTTGTTTATTTGTCGAATAGCAGCGCTTAATCTGCGTAAATCAAACACGCATTCAACACACACCATTTGGCTAATCGCCATCATCATTAGACATAATTCAAAAAAAAAAAAAAAAAACAATTGACACAACAGTAAACAGTGGTTTGTGCTGCAAGTAGGCAAACCCCCTAAAAAAAAAAAGAAAATTAGCAAAAAATCAGCTACAAATATGCAGTGCATAAATATAAATTATTACATTTGATTTCTGCACATTTTTATTTTATGTAATAGGCGTACGCATTCATATTTTTATGCTTCTATATAAATGTGTATTGCCTATTGGAAAAAAAATGTTACTATGTATTCAAAAAAAGCTGCCAGTCAATGCATACAACTAACTTGGAGGTAATAAAAATAGCTAGTTCTAAATGCTCAAAGTAAATACTAAAATAATCAGTTTCGCAAATCAGAGTTGTTGTTGAAAAATGCGTAGTAATAAATAAGTTTTCAAAACATATTTATTGATTAAATTTATTTGTATGCTATAAGCAATTTTACTGTGTCTCTTAATAATGGATTCTTATAGAAATTTAGGCACCTTTTGTGCAAATTTTAGCGCGTTATAAGTACCTTCTTTTTTTGTAAATTTACTTATTTATTTATGAACTTTTATTATCCACAATATTTTCCAAAATACAATATCTGTAATTTCTGCATTAAAAAACTATTTTGTTGGCTTTTGCGCCTTTTTCCACAAATCATGTTTTTTTTTGAGAGGTTTAAAATATTGTTGTCAAAATGTGATGCTTTATTTATGTACAGTTCTTTTTTCATAAAAAGTTTACTTGTAAGAAAAGCTTTTTTTCATTAAAAAATTCGCTAAAGCTTCTGGCAAACAAATACGGATTTAAGCAACATGTTCACATTGTTTAGGACGGTAGCCGTCACTGCAGCATGAACGGCGAAGGCGCGGCTCGGAAATCAGTTTTTTCCCTCTGCCCAGGCAGTCCGGCTTTGTATTCCGTCCATTCAGACCGCCTGCCCAGCACAAGAATCGACGATCGACTGGCGTGGGAGCTCGTCGTTTCCGACCAGCTCAGCATCAGCGAACGGATGGCTCGGGAACACGTCCCTTTCCGGCCATTTGATAATCAAAAGAATTGCCGACGAGTTGACTCGGGAATACGTCCTTACCGAACACAGCGACGAAGCGCCCTATACAATTACCCACAACGAAGGGAAAATACGCTCCAAATAGCGCGACAACAACAACAACCAACATTCCGATCGGGCCGTTTGCTCGACAGCGCAACCGCCCCTCTCATGATGGCATTTGAGGCTATCTCTCCAATGGTAATAGTGTAAATAGAGGCAGGCGGTCGCCTGCATTTAGTGCGGGTCTTAGTGGACCCGTGCGCGTCCAGCACGCTGATATCTGGCGAATTGGCGTGAACGCTCAGACTCGAGCAAGTCAATAAGTGTCGGGGGTGACATGCTCACTGGTGTTAAGGGGGAGAAGAACGGCGTCGCGGAAAAGGTAACGGCGCAAGCCATCGTGGTCGATGGGTACCACCGCATGAGTCCGCTAACGAGCCTCGACCCCAAGGTCGCGGCTCCGTTCCGACTCATGCGGTTGGCCGAACCAGAGTTCTACGTGGCGGCTCCTGTGCGACTGACGTTGGGCGTCGACATACATGCGCAAATCATGTTAAGCGGCACCCCACCTGCATCAATCGGCGGCTTGTTGGCTCAGGGCAACCATATTTGGGTTGATACTCTCTGGAGCCCAACAGAAATTAGTTGATTAATTATGTAAACATACTTAGATTAATGTATATAAAACAACAATAAAGTGCACTAAAGTTGCAAAAAGAAAAAAAAAACAAAAAAAGGCCACGCATGTTCTTCCTTAATGTATGTTTATTTATTACCGTCCTTCTAAGTAGAACACAGAAGACGATAACGGAGAGGAACACGGAGCGGCTCAAGGCAATAATAACCAGCAGAATTGGAAACAAACAAAAAAACATTTTTTAATTAAACAAGTGATGTGGTGTGAACTGGTAGTTGGAGGATGTTCTCATATTTAGGACGGTAGCGTAAATAATTTTCTAACCGCCCTAATATGTATACTCATATACACCGTATTTCCCGCCGGATAATTACTTTCGTTAAGTCAGGATCTCAGAGGAATACGTCGACTACCACTTCGCACCACAAGGTCAAGTCATCATTTGCCATCAGTTAGCAACTCATTTTATATATTTGATATACATATATATATTTTATTAAATTCAACTTGAATTAACCGAACCGCATTTCTCTCTTTATTAAAAAAAAAAAAAAACCATTTATGAGTCTGGACTGCTTCCTTGGGAGACACGACGACCATTTGTACAACATATACACACTCATTATATTTTTCACATTGTAGCTGATCTTTGTCAGACTATGCATTCTCTGTGCTTTAAGTTTCACATACTATTTAAAATAAATTCATAATTTTCATAGCGTTAACATCGCATTTTTTTTCAAAGTTAAACAGTTTTTAGTCTTAATATTAATGTATGCTAAAAATAAGTTTAATTTAATCTTTCCACCTTAAAACTATAAACCTCACATACAAATAAAAAAGCCGATAAGTGTGACACAGACAATTCAGTTTTTTATTCCTAAATTGTTCTTGATTACAGTAAGACTATTGGTTGAGAGTACTTTGATCTGAAAACGCAAGAGTTCTGCCCTCTATTCTGCCCATTTACTTATACAATTTTATAATTGCTTTCTGAGGTAGCATGATTTCTTACATCCGCTCGGACGACCCATCAAAAATTGCCACTCACCTTTACGAAATTGCGCCAAGTGAGACCAAGACTTTCTATACTTGGTACTTCCATTTGACCTCGGGTCATATGAGCTTTCATCGTCCACTTTTGGGGGCCAAGTTAAAGGATTTCTAAGGGAGTAGCATCACCGAGACATACGACAAGCCAACACAATCGAAAAAACTCTGATGTTTTGACTATGGCCATGCCAATATTGAGCTCGTACAGTTCAGCGTTCTCTCTTTTTTCGATTTCACTCGCCTAAATAAACGGAGCTACATATCTTAACTAGAACAGTTGTCATGTAGTCCTCGTTCGACCTCGTTCATTTTCCTGCACCATAAAAAGGACGGGAATGATGAGAGATTTGTAGAGTAAATTCTCATCGTCGAATTAATACCACGAATTATTTGCGATATTTGGCTAATTAGATTTAATTAATATCTTTTTTAATTCTGAGTTGTATCCACTTCTATATTGATTGCATTTGTATTTTGCTTATTATCAATGAGGAAGTAAAACCAACTGGAAACTGCCAACGTTTCGAAATGATATACAGCTTGATCCAGCAGTTAGCTGAAGGTGGGGAGGGAAGTTACGGTGTTCTTAGTTCATGCGTAGTTAGATACAATAAATGGAGTTAAATTAAAGTGAGTTAAAGTGAGGTGTGGTAAGTTGACGATAAATGCGGTAAGTAGCATAACATAATGACTAAATCTCATAATATAATACGTTTTTACCCTTACCTATGCCTCTTTATATTTTTACCTATACTTCTCCAAGTGTAAACGAATTTTTGGAATTTCTCGGCCACATCGCCACTTATCGCGTAAGTTTTTAGTTCAAATACATACTTTAATTGGCTAGGATATTTTTTAAATATGATCAGAATCGGAAAGTAAATTCAGTGTTTAGGAATATCCCAACCCCTACGCTACCTATCAAGTAAATTATTGGTCGAAATATTTACTTTCACAGTTAGGTTAGGTTAGGTTAATGTGGTAGTTTCCGCAGTAGGAACTCACTTAGACATAGTGGAGAAGTCCATTGTGATACCACCTGTTATCTGAACGGTAACATAAGTCGGATATAACAGAGATTAACCGGAGAAACGTTGCGTACCCCGAATGAAGTCACGCAAATTAACAATTTCCACCCCTGAAAGCTCTTCTGGGGTATTAAAGAAGTAGCAGCCCAGGTACTTGAACCTCAGTCTCGCAAAGCCAGGGCAGCTGAGCAGAAGTTGAAAAGATGAATCCACCTCATCATCCTCCATACAGTTACGGCAGAGAGGGTCATATAGTCACAGCATGAATACCTATACTAGAATATCCGGTCAGAAGTGCTAAGGGCTCCGTCAAAGGATTTGAGCCAATTTGAACTCGAAAACGATCCATCAGAACTAAAAAGAACGATAAAAGCTGTACGCGAATGATTTCAAAGAAATTTCTCCATTTTAGTAAAAAAAAAGAACCTAGGTAATAGTCTTAAATTGAGTCACCTGTCTATGCATTTAACATTCAAAGCAAACTTAAGAAGCTTAAGGAGTTACAGAAGTAAAAGCGAAGGGAAGGATGCAAACTGCTGTTAAAGCAGAAAGCCGAAGGTCAGAAAAACCTTTTTTCTAACGAAAAGCTCTTTTCATTACAGCAACCCCATGACTCTCCGGATATCGGCTGTATTTTGCAGTCTATAATGTCCGATATTCCTAAAACTAAGAAATGTGTGGAACGGTTCCAAAATATTTCTTCCTTGATGTTATAGGGTGTAATTTGCAACAGCGGCAATCTTCCACTTCTTTTCATCGATAAAGGCGACAAAATCAATAAAGTTTTAATATAGCAATTGAAGCCCAACACAATGGATATGAGAAATTGGTCATTTTGTTTTCACCAAGATTTTTCCCTCCCTTCCACAAAAAGCGTGAACTCAAAATTGGTGTCGAGAAAATTTGCTTAGTTTCATATCAGCAGAAGCATGGCCGCCGTATTCTCTAGACTCCAGCCCATGGAATTATTTGCATTGTATTTGGGGCTACATGCTCAGCAAAAACCATTTTAATAAAAACGTGGTACGAAATTGCGGAAAAATCTTTTGCGTGGTCTGCGAAAATTTCCACAAACTTCTGAGCCAAGTCCAAAAAGTCAAAGGTAAACGGTTTAAAATTGACGCATAAATTTTTTCACGAATAATAGATACATTTTTTAACGAATTGCTATTTAATCGAAAAAAATTATTAATTGTAGACGCGGCAGTTATTATTCCACACGCTGTATATATTTACTCCGATTTTTTATATGAAAATTGATTAAAGCAAGTGAAGGCAACGAGCGCAAGGATTATGTTGAGCAGTGAGGAGGATTTCTCGATGGACGGCCAGAGCCATGCAGGTCGAACACAGAACTATACAAATAGGCTGTACATGCCAACGAAGTTATTGGGTCCTCTGATTATATAAATAGTTTTAAATTTTTTGGTTTAAAATATCATAATAAATTGAATGGAAAAATTAACTTCTGTAAGAATTTTTTCTTTTTTTTTCCTGAACTGGTGTTGGAAACCGTGAAAAAATTAATATCTGTTTTTGTAAACAGATAATCCGATAACCACGTATTTATTTGTTTTCACTTTAGACAAAGAAAAAAATTTATATTATTGTTTTCAATTAAGATTTTGCTACAAATAAGCTTCCAAAAATTGCCAAAAAGCAAATATATTACCATATTATACGAAAACCCATAAACCATACACTTCGGTTAAAAAAATCAGCAAAACGGCAACACTGAATGCAGCTACAAAAAAGAGACACACAAAAAAAAAGAGAAGAAATATCGGGTGTTTTTTTTACAGGTTTGTTTTTCGAATAGAGATAAAACTGGCATTTTGTGGTCAAATCTGGCAACTCTAATGTCATTTATGTTCAGTTTGGTTTGCCATTTCATCCTGAACAGGTTGACAAAAGAACAACGCTTGCAAATCGTGCAAATTTATTTCGAAAATAATGGTTCAGTTCGCGAAGTTTACCGCGAGCTCCGTCAATTTTATGGTCGACATAATCGTCCATCAGAGCAATTAATTCGGTTAACCATGGATCGTTTTCGCACTACGTTTACTCTATGTGATAATACGCATCCGCAGAGACGTCGAACAGTGCGCACCGAAGAAACAATTGCCGCTGTAGAGCAAAGTGTTGAAGAGGACCCGAATGAATCGATTAGTCACAGTGCACAGCAATTGGAGCTTTGTCCATCAACTTTATGGAAGATTTTGCGCAAAGATCTTGGCTTGCGACCTTACAAGATCCAGCTTGTGCAAGAATTAAAGCCGCGAGACCATGCAATGCGTCGTGATTTTGGTGTATGGGCCGAAAATGAGATTGATCTCGATGCTGATTTTCATCGCAAAATTTTGTTCAGTGATGAGGCTCATTTTTGGTTGAATGGCTACGTCAACAAGCAAAATTGCCGCATTTGGAGTGAAGAGAATCCACATGAGACCCTTGAAACGCCATTACATCCACAAAAACCGACTGTTTGGTGTGCTCTATGGGCTGGTGGAGTCATTGGGCCATACTTCTTCCGCAATAATGCTGGAGAGGCAGTTACCGTTAATGGAGACCGGTATAGAGCCATGATAACCGACTATTTTGTTCCCGAATTGGATGGCATGAATGTGGATGAGTTGTGGTTCCAACAAGACGACGCTACATGCCACACAGCGCACGTCACAATCGATTTATTGAAGGAAACATTCGATGAGCGCATAATTTCGCGGAATGGACCTGTAAATTGGCCACCAAGATCGTGTGATTTGACACCATTGGATTATTTTCTTTGGGGATATGTGAAGTCGCTCGTCTACGCCAACAAACCAGAAACGTTAGGGGAATTGGAAGCCAACATTCGTGGCGTTATTGCCGACATACGGCCCCATATGCTCGAAAAAGTGGTTGAAAATTGGACCTGTAGAATTGGCTTTATTCGAGCCAGCCGCGGCGGCCACATGCCCGAAATCATATTTAAACATTAATGGCATAAAATTATCCTTCCAATAAAGCCAAATTGATGGACCTTAAAACGATTTTCTTGTGTTTTATTTCAATTCGAAGTTCTATACCCCTAAAAAAAACACCCGATATAACAAATAACAGATTCTGTTACTACAAAAATAAAACCAACAATAACCACGCATTACACACAGCAGGACCAACTGGTGCGCGGCTGTGCGACAAAGTTGCACCCAATTAAGTCACTTAATGGCCAGTCGCATAAATTGAATATTGAAATGTTTTCGCAAAAATAAAATTATGAATAGACGAACACAACAAAACGTATGACGTAGCGTAGAATTCCTCACGCAACTGCGGTCTTTTGAATGAAAAATGCAAAATTTCAAAAAAAAAAACAATCAAGCATTTGCAGCCAATACCGAAAGGAACTGCAAAAAGTACTGCGTACTGTTTATATCATTGCTCTAGATCTGCAAACATGTCATTTATATGAAATACGACACAATAACACAAGTGATAAATAGACAAAAAAAATGAAAGAATAAAAAAAAATATTAAGCTCATACATAGCTACGTAATACCTAAACACTCCACTTTAATGCGTTTACTGCTTTTTACCTTTTTTTCTTTCCTTTGTTCATTGGTTTTGCCTGCAGACATTTTGGCTGCGCTTTACTTAGGTCTTTGGATTGTCGCGAAGTGGAAAAAGCATAAAATGAAAAAAAAAATCATTAGAAAAACAATAAAATATATTTTTCTTCGTTATTTTTATCACTTAATCCCCTTTGATGTGGCACTTTGCACATAACTGCCAGTTTAGTTAGTATTATAGTTTGTTATTGTATTTTAATTTTTTCTCATTTTTTATGTTCACCGCCTACTACATGTTTGTTTCTGCTATTCATTTATGCCGCTCAATTAGGCCCACTTGCTATTGCCGAAAGCAAGTGAATTGGAGTGATTATTTTTGTATTTAGGGTATACAAAACTTACGCCAGACAAAAAAAAAAAAAACAGACCGAAGAGGCATTTGGGCAGAAGCCGAAGCCGGCGTCGAGCGTTAGCATTTATTTCAGTATACTGTTCGATACCTAAGCCGAATCGAAATAGTACGCTTCTATGGCCAAGATTAGATGAGAAAAATACTATATCTGTAGAGCCTCAAAACAACAAACAGAAAGAAATCGGTATAATCGAAATGTGTTTTCCGACCTTGTGGGTGGAATTCTACCCATATTGAAATTTGTTTTTATTTGTTTTCGCTCTCCCCGTAACAATCTTCACATCGTCCACGTCCGTTTTGATTATTTGGCACTTCCTCCTTAAAACGTAGAATTCTACCCATAAGTTAAGAATACACATATTTCTTTTCACAAGTCCCCTTGTTTGTTACATACCAATCCAACTTTTTTTATTGGGCATATTTTTATACTAATATTAAAGTATGCTAGAACTTAAATTACTTGTTTTCGTTCAAATTAATTCACATAAACTAAGTGGGTTTTTCATTCTTGTCATTTCTAATTTACCTTGACTGCTCTGTAGCCACAGGCTTGCTTAGTTCTTTGAGCAAGGGAAACAAATGTTAGAGATTGTTTATATTTTTAAAATATGTAATCAAATTGTATTGTGATAATATTTTTTTTAATTTACGCTCATAAAAGAAGGTAGTAAAAATCAAGGAACAGTTGGAAGGAATGCCAATATTTCTTAAACAGAGAGAACACATTTTGCAATAATTATCGACCGAATGTAGACCCGACACTGGTTTGTTCGTGATTTAGTTTTTGATTTATGATAAAATACCTAACTTCCCCTTAATTTATTGACAGATTTTACAAGACGAAATTACTTTGTTCCATCGTAATGTGGTCATAAATTTAGAATCTACCATAAATTACAATTGTGTGTCCGGGCTTTTAGAGACGCTATAACTGCCTTGGAGATGTTTTCCCGAGTTCAATATAGTAGACCAATCGTTACACCTCACTGATAATGGGCGCAAATTGAAACTAGTAAGTTTTCTTCGAATACCGCGTTATTCGCTCGACTATGTCAACCTATGTTGCGATAAAGCTCATACAGCTAATCGTCCCAGACTCCAGAAATCTTTCTTAGAGTTGTTTTCTCTAACATTAAAATGGGCACCTCATTCGATGTTGTTAGTACCCAAGCTTTTGTGTTAATTTTTTTCATCGTTTTTTGCTCAATAGCCTACCCAACCCAAGGTAGGACTTATTGGCTAATAGATTTTTCACTGAAGTTCAAGGCTGACATTATTGTTGGGGTCAACTTTTCAATATTTTTGCTGTCAACAGTGATCCAAATCGAATGTGCTGCTCGTTCATCTGATGACAGAAGCTAGTTGGATCCCCTCCGGATCCATTCGCATCGCTTCTTTGTAATCACCTTGTCCGAACTCTCGTTTGTAATCATGGGTCTCAGAGATACTCCTCCCAATTCTAAGAGACTTGATCATTCGGCTCAACGTTATTGGGTTTGTAGACATACCAAATTAAGACAGCTTGGAAAATAGAAAACTCTCTTTTGTGCAATCGAAGACCTCGAAAAAGATATGCTCCTTTTTACTATTATTTTCCAACGTTTTGCGTTTTGTGAATATCAGGTCATTTATAGGTTAACGAGGTCGAAAGCCGGACAGTTAAAGACCGATCAATATGTTGAAGTTGAGCTGCCATCTTTCACACAATACGCTCGACAAATCTTCGTGTTTAATGTTAAGAAAACTGATCCCGCGATAGTTGCCGTATATTGTAGTTTTGCTTCTTTTGTGGATTGGGTGAATGCATTTCGATATCAACCAACAAGCAGGTATTAATTAGGCCATCTACATTTTACAAATATTTAAAATTTTAGTACAATTAAACAAACTGCAAAAAACTATAGCAAAATAGCCGAAGAACTTTGGTTGTCAGTGCTAGAAAGTTATTGCTTTAAATTACACTAAAATAAATATAATAAGATTTCATCTCGCTCGAACTATGTCACTTCCTTGTTAAAATGTACTACCTGACTGGGCGAGCTTTGCCATAACCTACAAACTAAGAGAATGCGTTATGATTTTATATATTTATGTTCATATCTCGGTTTCAGCGCCATCTATCGATTCAGTTTTCAAACAAAATACTTTTTTTTATATTTATGAAATTAGACAGTAAATATGGTGTTTAAGAATATCGCGGCTACAGAGGCACTTATTGCGCCAAACTTTAAATTTGTTTATATAATTCATATTTATGGGGCGAAGTTAAATAAAATCGGCCATACATATGGAAAAGAAACCGTAAACCACAAACATTGCTCTTGCAATAGCTTCCAGTGAATGATTCCAAGGAATATATTTATATCCTCTGAAGATAAATGCGTCTTACTAAAAATAAAAAGCTGAACGCAAGGCTCCCAGGGAAGATATCATCTTCGAAAGAAGATTTAATATCGAACTAGATAATAAAACAATATGGAGCGCATCTTCAGTAGAAAGACAAATCTAGTCAAGCGAACTGCATTGTCACCAAAATCTATACGACTCTGTAAGGTTTAGAAGCCGGTGTCTTTGGTCCCAGAGTACACATGTCTGTGCCAAGGGGCAGTATGATAAGAGTCTTTCACGGGGAGGTACGAGTAAATGTCAAATTCCTGTGTGAAGAGATGAACTTAAGGAAGAAGTATCAAAATGAGCGTATAGTCATTTCAAGTCCGAAACGAAGCAGCTCTCAAGGTAATATCATCGTAATAAGCTAAATCCCCATTACTGCTTGTATGTATAAAGACTCAACTCTCTAGCAACGCGATTAGCTTCTATGGATTCTAAGACATAAGCATTGAAGGAAATGATAAAGCTCTTAGATAAGATACGCAGACAGAATTATTAAATTAAGCAAGTCTGCTTCTTCGTAGTGAAATAGAGAAAACAATGAAATATAATTAAAATGATAAAGAATAATCACAGGTAATAAAAAAAGTTTGATTTTATGCATATAAACAGGTGGCAACACTTTTTAAAAGTTTTTGGGAAGTGAAGCTTTATTGAGCCTTGCATATAATATTAAATAGATTTGACTTAACTTATTATAAGTTTGATACATTTTTTAAACATGTGGCAACCCTCTCCAAAATTATTTTTAAAAATACGCCTTTTAAAATTTGTAGTTTGGCTCTCATATTGTAGAAGGTCAATAATTTTTTTTTTTTAACTTAATTTACATGTAAACAGGTGGCAACACTTGTTAAAGGTTTCTGGGAAATAAAGTTTTATTGAGCCTTGCATATAATATTAAATAGATTTGACTTAACTTATTATAAGTTTGATACATTTTTTAAACATGTGGCCACCCTCTCCAAATTATTTTGAAATAGCTAGATTTTTAGGACATTTGATTTGGATTATTTTTATTAATTGCAAGTAATCATGGGTTTTGTTGATTTTTTCCGATTATAATCGATTAGCAATTTTTCGATCATACATACGAATTGATTTAAATATTAGCGAACCAAAGTAATCGTTTTAATTACTAATCGCAATCTAAACTTAACAGCTCTGGTTTAAATTCTTACATAAACTTAGTGCCCTTCCTGAAAGTTCTTTTGAAAGCTGATGCAACATTTCGAATTTGCTTGAACAGTGGTGCAAGTCGAAGTGGTTAGCTATCTGTAGCATTTTGACGTCGAGCTTTATTTATTTATGTCAATGGATGCGCGCTTTTTGCTGCAAAGAGGCGTGTGCGAATCATGGCTACGGCAAAATGATGATCCGAGTTGATCTTGCCTCTGGAAGAATGCCTTCCGTCTACCACAGCATGGTCAATCTAATTTTTTGTTGTCCAATTAGGAGATATTTTTATGCTGGAACTTATTACCATGATTCGAGTTCGGCAAAGTCGATCAACCTCAGTTCGTTAGTGAATGTTTCGTCGTGTTCGCTGAATTTACCGACGGTGGGGGACCAAAGACCCTTCCAACCCTGACATTAAATTACGAAACGTTATTTATTTTTCATCGTGACAGAGGCAATATTCATTCGTCTACAGTGGGCACTCATGAAAGCGGGCTTTTGTCACATCTATCTTTTCTTCTCTAAGGATCTGGGCGCAAATTAGCGAAATATCAAATTATAGCCACCTTTATAGACGCCCTAGTTTCGGAAACGTTTAACGTGGTCATCGTCGAAATGGAGGGTGGTCTATAGATGTCTGTTGACATTTTTATTTGGCGACTATGTTTTCGTTGCGGGCCTCAATACCAGTGCGAAACTTAATTCTGTTTGTGACCCATTCAGCGCGTGTTAGCCCTGGCAATTTCTGCTCCTTTAGTCAAAAACCCCAAACTCTGAATGCCATGGAGTTCCAAGAGTCAAGCGGAGAAAAGAAGTGCAGAAGAATTCGGGTCTACTCGATCGCGCAGAGCATTGCAAGTGGTTTATTACGGCACGGTTGGAAAATTGTGCCTCTTCCGGTGGCAATTAAAAATTTCTTCATAAACGACATTCGAGCTTAAACTGTGATGAATTCTCCAGGTAATCGTAATGCCGTGCCGTATAGCATCTCAGCTGCTGAGGAATCCAGCTCTTCCTTATGTGACAAACGAAGTCCTACTAATACTGATGGCCGCATGTCTACCCATGATTGTTGACGAATTACACATCAAAGAAGCTTTTAACGAGCGATGAAAGCGCTCGATGATACCGTTTGAACTTGGGTGGTATGGAGTTGTATGTATTCTTTTTGCACCGATTAATGTAGCAAAAGCTTGAAAAAGAGCGGATTCAAACTGTGCGCCTTGGTCCGTGGTTATCACCTTGGGTGAACCAAATCTTGAAACCCAAGACGTGTAGAACTGCTTTGCGGTTGTATCGGCTGACGTGTCCTAAAGAGGTGCTGCTTCTGGCCATCGCATAAAACGGTCTATCATGGTCAAGCAATACCGATATCCCTGGTCTCCTGGTAACGTAATAATATCAATGTGCACATGATCAAAGCGTTGATCCACTGCATCGAAATGTTTCGTAATAAGTTTGTTATGCCTTGTGACTTTTGCACGTTAGCAGTTGACACATCAATAGCGGGAGGGTAGCTGTGGCAGCACCAAATGCGACTCTGTATAACTTTGACATTCTTTTTTCATCTTATTCTCTTAACCTCTTTTGGCTTCTTAAAAACACGCGTTAATTTCCGTCACATTTTCTTGATTACATTTAAGATTGTTCTTTTAAATAAAAACCAAAGTTTGTGGGCGACTGGAGAACGCCCATAAAACAAGCCACAAGCAAAACATTTAACTATACAAATTTCTTTTTTATATGCATCAAAATATTTCTAAAATCAACGGCAGATATAAATACATTTTTCGTTGCAGCTTTACGCTTTCTTTGTTGTTTTTTTTTTTTTTTGGTTTTGGTAGTCTTTTAAAACTTGCTCTTCGTTATTCCACTTCACACGCACTATAAGAGACACATTTTTAGCGTTAGCTCCACAATCTGCTGTTGCTATTATTGTTGCCTTTTTTATTGGCCCAATTTGTAAAATAGTATTTGAATTGCGGATAGAAATGGCCAGAAATCAGTAAACGCATACAAATTTAAGCGATCAGAAACCTCATGTTAGCCATTGGAGCGCAGGCGAGCAGTGATATGAAATGAATGAAATTAAATATTTGTATGCCGCAAACGAACTTATGGTTAAAATAAGTATAAAAGCTAAAAATAAATAATGTATTTGTTTTTTTTCGTTTAAGTTGTAAAGTTATTTTCAATATATATAAATAAATTATGCATGCGACAGATGTGTGCTACCGGTTTCACATTTAAAACCATCTACACTATGGCAATGTGTTATGTTTTTTGTTATTGTTATTATTATTATTACTTTTTTTTTTGCTTTGTAATAATCAGTGGTACGCAATTGGCACCCAAGCAACTTGGAAGCCACACGAAAGTTAAGCAAAAAATCATAGCCGTAGTCAAGTAAAGATCATTTTATTAGTAGTTGCTAGTGCCCGGATTTTTATGCAGAAAATATGCAAATAACTTGCCTCATTTTGTTTTTGTTCTTTTAATTTTAATTTTCGCTTTATAAGTTTCTAATTAACACAAAGTAATATTTTACATATTCGGGCCGCGAAAAACTCAAAATTAATAAAACAAAATTTTTCAATATGCATTAAAAATTGTAAAGCAATTTGAGTGAAAAGTGAAACATTTATTTATAATAAACCAGCTTTTACCCGCTACTTATCTCGCACGGCATTCAGCTTCACGTAATGAATTCGAGTGTAGCAGGAAAGGAGATAATTAATAACTTTTAATTGAGTTTTATTTCTGGGTTTTAATTTAAATTTATCTAAAAAACCTACCCGTATTTCATGATTGTCGATTACGGTTGGTTGCTAAAAGTTATTTTTTCATTGACAGCTGCGGATTATGCCAAATCAATCGATGGTGACATTTGGAAGTCTCATTTTTATGATTAAGTTTTTCTAATCATACTTCCTTTGAATTGTATTCCGTATATTGATTTTAATTTAATATTCTAATTTTATTTACTTTTTTTTTTAAAATAGCTGGCAACCCTATCTTAAGGTTTCTTCGTATAAGACCTATATTTCAATATTTAATTATTTTAACCCTCTTCGAAAAGATTTTTGAAATCTAGTGCTCTCACGCTTTTTTAATTTGACACTCGTATTGCAAAATATCAGTAAAGATAACTAAATTGATCTTTGAACAGAGCGCAACCTTCTGGCAAATCATTTTGAAGCAGAATAGCAAAATTTCCGTTACCTTACCAATCAAATTGAATCAGCGGTCGTTAAAAGGTGGCAACTCTCGTATAAACACTTTCGTTTCAGAGTAATGCTCTTATTTTCCAGTAAGCTTAAAAATAGCATTAATTTCATGTTTTTAAATACGTGGCAACACTTCTTAAATATATTTATTAATAAACTCTTTTTATGCTTACATTCTCTAAATCTCATTACGTGGTACTTCCTTTAGTTTAATAATTAAATTTTATTTACTTTTTAAGCAGGTGGCAACTCTCTCCAAAAGTATGTATTTTCCAAATAAAGTTTTCTTAAAATTTTTTTCTTTGAGAATCATATTTCAATATTTGCTTTAACCTATTAAAGTTTTAAGTACATTTTTAAACAGGTGGCAACCCCCTCCAAAATTATTTTAAAAAATTCGTTTTTTTTTAAATTTGTTGTTTGGCACTCATTTTGAAAAATGTCGCTTACTTTTTGATTTTACTTAATTTGCATATACACAGATGGCAACCCATTTTTAAAGTTTTTGGGAAGTGAAGCTTTATGGAGCCTTCCATAAAATATGAAATTGGTTTGATTTAACTTATTATAATTTTTATAAATTTTTAAACATGTGGCAACCCTCTCCAAAATTCTTTTCAAAAATACACATTTTAAAAATTTATAGTTTGGCACTCATATTGTAGAATGCCAAACAATTTATTTTAAATTAATTTGCATATACACAGGTGGCAACCCTTTTTAAAAGTTTCTGGGAACTGAAGCTTTATTGAGCCTTGCCTATAATATTAAACCGATTCGATTTAACTTATTATAAGTTTGATACATTTTTTAAACATGTGACAACCCTCCAAAATTTTTTTATAAAAATGCGCATTTTAAAAAATGTTTAGCTTGGCACTCATATAGTAGAATGTCAAAATTTTTTTTAACTTAATTTGCATGTACTATAATTTGCATATAAACAGGTGGCAACGTTTTTTAAAAGAATTTGGGAAGTTAAGACTTATTGCGCATTCCATATCATGTTAAATGGATTTGACTTATTATTTGCTCGATACTTTTTTAAACATGTGGCAACCTTCACCAAAACTATTTTTAAAATTAAGTTTTCTGAAAACTTTGATTTTGGCACTACTGATGAATATTGTAAATTAAATTTATTTGCATTGAAACAGGTGGCAACCTTCTTTCAAAACGTTTGAAAAATGAAACTTGATTGAGTATCTTTTATTTGATACGCATATTGCTAAATTTTACTGCATTAATTGCATTTCATTTTTATGTATAAGATTTGTCGCTTCTAGCGACCAGTAATTTAAATCCAGGTACCCATTTGTAATCTCGATTTTTTTATTGGCTTCTGCTTAACCTGTGCAGTCCGCAATATTTATCTGTATTAGAATTCTCCCCATTGCCTATTGTTTTGGATGTCATAGGCAGATAGGCAAAATAAAATTTTATGATACATGGTACTTCGTTAGACTTTTCAAAAGCCCATAACATGACATATAAAACTGACCACCAGTTATGAAAACTATAACATAGATCGCAAATTTAATCGAAAAGCAATAGAGGTGCTTTGAAATTTGTAAGTATAATGTACCACCGCCGAATGTGTACCGTAAAAAATCAGCGAATAGCTTTTAGCACATTGGGAAATGTATTAATATCTAATGCTAACGTTGATTGTCTAACGGCCTCAAAATAGATTTGAAAATACAACAATTAAAAATATAAAAAAATTGTATACATAAATTACTAGCTGAAAACCATAGCTAATCGAAATATTTTCACACATTTTTAAAAGTAGTAGTGGCTATCAAAATTGACCGTTAATGGCCTAAAAATTAATAATCATGTGTGTGAATAATTCATTAACCATAAAACAGCAACAGTCAGTCGTCAGTGAATCGGAAACGAAAAATCCCAAGTTTGATCTAAAATCGATTGAATATAAAGAAAATGAGGAAAATATAATAAATTAGACATTGAATGAACTTCGAGTGTGTAGTTTTGCCCATTTAACGGCAAATCTCAATGATTAACTAGACCGCTAAAAAAATGCTAATACTACACGCACAAATTAACTTCAGATTGCCCTTCGGCTAATCGAAGTTATATTTTGAATTGGAAAAACCAAATTTAGCGCAAAAATCATTATAAAATGCGTTTAAATAAAATAAAGCAAGGCGAAATAGTTTTAATCATAGCAGCAATTTCAGATTCAACACGCCCAAATTATTTGTGCGTAAATTTGGTTACACGATTAGGTTGTGTGGTTTTTCTTTTTTTCTTTTTCTTGTTTTTTTTTTTTTTTTTTTGCTTTTCCTCATTCGGTGATTTATTTCCACCAATATTTGGGTCGGTTTTCAAACAAAATATCTATTTTCACACACATGTGCTCGCTCGTGCACTGAAGCGGCTAAAATGTGTGCTAAATTCGGGCATGGCAAAGTCAAAATTACCTATAACTGATTAATTGAGGCGTTGCATTGCACGATTGATTGATGGTTTGCTTGATAGGCCGACAAAGGAAAATCATTACATTGCATAGCGGTATGTGAAAATAATATTAAAAATAGTTTAATTTAGTTTTGATTCATTGGTTTTGCGGACTGATATTATATATGTATTAACTTCTTTGTGTTTTGTAAGGAGTTAGGCGGTTGCATTGCGATTTAGATTTAGATTAAGCAGGGCTAGTTGCGGGCGACTTGAAACTCTTATGATACCTTAAAAGTAGAAGCGGCTGCGTGCGGGTTGTACAGACCTGGGTAAAAGCCAGTAGAAAAATGAATTAAGTTTCCGATAAGACTTCTTTTTTCTAAAGACGACCTCAGCAAACGTTTTAGGACTATGATTTGAGCGCATGCACCTGAAATGTCTGGACGCCTAATTGCACACTGGTCCGAAGACGGGGAAGCTGGCCAAAAATCAAAATTCAAATTTCGCGATTTGAATGCAGTTCTCTATATTTGCTAATAGGGGTCCTTTGTGCATATAATGGCAGTCTCAGAATTGCGCAAAGTCGAGTTTCCTATCTTTTACGCATGCTGCAAATGGGCGGTGGCAAAACAGCTGGGTCAACAAAGTTGCACTGGATTTTTACTTAGCTCGTTTTTGATAAGATAAGTCTTGTATAAACCTCAAATTTGTGTCAAGTAACATGGACAGAACTTCGAAAAGTAAGTTTAAGATATTTACGCACAAGAACAATAATATTTCAATACCTTTCGCATATACAAACAAATAGTTGTCGGACAAGGTTAGCATTCTCAAGTGTTTATGTGTACAAAATTTCTACCACCTATTACCGCATTGAAAAATATATAAAATTACTCGTCAAAGTGTTATTAGTCGTCATTATAAAGTGCAGCTGCAACTTTAAATTTTATCTATATATTAGTCTTTTTGTACAATAATATAGTATTGTCTTCAACCAACGTAAAAAGCTGCTGATGAATTGAATTTGATATTAAACAAAGTTAAAAATCAGTAACATACTGATTTTAACGTTAGGGAATACGAATTTTATGTTAAAATTGTGAACCTAAACTTGAAAAAATTACGTTACACTCGAAAGAATGCGCACTAGGGAGTTTTCGGGGGTCGAGAGAATACGAATCTGGTATTGCGAATCAAAAAAACGATATGGGAGATTCAAAATGGCGAATAAGAATCAAAAGAATGAACGTCACTGTCTTTTCTTTTTTTTGGGTTTTTACAATTTTTAGTTTTTATTGAAACTGTGTTTATTGAGAGAATCAAAATGATACTTATGCCAATTTTTAACATGTCTGTCTACGATTACATTGCAGCACTGCAAACCACGATTGATGTCACTCGTTGGGAAATTTTCAATATCATAAATGATGTTCGTCATGAAGATTTGAGTAGTCGAATCATCGCTTTTGAAAATGCATAATGTAAATAATCAAATAAAAAATTCATTTGAGATTTTGGAAGAAGAGAAAAGTTAATTGAAGTCTTTGTTCTCAAAATTTGAAAAAAAAAAAAAATGGAAAAACGCGAAGCGAAATTTGTGCTTCATTCAAAAATTGCCGAGAAAAATTACATTGACGAGCAAATCAAAAATTTGGTTTTATACATCCAGCTTGTTGCAAGTAAAAATGTTTTGCGTTGATTTCAAAGTTGTTTTCACGATGGTAGATGGAAAAGTAAAAAATTCTGTAACGGGAACGACGTCCGCTATGCGGTGCTATTTATGCTAAGCTACTTCAGAAGAATTCAACAATCTTGACATCATCATGAAGATAGGTATGGAAACTTGCAATTTGCAGTTCGCTATTGCATCTTTACACATATGGATCAGATTTATGGAGTGATTGCTACATTTGTCATATAAATCTATCCAAGAGCGGGTAGATAAAAAGTGACAAGCGCGTTCTGACAAAGTGAATGAAGATGTGAAATCACAAAAGAGAAAAATTCAAGATCATTTTTCACATCCCAAAAGGAGCCGAAGGAACAACCAATGATGGAAACACAGCTCGTAGATTTTTCGAAAATGCCACACTGACTGCAAAAATATTGCAATTGGATGAGAAGTTGATAGCGGATTGCAAAGTTTTGTTGCAAGCCATGTCAAATGGGCTTGCCATTGATGTAGAAAGATTCCTAAGATGCTTAGCGTTACGTGCAGTTATATGAGTGGTACCCCACTGCCAACGACAGTGCACATTGTGCTCCTATATGGTTTCGAAATAGCCTAAAGCAGCTCCGCTACCGATAGGAATGTTATCTGAGGATGCGCAGGAATCACGCAATAAAGATATCAAGAAGATTCGCGAAAATTTCGCTAGAAAACCATGGA